>OX467711.1:8144002-8744002 GCA_950111635.1 Agelastica alni
AATTTGTAACTAACGAAAAAATTTTGTGGGCGAGACCTTTCTTATTTTTTACTAGCTATTTCCGTATGGACTACTTATCACTCGCATCAACAAATTCACAGAGAATTGCTGTGCAAAATTTCTCGTACTGGTTTTGAGATTTATTTTCGCATAGTAATCCGGTCAATGTAGACATCCGAGGGTACAAAAAATAGCCGTTCAAGCAGACAACCTCGTGAATTTTTACGAAAATGGAAAAAAGTGAATTTCGTGTGCTGATTAAGCATTACTTTTTACGTAAAAAATCCACCACTGAAACTAAGGAAAGACTTGATAAATACTTCGGGGACTCGGCACCATCAATTTCAATGGTTAAGAAGTGGTTTACAGAGTTCCGTTGTGGTCGTACCAGCACTAGTGACGCCGAACGTCCAGGTCACCCAAAAGAAGTGATCACGCCGGAAATCGTCGATAAAATCCATGAAATGATATTGGACGATCGGAGAATGAAAGTGCGTGAGTTGGCTCATGCTGTAGGTATCTCAACTAAACGGGTACATCATATTTTACACGAATATTTGGACATGAAAAAACTCTCTGCGAGATGGGTGCCGCGATTGTTCACACTCGACCATAAGCGCAATCGTGTGACCACTTCAAAAGAGTGTTTAGCGATGTTCAGCCGTAATCCGGACGAATTTTTGCGCCGTTTTGTTACTGTGGATGAAACATGGATCCATCATAACACGCCAGAGACCAAGGAACAATCGAATCAGTGGGTTGCTCGGGGTGAACGTGGACCAAAGAAGGCGAAACAGAGTCTGTCAGCCAACAAGGTCATGGCCACAGTTTTTTGGGATGTACGCGGTGTCATTCACATCGATTACCTCAAGAAAGGTAAAACGATCACCGGCGAATATTATTCAAAGCTTTTGAATAGATTCGACGTTGATTTGAAGCAAAAACGGCCGCATTTGGCTAAGAAGAAGAAAGTGCTGTTCCATCAAGGCTAGTCTTGTCTAGTCTAGTCACGATGGCCAAAATCTATGAATTGGGATACGAACTGCTACCCCATCCAGTATATTCTCCAGATTTAGCCCCCTGCGACTATTTTCTGTTTTCAAACCTAAAGAAATGGCTGGGCGGTAAGAGATTTGAGTCGAATGAAGAAGTCATTACCGAAACAAACGCGTATTTTGAGAGCTTTGAAAAAACCTATTATTTGGAGGGAATAAAAAAATTAGAAAAACGCCGGACTAAATGTATCGAGCTAAAAGGTGATTATGTAGAAAAATAAAATGTTTATTTGCGGAAAAAAATTTGTTTTATTCAAAAAGTCACTGACTTATCAAACCGCCCTCGTAGGATTATTCAAAACACCATCATAAATGAAATCTAAAAACTCCTCATGATTCCGATACCTTGAAAAAAATTTTACGCGGGGTCAAAGGTCACAAAAACGGGTTTTTCACGATTTTCAGCAAAACGGTAAGTTTTATCATAAAATTAGTTTAAACAAACATTTTAAAATAAGATAAATAACTTCCCAGTGGAAGTTATAGTAATGGGTCCGATTTGGCGAATCCCGAATTTTGACATATCTCCACATTTCAAGGTCCCCAGAGTTGAATACAATAGTTTTTAAGTGGACGTCTGTGTGTATGTATGTACGTTTGTGTGTATGTTCGTATGTGCGTTCGGAATTATTTTTCGTCTCGATTATCTCGAGAACAAAAAATGACATCGACGTGAGACCAATTGCATTCGACGCATAATTACGCAACTTAGAACTGATTAGATTTTCAGCAAAATCGGTCGAGCTGTACAAAAAAGGTCTCCTACAGTTTTTTGATATATTTATTTACCTCTTAGTTATTGTTAATTGATAATATTTCTAGTGCAAAACCTATAACAACACAATAAGAAACATTTATGTTAACCCTGACTAATAGATTTTGTTTTTTTTTCAGTTTTATCTGTTAATAACATGGATAAAAAATCAAAAAAAGTGGTAAAGTCTGAAGCTCGAAATATTATTAAAAATGTTGTAGAATTTTTTGACCGACAGAGAGCTGCTGCTGTATGGTCATTCCCTTTAGATCAAGCTACAGAATTAGCTGCAGCAGCAACAGGAAAATCCGTATCATTTATTAAACAAATTAGAAAGGAAAAATCGCTGTTGCAAAAACATTGTATGTAGACGAGTAACTGAAAAAAACATGGGCATACTGTGGTACGGTTACTACCATAGACCTATTATACAGAGGAGACGCAACATTCCATTCATAAAACTCTGTTTGTTTTGTCGCAATGATTACACGAGAGTGGCCATGAGTGTGACAAAGAATACTAATCGATTCTCTTTGTCCCGTCCTCGTGCTGGCAACGCTGTAACATTATTGTGGAGTTATTGCCACGCTAGTAATCAGTAATGTGCTGTTTGTTCAAAATAAGAATATATCTATCGGGTAATATTTAGTTTTTTATGAGAATATATTTATTAATAGGTGATACTTGGTATTTTTGTTGTCTGTATCAGTTTAGCAACAAAATGGCTCATAGAATCTTAGATGACGACGACCTGGATGAGTTAAATTTAGTTATTTATGGTGTGCCTAGACAAGTTTATGAGAGGGCAGATTATTTTCATACGTTTGACGAACTTACATTTTTCCGACGATTTAGAGTGACCAAACTTACAGCTCTCCATATACTAAACCTGATTAAAGCTGAAATTGAATATCCCTATGATGCGCAAGTATAGAAAACATTTCCAGTTTTACTGTAAATTTATATGGCAAGAACTAGAATATTTTGTGGCTGTCTTTGTAAAATGGAATACTCATTTTAATTTTTTTGTTCTGTACATTTCAACTGATTAAATAAACAATTTAATATTAACTTACTAAAACTGAACTTGGGTAAATGTCAAAAAATTAGTTTTCACGAAATAAAGAGGCAATTAATTATGCTTATCAGATTAACGACACAAACTTATCAGAGACCAACAAGATTAAAGATTTGGGAGTTATTTTCGACACAAAAATGAATTTCAAGAGTCACATAACAGAAATCTCATCTCGTGCAAAAAAAAATGCTGGGCTTTTCTCTTCGTTCTGTAAGAGAACTATCTGTCAATGCTCTCAAGATTATCTATTGTGCCCAAGTCAGATCTATTCTTGAATACACTTCTATCATTTGGTCACCATGCTATAGAGTCGATATAGAACTCTTGGAGAGTAGGTACTCAAAATAAATTTTTAAGATACTGTGGCTACAACTTAGGAATGAATAGAGATGAATACAATTATTCACAAATTCAAAAATCCCTAAATTTGAATACTTTAACACATAGAAGACTTTAAATCGATCTGGTATTCCTCCATAAAATTATCAATGGCAGTATTGATTGTCCTGAAATTGTTGAGCTTACCTCACTTTCCGTAAATGCTAGAAGAAGTAGAAATAGTGACAATTTCAAGATCCCTTTTTGTAGAACAAATTATGGTCAAAACGAATCCCTTAACAGAATACTGAAGTCAGCAAACACTCACAACAAGCTGTTCGGTTCATCTTTACCATCCTTTAGAAAAGCAGTTAAAAAATTGTAATAGTTTTAATTTTTAGTTTTAACATAATCTTAGTCATCTGTAAAATGTATACATTGTACAATCTTTTTGTAATGGTATAATTGGCTTGTCCGTTGATAAATAAATAAATAAATAAATTTTCAGCAATAATATTGTTGCTCCTATGAATCAGCTGTTAATATTCCGAGACTGTGTGCAACAGGGTCTCATCTTTCATGTTTTGGAGAATTTGCCGGTGTCCACTTGTCAACAGTATCGAGGCAAGGAAATTCAAATTCAATTGATATTTGTTGATCACACCTCGATCCGACATTTTGTCATTGACATCGCCATTTCACGTTACGTGATTTTTCTCATATGAAAGTGCGAACTCATGCAGTCGCTCGTTTTCAGTGACAAATTAGGTCACGTTGTACTATTTTAGTAAAGTCATAATGATTGTTGAAACATTTTCTCAACCTCAACTTATTCAGCTTTGCCGCTACACAAAACAATATGAACTAAAAATGCATGAGGCCGCACCTTTAAAATCTGTCATAAACATTTAAACATATGTCAACTGTCAATTCATCTTATTGTCACAAATTAACTAGTAATTTATAGAAGTTGAATACATTTTTTTTGTAATTCCGATCTGTACCATAAATCCAACATAATATGCCGAAAGTTCGAAGGAGCAAAAAACCTCCACCGGAAGGATGGGAACTCATAGAACCTACGTTAGATGAACTGGAACAAAAAATGAGAGAAGGTAGTTTTATTCCATTTTTTATTGGACAAAATGGCTAACATTTGTAATGTTTTTTTTAGCTGAAACCGAGTCTCATGAAGGGAAAAGAAAAAATGAATCATTGTGGCCCATTTTTAAAATACACCACCAAAAATCTAGATACATTTTTGACCTATTTTATAGAAGAAAAGCTATAAGTCGAGAATTGTATGAGTACTGTTTAGTAGAAAATATCGCTGACAAAAACTTAATTGCAAAATGGAAAAAGCAAGGATATGAAAGCCTCTGTTGTCTTAGATGTATTCAAACAAGAGATACTAATTTTGGAACTAATTGCATTTGCCGGGTACCTAAGTCTAAGTTAGAAGAAGGAAGGATTGTTGAGTGTGTGCATTGTGGTTGTAGAGGGTGCTCAGGATAAATAAAACTACTTAATTTTACCTTTGTCAAATTATTTCATTAACATATTAGTTTTTTTATTCATATTCACTTAAAAACTGTTTAAATTGTAACAAAAATAAACAGATCAACTTAAAATATGTACAATCTAAACATTCTACATAATGTTTAAACTTTCATTTATACCAAATAACTATCTTCATAATTCTCTCTTAAACTGTATAACTTATCAAGGCAATCTGCATAGTCTTCTCTCTCTATACCACCACTTAAAAACTGATTAAATTTGGCTATTTTAATTTTTCTTGCTTCCAAGTGAAAAGATTCTATCATGTTTCCTATTTCAGATCCACTATGCAAGCCAGCAAGAAGTGGTACAGTCTCTACTCCTAAAATTAAATAAACTGCATCACTTTTATGTTCAGAGTACAAACACACTTTTTTGCTTTTCAAATACCTACTATATTTATTTTGGGTGTCGGTGGTAAATCCATTCTGGTCAACATTTTTGAATATTTGAGGAAATGGATTTTTTACTGTCAATGGCTCATGTACAACTGTTACATTACTAGCAGTAGCTTCAGTAGAATAAGATAAATATAGAGAGAGCATATCTTCGATTGAGTGGCATCCATAAGCTGGAAGTTCTCTTTGATTACCAGCTTTCTCTAAGGATTTTTTTAATTTTTCTTCTTTTATGCCTCTTAATGTTATGTGTTGCATGATTCTCTGGGTACCTGCAAATATTAAAAAAAGCACAAAAAGTAATGAAAATTTGATTTCTTATTTTAGTTAAGGAGATTGAGGCATTAGGCAAAAAAATACAAAAAATATAAGGTAATTGAAGCTCATTAATTTATAAATCTAATTAAATTGTTTTAAGTAGTCTTAAGGCAAACATGTCAACATACAATAGGTGACATGCAGCACATGACCACTTTTTGACATCGGTAGAAAGGGTGACATACACGTAACGTCACTTCTTGAAATGGTGCACTTGGTACAACAAAGATAAATAAAGGAATGTTTAGATGGTTTGGACAAGTAGAAAGGATGGATGAAGGAAGTTTGACGAAACAAATTTATAAGGCGAGTGTGAATGGACAAGTCAGTAGAGGTCGACCTCGGCGAACATATCTCGATCAGATTTTTTTTTTTTTTTTTTTTTATGTTCTGGTTCCCACGAAAAGGGATATCCTGTAATGTTCAGAGAACATCGTGGGAACCAAGGGAAAGAAGGTAGGAGTTGGTGTTCTTCTTAAATTTCTGGAGGTTGTATGCCTCGGGGAACACCTCCCTAGGCAATGAGTTCCAAAGCCTCGCAATTCGTTGGATGAATGAGTCTTTGGAAAGTGATGTTCTGCAGGTCTCCAAAGTGACCACGAAGGGGTGTGAAGACTGAACTTGACGGGTTAATCTCGAAGAGACTGCCAAAGGAGGAACGATTGTTGATATTTCAGAAGAGCATCGCCCATGAAAATATCTATAAAATAGAGACAAATTGCCAACTTTTCTACGGTGTTCCAGACAAGTGAGCGAGTTTGTAAGCGAGGCATCACCGACGAGACGAATTGCCCTTTTTTGGACAGAATCCAGTAGCTTCAGGATATGTTTAGGTGCTGCACTCCAAATATGGGAACAGTACTCCAGATGGACATTTTTTTAAAGAAATGTCAGGTCAAGAGTACCAACAACCGACAAGCATGTATGAGAGCGCTAGAGGAAGCAAAAGATTTGTGTAAGAACCGTAGCAAGTGGAAGGAAGTGGTCTCTGCCTACCCCTACGGAAAAAAGCGTGACTATATCTATGTATGTATGGTACAACAAAGACATCATTCATAAGATTATGTGCCTTTGGTTAACGTATTTGGTATTTTTTAGTTTAGAGTGAGCTTTTTGACAATTATTTAGGTTTAAGGAACAATATTGTGGTGTTATTAGTGATTTTTAAAGACTAAACATTAATATTCAAGTGTTAAAAAGTAGGGTTTACGTTACCTGTAGCCGAGAACACTTTTCGACGGATAGAATCTCAAGCTGTGACGTCACATGTACGCCACTCTTTCTACCGTTGATAAGCTGAAACACCACGTGCACGTTACCAATAAGGACCGGGACGAATATTCTTATATGTAATCATACTTTAATTTTTGTAAGTAATTAATTTTTTGTGTAAATAAAAATGTGATTATACTATTTTATGTTGGGTACTTTTTTAGAAAAAATCCTAAACAAAAGTTCTAAATAAACATTTGTAGAATCAAAGAAATTAACTCTAGTAAAACAAAAACATTAATACAAAAAAGGGGTAATGGAAATGCAAGGATCATAGTAGAAGACAATATTGAGTTAGTGAATCATTTCACATACCTGGGAGTGGAACTGTACTCAAATGGAGAAATTCAAAGGAGAATAAACATACACCTATTACGGTGTACGGTTTACAAAACAATAATAAGGCCTATCGCAAGCTATGGAAGTGAAGCTTGGACCATGATGGAGAAACCAAAAAAAAGATAAGGACAATAATATCTGGAGAGCCAGATTTAATCACGAATTATACAATCCTTTTAAAAACTCCCACTCTCAGAATTTATCAGATTACAACGGTTACAGTGGGCAAGGCATGTGATGAGAATGGAAGATAAGAGGTTGCCTGATAAAATCTTAGCCAAATACACGAAAAAAGGACAGTGGGGAGACCCAGGACACTCTGGGTAGATGAAATACAGAAGGATGCACGCGGTCACCTGGGCATTCGAGTGTGGAAGAGATCGATAGGAGATTTTTTTTTTTTTTATGTTCTGGTTCCCACGAAAAGGGATATCCTGTAATGTTCAGAGAACATCGTGGGAACCAAGGGAAAGAAGGTAGGAGTTGGTGTTCTTAAATTTCTGGAGGTTGTATGCCTCGGGGAACACCTCCCTAGGCAATGAGTTCCAAAGCCTCGTAATTCGTTGGATGAATGAGTCTTTGGAAAGTGATGTTCTGCAGGTCTCCAAAGTGACCACGAAGGGGTGTGAAGACTGAACTTGATGGGTTAATCTCGAAGAGACTGCCAAAGGAGGAACGATTGTTGATATTTCAGAAGAGCATTGCCCATGAAAATATCTATAAAATAGAGACAAATCGCCAACTTTTCTACGGTGTTCCAGACAAGTGAGCGAGTTTGTAAGCGAGGCATCACCGACGAGACGAATTGACCTTTTTTGGACAGAATCCAGTAGCTTCAGGATATGTTTAGGTGCTGCACTCCAAATATGGGAACAGTACTCCAGTACAGGTCGGATCTGTGCCTTATAGATCATAAGCAGCTGACTGGAGGTGAAATAGCTCTTGGCACGAAACAAAAAACCAAGTTTTTGGGATGCACTTTTGGCAATGGACCTCACGTGATTTTCTCAGGAAAGGTTATTGCTGATAGTAATACCAAGCATCGATATGGATGACTTCAGTGGTATGGTTACTCCTGACAAAGTTATGTTAGGCACAGTGAGATCGGCTTTTCTAGAGAAAAGACATGCTTGTGTTTTGTTTGCATTGAATTCTACCAAGTTATTGGATCCCCATTCGAGAATGAACAAGCATGGAGGTAAAAAATAAAGAAGGCCAATGCCTTGGGCTATAGCGCCATGATACGACCACGCTTAAATTCAGCTGCCCAAAATTTCACGGTGGCAAATGATAGTGCAGAGTCCCTGTCCAATTCATCTTTGATTTGAGTAGGCGTGTTGCCTTTTAAAAACACTTACATTAACTCACTCAAACGATAACTGCGCGTCCAAAATGTCTGAAATTTTGGTGAGTACCTGTCAAAAGCTACGCAAAACACATTCCCTAGCTTTTATTGACGAGTGCTGCCATCTTCACGTTAAGGTCGGAAACTTTTTAGACCACTCTCGTACTATAATTATTAGCTTATTAGAACTGGCCCCTTTTTTTGTTAATTGTGACTGTGTCATCTTGACTATGCTTAGGTTAAATATAGAATGTAAAACATTATAATTATTCTGTTTGATCATTCGAGTAGAGCAGTTGAGGTGTTTTATTTGATTTAAAGGTCATTCTTACACAAAACCCACTAAATCCAACTTAAAGTGTTTTATGGTAGATGTGATCAGTATTCGAAAATTAAAAAAAATGCCAAATCTGAGGCTGAAATGACCACATTTAAACATACAAAAGTGGTTGGGAAACAAACTCTACTTCTAAAATTTTAAACTTTCATGTTTTTTGACTTAACGAGATTCTAATAACAATCAACGTTTAAAACTGTTCACATAATTTTACCGTTTAATGTGTAGATGAAATATTTTAGACTAAAATATTTCATGCAAGCCAAATTACAAGTCAATGCAGTTACTTATTGTCTTTAGCTTAAGTGAAACAATTGTAAATATTCTAAGAGTTAATAAAAAAAAAATGTTTTTGATTTCCTGAAAAAAAATTTCAATTGGATATAGCGGGTTTTAATTCTTAAGGCCTTATTACAATAAATACATGAAACTTGACTATTTTTTATAATAACTATTTTCAAAAGAGTTCTAACTAAATATTCACTTTACTTTGGATTTGAACTGACCCGCTTCAACTTACCTATATTACAATTTGGAGTGATACTTTGATAAAGGGGCCCCTGCCAATTATCCAAATATTCAAGAAGGTCACCATTATTTCTTAATGAAAAAGGCATTTGGATGCTAGCCGCAACAAGTTTTCGTTCACACCCAGTTAAATCTGCACTCAAATCTTTTAAAGTAAATGTCGAAGATTTTAATCTATGTTTTAAAGTAACTGTGTCTAGAGCTGCTGCTAATATTGCACCTGAATGATAAGCTAATTTATGCTGAAAGTAACGTTATAAAATGCCATGTCATAAAGTAGTTTAATATTTACTACTTACGTCGTATTCAATATTTTTGAAAGTTCGGGGTGGTCCTGGTTGTCTCCATGCCTTGCAAGCTGCACTTAGTGGTACAAACATTGAGGAATAATTGTAAAAATCATTGAAACTGAAAGCAATATTTAGTAATCTTACAGAATCATTAATTAGGGACTGTGATTTTTCCTCCCCAGTATTAAAATCATTATCCTCAAAATAAGAAGGTATAACAGGAAATACTAAAATAGATTTTCTATCATATTCATCTCTAATATATTCCAAACAGGATGATGATAAACCAGAAAAAGCATTTGTGCAATCTGTAATACAATGAAATCCCTAAAAATAATAAAGAACTGTAACTAGTTATTAATCTATGGTATACTATGGGGAGGTAGTGGGGAAACTGAAAGGACTTTCAAAATTAGAAAAAGAGCAATCCACATTATGAATAATCTGTAGGGGTTACTTCAAAAAAACTAAACTACTTACTATACCAGCGCTGCATATATATGAATGCCTTAAATTCTTACATAATAAATAATAGTTTAAAAAAACTAAGACATATTATAATAAAACTGAACTAAAAAATAAAAAGTAATCTCCAACGCGCTTGGGATAAAATTAGAGTACTCAACAAAAGAATCATTTACAACAAATCTAGAGTTATTGAACAAATAAAAATAATTTTACAATCAAAAGCGTGGGGTGCTTTTATATGACGTACGTGTTCTTCTTGGAGACTTTACTTTTACCAATATCTATTTATTTTTCATTTTTTGGTTCGGGTTTTTTTCTATTTACTGACAGTGATAGCCGTTTCTCAGGTTCCCTCTCCACGCGCCAAAAAATATTTATGACCGCAATCTATTATACCGCACTTTATTTTTTTAATATCCTGATGATCCGCTCCAGGATTTTTGAAAAAATTTATAAAATTATTGTATTGTCATCGGTCATTTAGAAGTATACAAAGTTTCAAGCCGATACGATGTTTTTAACTGGGTGAAAATTGTGTCCAAAGATTCCTTTACATAAATATATTTTTTTAATATACTGATGATCCTGGTCAGTATCTTTAAAAATTTTTATGAAATTATTGTATTTTCATCAGTCCTTTAGAAGTATACAAAGTTTTAAGTCAATCCGATGATTATAAATGGGTGAAAATTGTGTCCAAAGATTCCGTTACATAGATAGATAGATACATGTCAAGCTAATATAAAGCATAAAAAAATAGAAGTTACTATGAGCACTTCATAATCCCTCACTCATATGATACAAGGCACATATTAAATTTAAATATACCACACCATCACCTATTGTCTACAAAAAAATGTGCTTTGTATAATAATAATAAGCTTCCTTCTAAATTCTGCCAATGGCACTCAGACAATGTCCATTGTAATAGCAATTAGCTATCGGCCATCTCATTGCCTTTGAATCCAGAGTGATCAGGAACCCAGACAGGAGTGACCTTGTTCTATTTTGCCAATGCCTCTATGGTCTTTTTGCAACTCACAGTTAATTGTAAATTACTAGTCGGAGCCACTAGCACTTTAATTACCTCCTGGCTGTCCAAGCATATTTTAATGCACCTGCCGGTGCCCCCTATGGAGGGTTTCAGTTTGAAAAACTGTAGCATATTAGCCCAAAAGAGATCCATTTCTCAATACCATTCTTACAACTATAGATTCCAGCTCCAGTCCCAGCCAGTGGAGCCATCTGTGAACCAGATGTTCCCATTGAGTAGCACTGACCTTTGAATTCCAGTCCATTTTTCTCATTTCAAGAAGCATACCTAAAATGGTCTCTTCCAAACATGGATAGTGGGTATCCTGTAATATCCCATTCTAAGCATGGGATTATACAGGACACCTTGTCGTGGTTTATATTTAAGTATTAAATTTTTTAATCATCTACCTTTTACCATAAAAAATAACAATTTTAATTAAATAAAATAACCGCTTATCACAGTTCTAGAACCATACTGAATATCTACATTTTTTGTTCTAAAATTAGTTCATATATGTTTTGTATAATGTAAATATATTAATATTTATTATCACAAACTGTCTGACTAGTTTATATTTATGTATCATAGTGCAAAAAAGTTATTATTAATCTATCAACAACAAAAAATGATTACAATTTGCGTTTAATTCACAAATGGGTCATTTTTTTAATCACAAAATAGTTATAAAAATAAAATTCTTACTTGAAAATGATCACACTCTTCAACATAATTTCTAATTTTATCTGTAAAATCTTCAGAAAATTGTGATGACTTCCAAAGATCACACCCCACTGGAAATGCATCAAAAGGTGTATTTTCATTGCAATGTTGATACTGCTTTACAACTTCAATGGTTCTAGGATGAAACCTAGAGTAAAGATAATCTGTCCAAACTTTGGTGGTTTCTTCAAAACGATAATCTGTGGTAAAAATATTTTGAAGTTGAGCTGGATCTTCTAAATCTCTTTGAAATTTGTTTTTAACCTGACTTGGACCTGCTTGAACTTCAACTGGATTTTCATTCCAGTTAACCGTTTTTTTGTAATCAGATCTTGACTCATATAAAGTTCCCTGCTCTGGTAGTGATTCTAAACTACCTTGTAAATCTACTAGTAGAAGTCTAGGTGTAAAAGTTACTTCTCCCTAGAACAACAACAATTTAAAAATCAAAAGAATAAAAGATAATATTTTAAACATTTTTCGAAATAAGATTATAATTATAATTTGTTTTTAATGGTAAAAAAGGAATCAAAATACTTCTACTAATGGAGTTAATAGAACCGTTACTTTTTACCTTTGAAGTAAGACCTTCGCGAAATAAAACATCGTGATTAATTTCAGAGGGAGATGAAGAATTATATTGAAAACCTAATTCTTGTAAATTCCACCAATGTGCACCTACGAAATTTGAATAATGTCCAAACTGTAATGTAAGTACTTCACTACCCATTTTGAGTTTAAAAAATTTCTAACAAAGATGATTACAGGTTATAAATAAACAGGTGAAATAGAAGAATCTGACAGTACACTTTTATAACCTGTTTGTTTGATCAAATTGACAATTGACAGATATTGTTTTTTGAAATTGTTGCAAGTAGAGAAATTGCCTAAAACTAAAATTCTGTTGGTCACACTTGTCGCTTTGTTAACCGCCTCCACCTCTATCAAATCGAAATTAACTAACCATACTTTTCATTTGAATTGGTTGAGTTGCACGTTTTTATTGACGCTTCGTAATACAATTTTATTCGGTAAGTTTTATTTAATTATTAAATCAAGATATTAATTAAAGCACTATCCAATCACTGTTAGTAATTCTTTTTTTTTAAACTCGAAAACAATAATTTATACAATATTACTATATCGTGTTGGCATCATAACCACATTTCTTGTACCGAAGCTACCTCGTTTTGATAAAAATTGGAGTAGTTATTTTACATTAACAAGTATTCTACTTCTGTAGTGCAAACTAATGAACTATAACCTCGTTTACTTATGGGAAGCATTGCATCAGTTTCGTCTAAATCTTTAATTAAAATTTATAATAGTTTTAATGTAAGCAAAGTACGAAATTATTTGAACTGTGGATTGCTCACCATAAAAAAAAAATCAACGTCTAAGTATGTATTCCCATTAGGATATTTCTTTGCTTAGTGGTACAACTAGATTTAATTGTACCATCTTTTTCTTTGCAGAAATGACAGATGTTGCTCCAAAAACTCCTAATAAAAGGAAAAGTCAAGGCGGTAAACAATTATCCGCGAAAAAAGTCAAAGTTGAAAATGGTCAGACACCTGTGAATGTAGGATCTGCTAAAAAACAAAAGTTTCAACTGACTCCCAATCAGGAAACCTTCAAGCTAAAAAAACAACAAACGCCCAAGGAAGACACCCCTAAGCAAAATAAACAATCGCCCAAGCAGCCAAAACAGCAAACTCCCAAGCAGGCCAAACATCAAACGCCCAAGCAGATAAAACAGCCAAACAATCTACCAACACCCAAACAACCTAACAATAAGTTACTTACTCCTAAACAAGAACCTAACAATCAATTATTAATTCCTAAACAAGAATCTAACATTCAAATAATTCCTAAACAAGAACCTAGCAATCAATTAAATTCCAAAAAAAAGCCAAAAAATAAGAAGTTTAATAAACAAAAATCTCCTCAGGACCAAAAACAACAGAATGTAGGTCCTGTAAAAAAAAATAAAGAAGTTCAAGTTAAACCCTTTAAGGGCACATCCGAAGTTGAAGAGGGAAAAGTAAAGGAGGTGAAAAATAAGAATAAACCTAAACAAGCAGACAAAACAGGTGAAACCCAAAAACGGAGAAGACAACAGTACAGTAACATCGTGGATTTGATGAAATCCGGAAAGAAAAATGAGGCTCTTGAGAAAATTGAACTTAAGCTAAAAAATTTTGAAAACAAAAAAGAATTTACGAAGACAGCTTCTCGTAAACTAAAGATGTTGAAAAAGTTTAAAAGGGTACTAGAAGGTGGAAAAGTTGCTGTACCACAACCAACACCTAAAAATCCTAATCAAAAATCTGTGTCTACAAAAAGACGAGAGAGGAAAAAGAATGCTAAGGCAGCCGCAGGCGGTCAAATACAAAAGGTTGAACCTACAACAGTTACAAAAACTGTAAAACAAAAAAAAATTATTAAACAAGAACCAGAATCTGATGAATCAGATAGTGCTGATGAAGAGGAAGAAGTTAGTGGAGAGGAAGAGGAAGTTAGTGGAGAGGAAGAGGAAGTTAGTGGAGAGGAAGAGGAAGTTAGTGGAGAGGAAGAGGAAGTTAGTGGAGATGAAGAGGATGATGATGATGAAGATGATTCTGCAGAAGAATCTGATTAAATTGAATTCACGTTTATTTGTGACGTGTTACATAAAATTGTTATGTACTTTTTATAATTATGTATACAGTGAATTTTAGATTAAAAATAAATCTATTAAGTTGCTAATAATGATTTTTTTTTCAACAACCATAGTTCTTTGGAAACAACGTAAAGTTCAAATGTAAATTTATTACAAAGATCTCTAAAGGTTACTGCATTTTGTTTTGACTACAAGTGATTAAAAGCTTCATAATAATTTTAACATAAATTTTCCAATAAGTTATTTTTTTTAGATACACATTAATCTGTTAATCTAATATTTCGTTATCAAAACTAATAGTAAGAAAGTATAAATGTTTGGAACAATAGATTTTTTTTATTCTAGAAATGACCGGTGTAGCAACTAAAAGAGGAAAGCGAAATTTTGGCAGTAAAAAGAGCTCTTTTAAAAAACATAAACCGAAGATGTTAAAAAACACCAAGAAACAAAAGGGTCGATTTGAAAAAGATCAAAATACAAAATTGAATCCAAGCAGCCATCCTGAAGAAGTTAATTCACAAACGGAACAGCAAGAAGCAAACGTATCTGCACAACTGGAACAAATATCCAGCGAGGGTGTAGTCAAGAAATTTAAAAAGGATCAATTCTTTATGATTAAACAAAAGCTAAACTCGTCTGAATGGGAAAAAGAAGCAACCGCTAAAATGCTAGAGTCCAAAATAAAAGCCATCGAAAGTAGAGGAGTGCTTACTAACACCGCGATGCGTAAGCTAAGGCAGTTAAAAAAGTATAAAAAACTAGCAGAGGGAGGAGAAATGGCACCAGCTCCCTCGAAAAATCCTAATCCCATATCAAAATCAGCGAAAAGGAGAGAAAGAAGAAAACTAACCGATGCAAAGGATACCGAAGATAAAAAGCTACCAACTAAAGTCAAAAATAAGAAAAAACTTAAACACAAAAATAAATCAAATATGAATAATGCTCTCACTTTAAAAGAGATCTCGAAACAAGATAACGATTCCATGGAGTAAGACTAAGATACAAATCTTTTTTGAGTTGGTATATGGTGGAACCAACAAACAGTTGTTAATCTTTAAACTGTATAAACTACTTGCAATATAAGATTTACAAATTGTACATATTTTCATTATTTATGCAATCCTTGAACGCCAATAAAAAAAATTGAGTTTCTGATTTAAAAAATGGGAAATCAAAACAGAGTTAAGAATCAAATTAATATTTTGTAAAATATGTCAACCTACTTGCGCAAACTTTTTGCATGGTGCCTTGCAAGTTTAAAAAAATAATTGAATATATAAAAAAAAATACAGACTACACAACTTCCAAAATGTACTCACGATGATGACCTATAAAAAATGTAAAAATAAAGTAAATATCTTCATCGCATAAGTTTTATTAACAAAATTAAAATTAGGTGAATAGATCAAACTTCTTAATTTATAATCTAGAACTTTTATCTAAGAAAGTATATCAGCTTAATTATTTTTTTGGACACAAAGGATGAATATTATCCACCGTGGATAGAGATTTATCAAAGAATAAACGTGTGACGCAACAAAAGGATACCGAATAAAAGATAACTTCATAGCGATTAAAACTACGAGGTGTGACAATTAAGATCTAGGACTCGTTGCCTTGGAGACACACCGACAATTTGACGATTAAAATGTCACTTGTCATATTCTTTAAAGTCAGCTTTCAAACAAGACTTGTCTCGTTTTGCCAAGTTTTAACGTTTAATCGTTGTTTGAAGATTAATAATCAGTCAACCTTATGGGCCTTTCATTGGATGACAATGGGCGTGATTAATAGATGGCGCCGGTACAGTGGTACCACAGAAATATAATAAATACTAGAACGCAAATCAGTGATATATGATTTGGCACCCCATAGGGCGATTGACCTACCTCTGAGTTTGCGCAATAAATAAATAGTATATTTAGCGGGATATTCAAACGTGTCACCAGGACAGGACTTGGGAATTTTGAATGTGTCCAAGCACTTGAGAGACTACTAAAATTAACTAAAGTAAAAATTTAACGAAACTAAATTACTTGCCCTAATAGCACATATTCTATTTCTAACTTCATCTAAAAAACACCAAGAAAAAAAGAACTTGGCAAGGATGTGGCAAGAAAAGATGTTCTGGGCATGTGCAAGTGGTAGGTTCGCTATGTGAGGTCAGTCTCATGTTTTTTCTCTTCCCTCTCTATATTATAAAAAAGAGGTTGTTGAATGTCAGATTGAAAAGTAATATATAGGAATTGTTCTGCCTTTTGTTTTATTAATTATAACTATTAATATTTTGCCGAAAGTAAAGGTCCTTCGAGTTCTTGCCCAGGAATAATTGCAAAAAGCTGCATAAGGATGAAGAATCTGCAGAGGTGGATAAGCAATATGATAACGAACCTTGTACTTCTGGAACCTGCAACCCCAGCTCTCAATCCGAAAGAAATTTGAATATTTCGAGCGCAATACATAGAAATATTCTTTGAGAATTGCCCCCGTCATCTTGACAAGTTCAAGTACAAACTTAGGCACTTTACGATATAGCCTCTACAGTAACGATGATTGACGAGCACATTTCCAATACATTGGGTTTACAAGGTGAAACTAGACCTTCCCTACAGTGGACCAACGATTTTTCAAATTATATAGAAAATTCTAAATTTGTATCATTGAAAATATCAGGAGTCACCCAAGGAAGTAAGACATTTAACCTCTATCATGTTAGAACTGTCAAAAACATGTCACTGTCAATTCAAAATGTCGATATAGAAGAGCTCTGTAAACGTTGGCCGTATAAACAAAATGTTCTAGTTAATTCATTGAAAAATGCCCAACCAACCATACTGATTGGGCAGGATAACTGGCTGCTAACAATTCCTCTCAGTCATATTCAAAAAAGTTGGAATGATCTTGTGCTAACAAAAACTTGGTTGGGATGGTTGATTCATGGAATACTCACATCAAATGAGCCGAACAAAAAATATAGTTATTTAATAAATCATTTTCATGAACAAGATGATGATTTACACAGCCTAGTGAAAAACTCTTTCAAAATCGAGGACGTCGGTACCAAATTCCACGAGAAATTGAAAGGGAACATATACGCAGAAAATTTTTAGAGAAAACCAGTTTACTATGGAAGCATGAAGAAGTCAAGCTGCCAAAGAGTAAAAATAATGCATTCATGAGACTCAGGTATAACGAAAAAAGAATGAAACAGGATGTAGCCCTTTCCGAAGCCTACATAAATAAAATACATGACTATGTGAATAAAGGATATGCTAGAAAGTTAAACAACCATGAGTTGTAGGTGAGTAAAGAGAAAGAGTGGTATTCACCGCACTTTGCAGTTGTTAACCACAATAAACCGAACAAGATATGAGTAGTTTTCGATGCAGCAGCAAAATCGAACGGTATCAGCCTCAACGACATGCTTTTACCTGGTCCAGATTTGTACAACTCCATTATAAGTGTAATATGGAGATTCAAACAACAAAAAATTGCCTTTGGTGGAGACGTAAAAGAAATGTTCTTACAAATAAATATTAGAGAACAATATTTACCTGCCCAGAGATTTTTACGGAGATAAAATAAACAAGAAGAGCCTGGAATTTATGAAATGTCTGTCATGTTATTCGGTACAGTATGTCCAAGTTTAGCTCAAAAAATGACGACAGTATGAAAAAAATCGGAGAAATCGTCCGAAAAGATCGACGATGTTTGAATATCAGACAGAATAATAGCAAATAAATGATCAACATTAATAGGGAAACATAAATTATTTTGATTTGTACCTGAAAAAGGTTTGTACGAGAATGGTATCCAAAAGAGCCAGACATTCCTCATGATCAAAAAGATGCCCGCCAACAAATTTGCTTGGACATTCTTGAAAAGTTAAAAACTCACCCGGATTTACTGAAAAATTTGATCACTTGCGATGATACTTGAATGTTTCAGCATAATTCAGACACCAGAAGAGACAATCTATGCATTGGAAATCACCATTATCGCCCAGAATAAAAAAGACAAGGTGAGCAAATCGAAAATAAATGCGATGCTAAACATTTTTTCGACGTAGGCATATATTTACTTCGAATGAGTGCCAGATAGGCAGAATGTCAAGCAAATTTACTACTTGGAAGTTTCGGAAAAACTGCGAGACGTGTGTGACGTCGACCCGATTTGTGACAGGTAAGCACTTGGATTCTTCATCAGGACAATGTACCCACCGACAATACCTTATCTGTGAAGCAGTATTTAGCCTAAAAATAACACCTCCAACCTCAGCCACAACTCATATTCACCTGATTTAGATCTTGTTCGCAAAAATAAAAATAAAACTTTGAAAGGTGCCCACTTTCAGTCATGGAAGAAGTTAAGAACAAAACGACGAGGGTACTTAACATCCTAACGCTTTCTTCACTGCTATGAAACGCATGCAACGGTGTGTAGATAGTCAGGAAGAGCATATTTAGATTGAACTATTTTGAAAATAAAGCAGCTTCGTCGTACCAGTCCTAGTACTTTATTGTCAGACCTTTTTAAATTAACCAGAGATTAAAGTTCACCATTCTCTCTGCAGACATCAAGAACGCATGCAGTAAGCAAGTAATTATATCAAACGTTTCGGAACATCTTCATTTCGCACCGGCGATTTAATGCGAGTTCCAAATTTCTAAAACCACCACCTCGCAGTACCACTGAATTTCGGAAATTTCTGGAACGATGAAAATTGTCGTAAGGGGCAAATCTCATCCATTGGAACATCGAAAACCTCCGTTTCGAGTCTTTACAAGGCGGTAATGAACTTCCCGTCTTCTTGGCAGCAAAACATTTGATGAAATAACTTTTTCTTGTCGATTTAACACTCTCGGTGCTGACGGGCGTCAGGTGAGGTCTTTAGAGGTTAGGTAATAAAATAAATGTATAAAATAATAACTAAACAAGTCAATATAAAATATTTAAAAAAAAATTGCACCCGGACGTGATGTATTTTAAAAAAATCTCGCCCGCGCCGAGAGTGTTAATAGTTTTTGAGTCCCAGATGAGAACATTAGAGCAGGCAATGCAATGCCCATATACCTTAACTTTTATACATTTTACGATTCGGTTTTATAACTGTACTTTGCATTTTTACACTGTATGTTGCTGTTTGTAAGAACCAGAATCACAAGATTCGGTGTGGAAGTGTGTGTGTGTGTGTGATATAAATTCAATTAAAAACAACTTGGTTCGTACAATTCAAAATTGAAAAAATTACTTCTAATTCTTATAAACCGCAACGATCAATACATTTAATACAGGACTAACAGAAACTTGTAATTTTTATAGATAAAGAAATTAAAAATAGAATTTGTGAGATCTTTGCGCGACAGTTGAACATGTCACGCATAAAGCCGACTTACAATTTTCAAATAAAAATACAATACAATGCACGTATAATTAATGACGACCATTTATTTTATAAATATAACTTTGTACATTTTCCTCTGTGAGTAGCGCCTAATAAATCGATTTTTATTTCTTAAAATAGCGATTTCAATATGGCAATTTCAACAAACGTTTTTTTTGTAACATTTAAAAAACCAACTAGAAAAACATGGTGCCACTCTTTTAAGAAACAAAATTTAATGTATATTTACATAAATACCGAAAAATGGAAAACAACAAATTTAGATATACCGGGTGTTTCAGTTGAATTATTCCAACGCCATAGCTCAGTTGATTTAATAAATTTAAATTCAAAATTTTAGCGTTTTGTACAACCAACCAAATGTCCTCTTAAGGTCCGTATTCAAAGTCTGTACACAGATTTGCGTGTAAATTTGCAATACAATCTGTACTCACAGCATCGACTCCGCCTTGAGAGTACAGAATTTGAATACGGGCCTAAAAGAAGCATAATAACAATATTCAGTCACTTACTTTTTAACCTATACCTAATTTTTGAAATATAAATCACACACCGTACATGATTTTAATTCTACGCACAATTTTCTTTTTGATGAGGTATAACTAACAATTTTTATTGTGATTTACACACTTTAACATTTACTCAGAGGAAATGTTTAAAGAGGCACTTCAAGATGTTCAAGATGGCATTTCCATCAACAGGCAAATTATCAACAATCTGGGATATGCAGATGACATGGTGCTGTTGGCAGATTCAGCCGAAGGCCTTCAGAGACTGATAAATCGAGTTGTTAATGTAACCTATACGGGATGAAGCTGAACTGCAAAAAGACTCATATCATTACCTTGAGTAAAAACAACATTAACAACACTCAGTTCTACGTGAATGATACGGCCCTTGCGCAAACAAGGCAAATCTCGTACCTCGGCAGCAACCTTAATAAGACTGGGACCACTCGCAAGAGATCAAATATAGAATAGAGAGTGCAAGAAGTACGTTCAATCGCATGCGGAGTGTGCTGTGCAACATGCAACTTAACATTCGGACGAGAGCTCGAGTCCTCCGATGTTACATATTTTCGGTACTGCTCTATGGGCTCTATGGACCGTTACAAACTCCTCAGCCAAACGTACAGAGGCTTTCGAAATGTGGTGTTACCGACGCATGCTCAGGAACTTAAAAGTCTGAACATCATTAAAACGAGAAAGCTTGAATATTTTGGGCATATCATGACAAACGAAAAATACCATCTCCTCCAGCTGATACTGCAGGGCAAGATCGAGAGCAAACGAGGTTACGGCTGAAGAACTTCATGGCTCAAGAACCTTAGACAGTGAACAGGAATGACCTCTAGCACCCTGTTCAGATCAGCAGTAAACAAAGTTATCTGGACAAACGTGATAGCCAACATCCATAGAGGATAGGCACTAAAAGAAGAAGAAGAATTTAAACATTCTTAAATCAATAATATTGAAGTACATAGTTCAAACAAAACGCTAAATAAGCTTTAGAATAGGGTGAAGTCACCATTGCGGTGTTTGAAGCGTAATAATTTATCAATTTAATGCTGTAATGGAGAAACCAAAATGATTAATGTTGCTTTTACATATTAAGAAAAATCAGATATGATCCTAATTTATTGGAAATGTCGGAAAAACCGCCATAATGTGTTAAATGTTTACAGTCAGCGTTATTATGAAATAGGCATCTAATTTATCTACAAGTTCGTCCTTATCTGAGAAACGAACTACTTTTAAAAGAAAGTCTGCTACTGATGATGGTCATAGTACTGATATTTTGGGAGAAGCCTTTATTAATCCACATCTATCTACTATCTATTACACAAATTGGAAAAATAATGCGATATATCTCGATCTTCTATACAACGAATTGTAAAAATTGACAAATTTAGACCATATAAAATCCATCTGCACCAAGTATTAGAAGAAAGAGAATACTTAATTTTCCTGTGTGGTTAACGACGGTACCTACATGAAGATAGCATATGGACCGTTCGTGAAATATGGGTGACGTGCAGCCCGTGGCCACTCTCTGACATCAGTAGAAAGAGTGACGTACACGTGACGTCACTGCTTGAGCTGGGTAACGTCACGTGCTACAACAGATGACATATCTTTCATAAGGTTATGTGTGTTTAGATAACGATTTTGATTAACTGAGCGTTTTTTTTTAGTTTAGAGTAAGCTTTTTGACAATTATTTACGCTTTAGGAACAATATTGTGGTGTTATTAGTGATTTTTAAAGACTACCCGTTAATATTAAAGTGTTAAAAAGTAGGGTTTACGTTACCTGTATCCGAGGACACTTTTTGACAGATAGATAGAATCTCTCAAGCTGTGACGTCACATGTACGTCACTCTTTCTACCGTTGTCAAGCTGAAACGTCACGTGCACGTTACCCATTCTGTTTTTTTTTATTCTCATTAAACTTTAAAACGTTATTGTGCATAGAATCCAAATTGTAAATTAAATATACAGTGCGTCATTTAAATTTCAAAAAATAAGTTCGTTTAAACCGGCTTCTTCTAGAGGACATTATGCCTCTATAAAACGTTTCAAAATTTAATTTAATAAAACAACCGAGATATGGTGTTGGAACGATACAAGTAAGCCACCCGGTATACCAAGCGGGTTACTCTTATATGTACAACATTTTCGAAAGAAAAACATAACGACATTGCCTTCAAATTTCATGCTGTTTAAAACATATCACACGATATAAAAAAAAGAAACGCCTAAATTTGGTACGCGACTATTATCATTATATCTAGAAAAAACAATTCAACCGAAGAATCGAACTTAGTCTGGATGAAAAACTTTTATCGCTTAAGAGTTTAAAACGATACTTTTCGTTAAAATCTCGAACCCAAAAACAATCTGCTCGAACAGATAAAAATGTTTAAGAGATAAAACAAATTTATTTAACGAGTATTTTTTAAATATGTACTCCACTTTAGATAGCATTTGTAAAAAATTAACAAAAGTGGATCAACATATTTTGTCCAAAACGATATGGTTTTAAAATTTTGGAACATTCAGATAATTTTTATCGATCCAAACTAAATTCCACATTGCAACCGTTTTAAAAGTAAATATTCATCGGGGTGTACGTCAAATCAACACTTTGCTACGCTAGTATATATATGTACATAGAACTCTCATCTCTTATCAAAAACCGCCCCTAAAATTTCCTCTGAAATTAACACCGCCCCTGGGAAAAAACCCCCTATTACCTCTGACTCCTCTGATGATTCCCCTATTACCCCTAAAATTACCTCTAAAATTAACGTCTGGGTGGAAATTCGGGCCCGGACCTCCTCGACCTCTTCCTATAAACAAATTTTAAAATAATTAAAGAGATATTTCATGGCATTTCATCCTACAGTTTTAGTTAAAAGTGTCGTTCTTCCACTGGTTCATTTTGTGAAAAAATGTCTCAGGTGATATGATTTATTGTTTACAATTTTATTTTTATTTAATTTTTAATTTGCTATTATTGAGTAGGTATAATTAAGTTTATTAAGCATTTTTAATAACAAATAACCGAGACTCTTCTAGTACAAGAAGGAATAACTTAAAAAACCATTTAAATTTTTGTGCGATTTATGATTTACAAAATTTAATATCGTGTTTGTCGTTGTGTACTTAAAAAATAAAAATTATTTGTGCTGTGGTAAGATCATTATAGATTGTTATTAGCTTCTTAAAACTATATTAAACTTAACTAAGATGATGTATATCTATACATATAAATAAAATTAAATCCATTTTTCTAAGCTCACATGATTAATTGCATGTTACCAAAACAAAAACACGCATTTCTTAATTCTTAGTCTGTCTGTCTGTTTGTCCGGGTTAATCTCCGAAATTACTAAACGGTCTTTAATGCGGCTTTCACGGGTAGATAGAACTTAGCTAGGAGCGTAATATTGGCTTTATTTCATTTAAATGTGATGTTGGAAAAAAAGTTATTCTAATTTAAAGATCTTTCTAGCCTGAAAAATAATAATTGCTATCGTCAAAGTTCTATAGACGTCACAACCTGAACGAACAACAACGATCAGCATACATACATACATATAGATACGCTTTTTTTCCGTAGGGGTAGGCAGAGACAATAGGTGGCGCTGTTTATTTTTAGTACGCGCTATGGACATTTTTACACAATCCACCTGACCAGCATCATTTTAAAATTTAGTTCCTCAAAAATTCAGTGAATTATCTATATGGTCTCTAAAGAAATTCTTTGATGTTAAATCGAAAGAAAAAAGTTATACTCATTTAAAGATATTAAGGTAAAACTAAATTCCACGCGGACTTAATCACGGGCAAAAGCTCGTTATACAATAAAATATTATTTACGGGAAAGCTCCGCAACATGTACTCAAGGTTTCATCTATTAACGAGTTTTTTGATGACAAAGTCTCAGGATGAATCGATTTTATGGAAACGCAACACATTCAATGTTATGTAACTTTAAAAAAAAGGATAGAACTGTTCAGAAAAAAAATCTTACCTCTTTTAAAATATCCCCGATTGTTTCCTCTCCCTCTGAACCCAGGTGGATGGTGACCCATGCCGGGCGGCATACCGGGCGGTCCCATCCAATTATTCTGATGAACTTCCATTTCGGAATAGAAGTCGTCCGGCCAACAATCGTCCGGTCCTTGCATTTGATTATGATGCGGATGATCGAGATTTTCCTCCGAAAACCAAGGATTCGGCGGCGGAGCAAGAGGACTTAGAGCTCCAGGTGGTGGCGGCGCAGATTGACCACCCATCATGTTGTGCGGCGGGTGAAGGGGTGGAGGCGGTAACGAGGTGTTCATTCGAGGCGGCATCAACGGTTGACCCACCAAATCATTAAAATTCATCATCGGCGGTGGAGGAAGAAGCATCGACGCATTGTTCGAACCACCTGTAAAAAATTGTTTTTACCAAACGGTACAAATAAGTTCCTCCAGACGAAATTACAATTGCAATGCTAACTAGGGGGCGGTTATGTAAAATTTATTATTCGTAGTAGATTAAGCCGTCGCGGGACGCCTAACAGATGTAAAATACGAAACTATTTTGTATGAAAAATATGCATGAAAGGATGGTTTATTAAATGAAAGAAATATGGCAAAATCAAAAACAAAATATTTAGATAAAATTAAAAATATACACCAAGTCATGTACACACATAAATGCACACCTTAATTATAAACATATAATTAACTTACTCTAGACTTGAATCACTTGATAATTTTACGTTCTTTGCAAAAGGCTGCTGCTCACTTTCATGTTCTAAACTATTACTGTCACTCATATTTTCTTGTAGTTATTACTTTCAAATAAATTTTCTTATTTGAAATTTAAAAAAAAAAACACTAATAAACTCACTGATACATACTCAAATCGAAATATACTAAAAAAAGACTAAATACTACTGCTGAATATCGCTTAATATAAATATGCTACATTTCCTTTGATATTTTAAATGTGAGTACTAAAGTATTGTAGATTTGTGACCAACAATTTCAAACGTAAACAATAACCTAGAAAAATTTTAAACAACGCATTGTTTTTGAAAACTGTCATTTGACATCAGTAATTTTCATAATTTTTCGTTAAGATCTCATTTTTAGTTACTACAACCAAGGTATTTGGGTCGGACGGAAGACTGACGGTCACCACGCCACGCTCTCACCGGCGGCATTGTATGTTTCGCATCAAAAATTGATTACTTTTTCCCATTGCTTTGGTGTAAATTAATTTTCTCTTTTCAAAATTTAGCTTGATGAAAATATGTCAACGATTATGAGATTATCTGCGTTCATAAAAATTAGAACGGAAAGTTTCGAACGACCACCAGATTACTCTGTAAAACGCGAGCGGTAGAAGTTAAGACAATTGAAGAATAAAAACAGTTTGATTATAAAAGTAAAGAGCGTGCTCAAAATCTCACTATTCCTCACTTTATCCATCAGAGTCAGATTAAAATTAGATATTTATAATTTGCGTTATTTAACAAGTATCAAAACGATAATAGAACGGGAGAACAAGTGAGTTTGCCGGTAATTTTCAATGTCTGCATCAAACAGAGTATGACATAATTTTACCTGATCATAGGTATTTTTTAATTTTCTTCGATTTTCTAATCAAAAATATATTAAATTAAATTTTTTAACAAATTTTATTACCGTTCAAGCTATCCTGCAGGTTTCCATATTCGTTTAAATCGTTAGTAAGATCATCTAGAAAATTATTAGCTTCGACGTCTTCTGGTAGTTCCGGTAAGGGCGGAGGAGGTTCGAGTAAAAATGATTGATCTTCACCTTGAGTGCCGTCGATGATAACCTGAAAATCGAAGAATATTTGTTCGCGTGACTCCCAACGAGATATTACATTCCTAAGATCAGAAACTTAGTTCTTGTAAAATAGAATTAAACGTTTCAGTCACCCTAAGGTTGTCGTTCTTGTTGTGCCTGCCCTCGTCGTCGCTCAAATCCATATCGATGTGTTCAGGCGTCGACGATAGAGGCGGCGAAGACGTCTGACGCTCCAAAGGTACCAGCGGCTGTTCCGGTTGATCGAGGAATTTAGTCGGAGGTGGCGGCGGCGGAGGAAGTTTCAATTGATCCAGATTGAAACCGAGACGGTAGTCTTGATCTGCCCCCGATGCGGAGGGAGTCGGAGCGAGCAACTTCTTTGGAGGGAGCCTGTAATCCTGCGAAGAACATACAACGTTATTCACTATAAATTACCCACCGATAACATCGTTATTATTGCCTGTGGATAACTAAGTTGTGTGGATAACTATCACGAGTACAGTAGTATATTTTTGAATCATTGGAATGATCTTTTTTTTCTGATTTCAAAAATATAACATATCTCCAGCCTGTACATCTCTTACAAAGAAAACATGTCGTTAAATAAATGTATTAAGTGAAGAGTTAGTAATTTAATAAATGGGTTAATAAGGGTGTGAATATTAGTGTTCATAATAATCAAAAATGAATAGTGATAGCGCTGTGGATATCAGTAATACCCTTCTGAAGCTGCGAGAATTGACACTACAGCCACGTTAGATTTACTACCCCATAAATCACGAATTTTATAAGAAAAAAAATACAACACATTCATTACTTTCACCTCGGCGAAAAACTGTCTAATGTCTCGCCTGCTAATTTGCAGACTTGACTATAATATACATTTTTTAGGAAAATACCCACTTCCCAGACGCTTTTTCTTTGGGAAAGTAGAATTTTTCCGAAGTACGTACTTCCCGGACTAGGCCGGGAAGAATAACATCGTTGTTGTCATTGTTAATATGAAAATCTTGGTAGGTATGATTTTGATAAATGCAGTTTATCATTACCATAGCAGCGAAATAACGACTGACAGCTATTTGACAGGAAATTAGTTAACATTTTAATTTTTCAAAGTTTGCATAGTTTTTGGTCGAAATAAACTATGGAAAGCAGCAGCTGCTGATATAGCACAATTATTATCTGAAAAATGAAAGTCCAGGTATGAAAACGTTTATGATTTGTTCACGAAATGGATGGATATGAAGAAATGCAAAACTATAAGGGAGGATGTAATTTTGGCTTCTTTGGCGCAAAAATCTGTCCAATCCTCTACCCTGTGGAGCATGAACTCTATGTTGAAAGATACCATTTTAGTAAAAAAAACAGTCACTTTCCCAAAGCTTATCGAATTTCTTAAAAGGAAGAATGTTGGTTATAAAGCAAAGAAAGTCTTCATCAGCGAGCAGATCAACAAATTCATTAGGGAAGCAGATAATGAAACATATCTAATGCTAAAGGTAATTTTAACAAAATATAACGATTGTGGGATATACTGGTATCAACTTAATTTGCTTTATTTTCAGGTAGCAACAATTATTGGGTTAGCCGGTGCGTGAAGACGGGAATAACTAACCAAAATGTCAATTGATCTAATAAACGATAAGAAAAATATGTTGCTTGTGAAAATACCAGATTCCAAAACACATATTGAGAGAACTTTTGTTGTAATTGGGCAAGAAAACCTGCTGTTGTATAGGCAATATTTATCTTTACGGCCATCCCATACTCCACATAACAGATTATTCGTGAATTACAAAAAAGGAAAACGTTCGATTCAGCCTGTTGGTATCACTGAAGGATATTCAGATTATCAGATGAAAACAATCAATCTGAAACAGAAACTTTACCTTCTTGTTCTGACTTCAACAAAAGACATTTTAAATATACCAAGCATTTCAAACAAATTGAATCCCTTCAATATTAGCAATTGCTCAAATTTTAATATAAATATGAATTAGAATGTTTCTGTTGGTACCTATCTTCTGTTCGAATTTCAATATTTAATACAAATAGGAATTAAAATATTGGAAATTTTTTTCTACAAAGAAATATAATAAGGAAATTTGTCTCGTTGATTTGTTATTCTACATGGTTGCCGAAAAAATAATGTAAGCAACACGTCCGAAGACAGTTTTTTTGGACTCGCCTACGGGTCGTCCTAGAATTTTGTCCAAAAAAACAGTATTTCCGGACTTGCTACGTAAATTACTATTACTTCAATTAGTCCTAATGTTCATTTGCTCTAACTAGCGGTATTTGATAAAAGCAATGAATGAAATGAAATTTTTATCCAGTGATTCAGTAGAAAGTTTATCTTTGTCAGCATACTTCAAAGCTTCTTTATTATAAGCTTCGGCAAAACAAGTAGTCTATAATATGCTGATGATTTAGCACCGAAAAACATTTCTAAAACAGCTATAAATTAGATGTCTTTCCAATGATCGGTGCGCTATTTAAAAGAGCAACCAATGACGTGGTGAAAATTACCTGGTCCGTTTGATTCCATATCGAGTCGATATTAATATTTTGTGAAATGGAATTGCCCGGCGATCCCGTTAAACTTATCAGATTGCGATGATCGACGTCCTTAGCGCCAAGGCTGCCCATGGAATCCTCTGTAAAATGAAAATGAATTAAAAAAGAGCGGACAGTTTTTCCTTTCGATAACACTATTTGTTCAAATTTACTACGACACTTTTACGGCGTGGAAATACCCCAGGCTCTCCGACAAACAAATATCTGGTTAATGTTTTTTACTTTTGTGTGCTGTTACGCCTGGTGCATTTTGCTAAGATCGAAGTTTTTAAAAAAAGCGACCACGTTTGTTTTTATGTTTTATTATTATCGAATCAATATTGTAACCGAAATATAAAATATAAAACGGTAGTGCGCTTAAGGGAAACGCGACTCGAATACAAATGGACTATATCATCCATTCACTACCGATAAGATAAAATATTGTATTACTATAATTTAAAATTTGCTTAATTCGCTTCAACAATTTTTATGCCATTTTAAAAACAAATAATAAACGAACTTGGTGTGTCATTTGCCTCAAATCTAATACTGCTTTCTATTTAGTGCAAACTTAAATGCTGAAGGAAATCGTTTTAACAACAAAGAGTAGGTACTGTAAACAAAAATATTACAGGTATTGCACAATTGAAGCACTTTTTTATCGTTTAATGCCAAAATACACATGAATTTAATTGGTTTGCAGAATGTTCCTAACGTCAAAATCTGGTATCTGAAACTACACAATCCAAGAATGTATTTTCAAAACAAATCCCATGAATTTCAACAAAAAAGGGAAACATCAACGATGGGAAATTCCTCATTAGGTATGGGTGGTTCTTCGACAAAAAGTCCAACAACTCAAGAGATGCTGGAGGCATAGTGCAACAATTATAGAAACCATATCCGGTGGTCCGAAAGGTTTCCGACGTTTACGTGAATATTGCAACACTCGTCAACAAAAGCTAGGGAATGTGGTTGCGCATCTTTTGACAAGTAGGGGAAGAGGAATGGAGAGAGTGAGAGAGAAAGTTAGAGGTAGGGAGAGGGGAAGAGAGAAAAAGCTGTCCGCGCGTTGGGTGCCGCGTTTGCGGAGTTTTGGTGCCGATTAATTACTGTAGATGAAACTTGGATACACCATTATACGCCCGAAACAAAAATGCAATCCAAAAAGTGGACTACGAATGGAGAATCGGTTCCAAAAAAAGCAAAAGTTGGGAAAGTGATGGTGACTATTTTTTGGGATAGTCGTGGAGTTATCTTAATCGGTTAACTTTAAAAAGGAAAAACCAGTACAGGAGCATACATCTTTAGTGGACAAGCTGAAGGAAGAAATTGCGAAAAAAACAGCTAATCTGCAAAAAAAAATTCTGCTTCACTAAGACGTCTCACACCTCAGCGGTTGCCATGGTGTAAATACACGAATTACGGTTTAAACTGCTTAACCACCCTCCTTACTTACCAGATCTAGCCTCAAGCTACATATTTTGTTTCCTAATCTAAAAATTGCGCTCGGAGGACAGATTTTTTCGTCAAATGAGGCCATTAACTTCGTAAACAATTATTTTCCAGAGAAAGACGCCGAGTACTATTTGGACGGGATGGGAGCATCGCAGGGAGAAGTGTGTAGACTTACAAGAAGACTATGTAGAAAAATAAAAATAAATTTAAAGAAAAAATGTCTTGCATCTTTGTTAGGTCGGAAACTTTTCAGACCACCCCCGTATTATTAGCTCGTTCTAATTTGAGCTTTGTACGGTGTTATTGTAATTGGTAGGCAATCAATTTTAAAAAATCACAAATAATTAAATGAATAGGTTCAGCAAATACATGTTCAAACATATTAAGAGCCCCGTGACTTCGTGCAACACTACTCATGGTCTGCTGGATCGTGTTAATTCACACATCATCCACTTTAAATGCCCCACTTATCACCGAGTGATTTCTATGTATTTGGTACCTCAAAGATGTAACTAATCAAGCGATGTTTCAATTCGGACGCTGACGGAAATTACTACAGCAAGAATTTTACCAGCGGGGAATCTACGCGTTAAACTTTTTATAATTGATATGTATTAACGGATTTTTTTTTTGGATGGAAACTAATCGGTCAAAACGAAACTAAAATGTGCTCCTGCTGGTAAAGTAAAAATTGTACATGGTCATTCACTATAAATTACCCATTCCTTATCATATTTGTGTGGTTATGGCTGAATTTTATCAAAATATTGTCACAAGTATAACACAAAAAATGTTTATTTTCATTTAAATATTGCATTAATTTTTAATTTTTAGAATGTTTTTTTCCTGACTTCAAAAATATACTACCTCATATCGTTTTTGATGTTAATATCTTTCCTAAAATATCTTGGTACCATTAGAAAAGTAAGCTATGAAAATGACAACATGAAATTTAAACATAAATAAATGGTAACCGATAAAATATATTTTCGATGTGTCTACCGTTATTGTTAATGTACTGTTACGATTTTTTGAGGCCATCCCTGTCGACTGTCGCCTTGAGGCGACAGCGCGGGGAATGCATAATTATGGCCACCGGTGATTGAAAAAGACCCGACAAATTTTAGAATACCACGGCTAATAGTCACTAAGCAATGTCGAAAACTGGCGTTACTTCTAGTAACAATTTGGATAAATATAAAAAAAGGCAGCGGTCGCGGAAGTTTTAGCTTGAAGTCAAGTATTTGAAGTAATTATAAAGTTTTATACAGTTGTGAATATCTAAGTGATTTGTAAAGTAAAATTTATTGTAGAAATATTAGAATAAAAATTGTTTAGTTATTGTACTGAGTGTTTAGAATCACCGAACCCAAAGAGAAAATATCCTAACAGTATTATTGATAATGTTTTTTCACACTTATAATTGTTAAGAAAATGTTTTCATTATTGTTATTCAGATTGTTTATTTCAAGTCAAATTCTGTTTTCAAATACTTGAATACTATTATCATTGACAATGTTTTTGAGAAATCCCAAAGAAATAAATCGATAGGAGTTAAATACGAACTGTTGGGTAACTATTTAATAGTTCTATTCTTCCCTATCCATACTGGGAATACATTATTCAAATGATAACGGAAATTTTCTCATGGGCCCATTTCAATAACAATAGCATTAAGTCATTAAAGACAGGATTCGACTTGAAATAAACAATCTGAATGTCAATAATGAAAACATTTCAGATGCAATTATTAATAAGAGAAGATGTGTTATCAATTATGCATTTACTTATATTTAAGTTTTCTAATTCAATCTTTGTAATTTATTTTGTATAAATATTTGAACTTTTTTTTCTCGCTGTAAACCATTTTAATTATTTCATTAAAAAAATGTCACTTGTCAAACACAATTTTCATTTTTATAAGCCGGCCATTCACAATCGCTCCGAATGGATTAAATCCAATGGACTTCATCCATTTGGAAGACGTACAAAAAATTGACCTAATTCACGGTAATGCCATGCTGGTTGTAGTGCTCAAGGATTTACTTTTTCTTAGGTGGGGTTAGTTTATATTATTTTTATTTAAAATCCGGTTAAATTGTCATAAATTGATGAAGATTTACTTATCTATGCTGCTGTTGCCTTGTATTGCAAAATAAGGAAACCAAAAAAAAAATATCGGTATCGTTTCATTTGAATTTCCCCATTCACTCATCCTATCAATCCACATCATCCATTTGGACCTATGGATTTAATATAGATTTAATTCAAAGTAATATTGTTGACTCTAAAAACAATTGTACCTATTGACAAACCAGTTAATAGTAGTGTCTCTCACGATGGCGCAGAGATATACTGGCCCTAACAGAGACATGAGTCATGAATAGTATCGTTCAAGTACTCGGGAGGCTACAGTCGCCGTGGCTATTGCCTCCGGTGATACTTAGGCCTGTTTGTCCATTGTATCTTGCCTATGTGTTTTTGTATCATTGTACAATGGAGATCCGACCCGCAGACCGCCCGGCAAGGACCCGAAAACAGCAAAACACACACTGCGCCGCCGCGAGGCACCGGACCGAAAAAGACAGGCAATCCCCGGGACCTAGAACCCCGCTGCACCCAATCCAGTACCTTCGTACCTTGTACAGGTTCTGTACTGGGTGGGAACAATGTAGCCGCCCAAGAACCGCCCATCCTTTCCAGCGCCCCGCATCAGTACAGCACGCTCTCCACCGCCCCCGGATCCCCGCCGCACAACCCGCAGGCTAGGCCTCCATTATACAGTACCTTAGTGATTCTTAGCCGATTCCTGTTCATCGGTAACAGTTCTGCCGTCCTTTTATGGCACGGTCCTTTGATGTATTATTTCCCGTGTTTGTTTTCTGGTATGCTTTTCCAGTAGTTTTTGTGTTATTCCGAACCTCTTCTTGCAAGTTCGTCTACTTCCTCATTACCTGCAACTTCCTGGCGTCCTGGAACCCGCATCAGTTTGACGGGATCATGGTCTACCAGGATTCTCAGTTCTTCTTTGCAGTCAACGAGTATGAGGGAAGGGATGGTGAGGTGCCCCCTGCACAGGACTAAGGCTGTCTACTACCTAATTTCGCCCGGTTTCCTGTAGGCTCCGTTAGCTACGGTGCTCCTCCACCGCCATGCATCCATCAGCACGGGTCACATAACACTTTGGATTGGGAGTCTTTTAGTCGCCTTTTACGACAGACAGTCCATATCTGGGATCTATTCTATTTTCCCCGTATCCCCAGAGGATCTAAACGGATCATACACCGGGTATATCGTGTACATTATTTTAAACCGTTTTATGTGGAGATCATATAAGACAAGGCCCCAAAGCACCAAAGGAACTACGTGGATTCAGCGTGGTAAGTCATAGGAAGCAATCGATTTCATTTTTACTTTTACGTAAAAAATAGCTTTTAAGCTACAGTTCATTCTTCGAACCACTTAAGAGCTTTCGTTTGAAATAAACGGTATAAGGTAGGGGTAACTTATGGCATTTTTTTTTAATCAGGAAAAAAGGATCATTCCAAAAATTTAAAAATATACAGTGTATCTTATTTGAACAAATATTATTGCTTGAATTCCATGAAATCCGCACGTTACTGAGTTTTTGATAGCATATTAACAAAATTCAGTCATAACCACATAACTTTTTTCCTATAGACAGTAATAACGATGATAATGGGTGGATAATTATAGCAAATAACCCAGTACATATCAAATAAAATTTTGCTTCAGTTGAGATAGAATCAATAGAGAGTATGGATGTGGGGTATTTCCATTACAATTTCACGTACAAAGTGGAATTTGGTGCCTAATAATTTTCGTTTTATGAAAACACACCCTCTCGATTTTTTATTATCTAATCTGTTTCTGTCATTTTTTTTTTTGCAGGAGGTTTATTCATTATTTTGTTAGAATCGAGCATGTATCTCGAGAGAAGGAATATTTTAGGTAAGTAACTTCCACCAAATAGACACGAAATTCCATTCCGTATCGTGGCGCCCCCCACGCACATATAAAAACAACGAATTTACTTATTTTTTTTTGTATCTCAACTTACCCATATCATTCAATATTCCAGGAATGACTCTGTGATCAACGTCCGCCGCCCCGCTAGGCAAAATATTATCGTGATATTCTACTGGATCGCTGTAACCTTCTTTTTCGAACATTGGAGGACTTTCGGGAGTGTCTAATAAAACACATTTAAAATTGATAGGTAATTTTTTTTAAACACGGATTTCGTTACCGATATTTTTCCACACCCGACAAATGACTCACCAGTTCCGCTAGTTAAGTCTCGATTTCAAGTCATGCGCACGTTTTATCTAAACATGATTGTCCCTTTCACTTTGTGCATTAAACACTTTCGAATGATTCTGATAAAAAAACCGATACAAAAGAATCAATCGAAACAAATGAACGTGACGTTTTTGTTTTAGCAACAAAAGCGGTACGTTTTAAAAAAGGTAATGACAAACCTGTTTCCGGTACGGGCGGGAGTAGCCCATTCCAGCTGGCATCAGGTTCCCAAGAAGTCACATCCTCTTCAGGATTGTATTCCTCACTTGGAGGATACGGATTGGCCCCTAGAGGAGGTTCGAATACGTCTTCTCTGAAGTTTTCCTCCGACTGATAATTGGCGGTGGTAGTCTCATACGACGCCGTTGTGTAAGTGTTGCCTGCAAAAATTTCGTTAACGGATACATACAATAAGGTTTTCATAGATCCGGTAATTTGTATGAACTGCTAAAAAAAGAGTAGTAGAAAGAATGGAAATTCTTATAAACCGTGCAACATCGCCAACGCCGCAAACAAAAATCACACATTTAGAGTCGATTTCTTTAAATTACTCTCATTTCTAAAAACATCGTGGAATCTGTTCCGAGGTTTGATCGTAGTACGGTCGAGTTCTGTTTTTTTGGGGTTAGTTCTACAAACTGTAAAATTGTTGGTAAGTTTTTCTTTTTATTTAGTTTATCTTAGTTGCGTAAGTTATTGTTATTGAATTAGTTGGTTGAATATTATTATTTGTGAAAATATTTTAACTGTTAAGTGAGTTTTTGGAACAAAGTTCGTCACGTTACGAAGTTCATCGGTGGTTCAGAGGTAGAATGCTCGCCTGCAATGCGGGCGGCACTGGTTCGATTCCCGGCAGATGCATTCTTTTTGTGCTTTTACCATTTAATACATAATTTTTTTAGTGAGTAAAACAAATCGAACTAAAAGCAAATAATAAATTATAGTTTAAAAAAACTAAAAAACACGCTCTTAAAGTTAATCAAACTAAAAAGTAAAAAATAATTCTTAACATAGGAATAAAATTACTGACGGGAAAATTAATGTCACTGTTAAAAAAAAATTAATGTCAATCAATGTCACTGTTTTGTATGACATTTTTAAACTAACGCTGTGTTTCTGAAAGAAAGAACAGTGACATTTATTTTTTACTTTTTAGTTTGATTAACTCTAAAAGCATGTTTTTTAGTTTTTTTAAATTATAATTTATTGTGTTAGATCACATTCTAAACATCCATAAACATGTGCCAAGAAAGTAATTTATAATGCATATAACTTTATGAAAATCGAAAAGGAACAAGGCCTTCAAACACAAACCAGTTAATAAAAAATATAACGTTAACACAATATTAGTAGAAAATTCAATGTTAACGCTACGTTTGCATCCAAAGCTAAATTCAATATTGGCAATGGTAAAGAAAGAAGCGGTTGCCTGTAATACCACTTTCAAACTGGACGATGTGTGGAATTTTAAAAACATCACAACTAACCAGTGGAAAAATATTTGCCTCCATGTGGAACAAATTTAAAAAAATAGGACATGGATGAGGTCAGTGAAAGATCTAATAATAAATGTTGAAGAAGATAGCAGCAAAAGTGAGTATGCTTCATCAGAAAATGAAGATGATTTAGGTTGTCAATCAACAGTTTAATAATAATGATAACAAGATATGTGCATGTGTTTCGATAACTCGTTAATATTATTTCAGAATATTGTTTTGGTATTTATTTTAGATAAGTTATTATTTAGTTTTATTTATTTTTATGCAATAGGTAACCCAGCGTTTGATTACCGACCCCTTCCAAAACCTCTACCGATGGACTCGTGACTCAATTGGTCTCGTGCACGTAACTTTTCAGCTTGACAACGGTAGAAAGAGGACGTATATGTGACGTCACAGCTATCTATCTGTCAAAAAGTGGCTTCAGCTACAGGTAACATAAACCCTATTATTTAACACGTAAATATTAATGTTTAGTCCTTAAAAATCACTAATAACACCAAAATATTGTTCTTTAAACCTAAATAATTCTCAAATAGCTCACTCTAAATTAAAAAATTCCCAAAAAAGCTCAGAAAACCACAATCATTAACCAAACACACATAACCTTATGAAAGATACGTCATTTGTTGTACGACCAATCTCAAGCAGTGACGTCACGTTTACGTCACCCTTCCTACCGATGTCAAAGCAGCCACGTCACCCATACAAAAAGTTTTACATAAAAGTTGAGTGGATATCACTGAGAATTTTTTTAAAACGGACACTGCTCTAATAATTTTTTATCTAGTTAAATTTCTATGCTCACTCCATGGTTAACCAAGACGATACAGTCTTACACGCATAAAATTTAAAGTATCATTTTTATTGCAAATATACCGATTATGGAATGTTTTGTTTATCTTATGTAAAAAAAACATTAAGTAAACTATTCATTTTTAAGTTGGTTGTAAACAGCCTAAAATGAACATAGCAAATAATTGACCATTTACTTTAATTAAAAAAACTAAAATATCCATAGACATTGCATGTATACAAAATAAATAAAGAATATGGAATAAGATCAGTCTTACCATAAGCACTTGAATCAGTGGTTGAGGTGCCGTAGCTCCCGGAATTTCCAAAGTCAATTTCTGATTTTGTAAAGGGTGGCATGGGCGGCGGTAGCAGGGGTATGGTATCGTATCCATAAGACGCCTGTGTCGATGGTACGTCCACAGGCTGGGGAGGATTTTGAGTAGGTGTAGTTGCAGGGGGCGTGTAACTATTTTCCAAACTGGAATCATTGGTGCTATTGAAGTTGCTCACGTTACTAAACAACGTGCTGCTAAAATTCTATAAAAATTTGCGATAGAATGTAAATTTTAATATCGCAAAATTTAAAACTTACTTCCAAATTAAAAGTTTCCGATCCCATGAAACTAGAAAATCCATTTGTACTTAAGAAACTGTTTGAAACGTCATTGTTGGCTTCAGTAGTGTTGGGAGTGTAATATCCTATGCTGTACTGCAATTCGGCCTTTGGATTGTAATCTGCAGGAGCTAAAATGTTATTACACATAATTATAAGGAATTTTAATTTGTTAAAAAAATAAAATGCTTGTACCTTCTTTAACACCCGATATTATACTTTCTACAGGTTCTTCAGGCAAATCTAAATCAGAATCCGGACTAGGAGATGGTGCATTTACATCTGGAGAAGGAATAGGACTGCTCAGTGTTTCTTTATGCTCATCCAACTTTCTTTGAAAAGTTTTAACTCTTGTACCAAACATCTTGTAAGCCTTAAAAAAAACACAAAAAAAACTTGTAAGGGTACAAATAATATTGTGATTTTACATTTAACCTTCAAGCAGGCGCGCGGTCATTTGTAAAGACTTATGGGATATATCAGGGATTTAAAATACTGATTTAATTTTTTGTATTTAGACACATTATCATTATGTTAAATAACAAATTGTCAAAAAAAATTTTACTCAGATAAAACAAAAGTAAAAAGGAAATAACATAACTCAAATTTTCATTGGATTAGAAAGTAATTTATTTTTCTTCTCATGGTGCTACAGCCCAAACTATGCCTTGGCCTCCTTTATTTTCTGCCTCCATGCTTTCCTATCTCCTGTCGCTCTCTTCCACACTCGAGTGCTCAGGTGATCGCGGGCATTCTCCTGTATTTCATCTTCAGCATTTCCTGGGTCTCCCCACTGACCTTTTTCCGTGCATTTGGCTATATAAGATTCATTTAGGCAACCTTTTATTTTCCATTCTCATCACATGCCCTGCCCAGAAATTAATTTGGCAACACAAAATCATAGGCTTCATAGGATCAAATAATTAACATCAAAGTACTTATCATCAACTTAGACCTAGTTTTCTTCAAGATCAGTTTCTTCACCAGGATAACATTAATTGCAAATGAACGTAGTATAGGTCCTGCAAATATTTCTCAGACATGATGTGCATTTTGTCTTTAATTGCCTCCTTCTTATAATGAGCATATTCTGTAGCTTCCTCTGCTTATGCTGGAACTACTGCTTGGTCCATTGCTAGTGTTTTCAAAACTCATATTCAAATGTTCTCTTATATTTCTTTTGAGTTTTTTTTTTAAAGGTTCACCATAGCTCTTTGAAAGTACTCTTTTGTCAGTTCAATGTCTAATTCATGAAAATACACCTTTACTTTTTTCGACATCACCTTTCATTTTATTTTAAAGTTATGCTTGGCTTGCGCTTTTCATTTGTACTTTCATCAATTTCAACAACAGAATGAAGTGATGCAGTGATTAGTACCACAGACCTTGTTTTTGGGGCACGACACCAGTGCAGCTCTGTCAAAAAATCCAAATTGACTAAAATATTCAGGTCTGTTACTATCTGTAAAACAAGGCGGAATTTCCTTCTTGTTTCTATTTTTTGTAACCACAGCAGATTTTTGATTTTTTGCTAAATTACCCACCAAAGAAACACAGATGTACCAATTGTCGATTGTTACGTTGGGGAGAGGGTTAAACTGTTTATGCCCAGTGAAATAATGACAAGCTCCAACCGTACAATGTAGATAACTAAATAAACCATGTTTACTGAAATGTGCTAAATTTTTGACGCCATTGCTCTTTTACTTTTTGTATACATTAGAGTGGTCATTAAAAATTAAATTTATTCTGAAGCTGCACCAAAAAAACCCTTTTTTTTTATGAAAAAATATGGGCAAATTTTTTTTTATCACAAAGCCGATTGTTTATTTTTTAAAAAAACTGTAGTTTTTCCAAAATATCTCTTTAAGTAGACGAATTTGAGAAAAAATTATTAATAGCAGTTTTGAAGGAAATACAATTCTTTACAAAAAAGGTTTTATTTCATTTTTTCATATAGTTCATATTTATTGAAATATTTTCAATAATAAACTCATTAACTCCATAAAATCAAAATTTTCAGACGTATAAACAGACTTTTGATTTTATGGAGTTAATAAGTTTACTATTGAAAATATCTTCATAATTATGAACTATATGAAAAAATAAAAGGGAACCTTTTTAGTAGAGAATTTTATTTCCTTTAAAATCAAAAGGAAGGTTTTTTTGGAGCGTCAGAAAAAATTTAATTTTTAACGACCACTCTAGCATACATATATACATGAGGTTAATTTAGAAATAAACAATTATTATTATTATTACTAAAGATAGGAAATTCATGCAACAAGAAATAACGATATTATAAACAAAAATGTATTGAGTGCAGTCAATTCGACGCTGTGCAACCGTTTGAATATGAAATAATTGATTTATGAAAATTTTAAACTATAAATTAACTTACGTTTGCAACAACTTTTACATCCTTACGATCAGCTTCAAGTTGTGTTTCAGCTTGTTTTAAAACACTTATTACGGTTATCCTATTTTTTATTTCCAACTTCAAGGCATTTATATATTCTTCCATATGTAAAATATACACCTCTATTTCTTTTTCTACATCATCCATATGAGCACGGTCTAGTGACATAAATTTTTATACATATCTCTAATCATTTCATTGCATAAATAAAAGACCTACCTTTTAAAGATCCTATAAGTCCATCATCAATTTGTATCTTAGGATTGTGTTCTTTTAAAAGTTTCAATTTAGTATCTGTGTCCTTTTCAAGTTTCGTGCATGTTTTAATTTTATTTATCACATAATTTGGCTAAAAAATATATAGAAAAACATATATTTATGCACAGGCAACTTACAATTGTTAGTTTCTAGATTTTGCAATTTAGTTGAATTTGCACAAAAACAAAGTTTGACCACTCAGGCTATTGACAATTTTGTATGGAGGAAATCGAAATTTTTTAGGAAAATTTTTAAGCTAATTTATAATGTTTACATAATAATGAATATAGTCCCAAAATTTGCTGCACTAGGCTTAAGCCTACTCAGCCTCTGCATGTATGTGTCTTAAATATTTTTTTTCTTATAGTATATTTGCATTAAGAAAAATCTATAGATATCTCACCTCATACAAATTTCACATTAATTAATTTAAAATGATCTTACCTGAAACTCATGTGGTTCATCACTTTTTGGGGCACTTGGCAAAACACTTAAAAGTCCACACAAATCAGATATAAATTCTTCATTATAAACACTTCTTTGTTCCCAAATTTTAAATATCCTAAGTATCTTGTGTTTAACTTTTTCATCCCTTTAAAAATGAAGACAATTTTACTTAACAAGTTTAGTTGTGAAACATTTATAGTGGGTAAAAAAGGAAATGTAATATTTCTTACCTAACCATGGTAGTTGCTTTTTGCAATGCAATACCCCAGCTTTCAACATAGTCAAAATTTCTTCTTTTGGAGTACTGTACAACATCATTAGCTAAATAAAATAAAATAAGTCTCTGTTCTACTTTAACACGCTTTAAAACATTTAGCCATGAATTAACTATCTTCTTATGATGAACTCGGTTTTTTAAACACCATTGACAACAATTATTTATAGCTTCTTGCGAATCCTTTAACGTGGTGAGTTGTTTCTCAAATTGTAAAACGTTAAATTCGCCTTCGGGTACCGTTTGAGTCCCCATTGCGAATATGTATTAAAACTTTAATAAATATTTTTAAACATTCTGTAGTTTTTGTACCTTTAACTACATCACAAAGAGATTCATTTTATCTCTTTAATGCCCATATTTGAATTAGGTATTTACAATAATAGCACACGTTCCATCAATTTTGTAGAGACGCCGATATTTTTTTTGTTGTTTTTTAAGTTGTAATTTCTAAATTTATTTTAGATTTTCCTTGAATGAAGTTTATTCGTCTGAATACAACCTTATTGAAAATTACTTTTCACAATTTGTATCATTTGCTTTAGAAATAATTGTAATTTATAAAATAAGTATTTCTGTCAATTTCAACTACATTCATTTATTAGTTATTAAAGGTTGGTCTAGTCTATTTATCTCAGAGGGTTATGTCAACTGTCATTTTCTTTATTTTTAACCAATGAAAATATACCACTTTTCTAATTGGTCTTCAACAAATTGCTAACACGGCCTTATTAAAAAAAAACGTTTATTTGTAATATTAGATTATCAGAATCAAACTTTGTCACGCTAGTGTTATTTCTTTCAACTTTTCTAGCACGACAAGCTAAAAGATAAATAAAATAGCCTTAACCTTAACTTTTATAGACAAGGAAGTTTATACCACAGACATAGATATGGTAAATAAAGACATAAAGCATGAGAGAAAAAATCGAAAATGCGGCCAGTAATTGTCTCTTTCTAGATATCTGATTGGTCCGCGAATTAGGCACGGTTGAGATTCATAAGGCCATTTATCCCTTTCTAATGCTGCGTTCCACTAAGCGTTCACAACTCTTTTGGCCGTTCCACATGGCGACTACGATCGTTATGGTCGCGGTGAAAACGTCACTAATGACGTCATGACATACGCTCACGTAAAGCTCACGACAACCCATTTCAAGAGGTGGGTCGAAGTGAGCGTTGAGAGAATTAGCGGGATTTTTAAAAACTCCAAGCAATAAAGATGGTGACCATTAAAATTTCATTGTTTGATGCGACAAGAGATATTTTAGTCGAAGTAAATGTTTCTGCGGCAGATGCTCAACGTACTGCCATTGATTAGATACTCCACTTATATTAAGTATAAAAATTGAATTATACTCTTTTTTCAATATATATCATTTTAACTAATAATTATTGGAATTTACTATTAAGATTTACACATTGTAAAGCTTAAAGCTTTTGCTATATTTTATAGCTCGTCATTAGTTATTCTTTATTTCAACGCTCTAAATGCTCCATAATCCATTTCACTTGGGTTTACGATTTCAACGCTCGGGACTAAGTGGAACGAGAAAATCCGTGGTTGTGATCGTTGTGAACGCTTAGTGGAACGCTTAATTTTGTTAGGGCACGGCATGCAATCGTTCGAATCTAGTTTTTAGCGACAAATTAGGTTACGTGGTACTATTTTAAATTTTCCGCCACAAAGAAAAGTAGCAACAAAGATAGAGATAATAGTAGGCATGCTGTGTACCCGCGTGCAAGTGGGAACGTCCACTTGATAGAAAGAGAGAGACGATGACTTGGCCGTTGTTTGATATTGATATATTACAGGAATATACCAATCAACGCTTTGGCGCTGCTGTCTTTGTCTTCTGAAGCATGCGCATTGATCTTATTCGTCTTCACGCGCAATAAGCTTGCCTTCTTAAAATTAATTATCCAATGCTGAATTATCCACACTTCAATCTCAATAAAAAAAGTAAAAAGGATAGAGAGAGACAGAAATACAAATTCGATTCTCTTCTCTTTTATTCGGTGGACGCTCCCACTTACAGGCATGCCTACTCTACTTGAAGTATCTATATAGCAACAAATCGCTTTGTCAATCAGTAGCGTCAAAATATCTGCTTGCGGGAATAAGAATTTTATAAATTTATTGCATTTTTTCCTATTTGTTGATACTGAGTATAAACTAAATTATTGTTGTAACCGGTTTTTTACTATTCATGCATACATACAGACATACATAGAGTCACTATTCACGGCATGAAGGTGCAATTTCATGGTGACGCTGGCTTTTAGCGTCAAATGCGGTCACGTGATAGAATTTACTTTCTTAGATTTGACGCTTTAATTTTCGGAGTTAGCATTTATGTCAAAACTCTATCACGTGACCGCATTTGATGCTAAAAGCCAGCGTCAAGTGTCACTATGAAATCGAATAAATGATGAGAAAAATACCTATCCATTTATTATTAATCCAAATTATAATTATTGATTTATAAGTAAGGTAAATAATTTATTATAAAGTCTTGTACAAAATAGTGCATTTTACCAAAATAAAACTTGGCAACCTCGCATCGTTTCGGTTACAAATTTGGTTTTAAAATTTCTCTGTACCCACAGAAAAATAATACTAGGACGCCAATCAGTGATGTATGATTTGGCACCCCATAGGGCGATTGGCCTATCTCTGAGTTTGCACAATAAATGGTATATTGAGCGGGATATTTAAACGTGTCACCAGGAATTTGGGAATTTTTAATTCTCATTCGTGAATATGACTAGAGTAAAAACTTAACGAAACTAAACTAGAGGAATGTCAGAAATACACAATGTTTATAAAAACAACGAGGAAACACAAAAATATACATATACAGTCACGCCTTTTTCCCGTAGGGGTAGGCAGAGACCACTTTCTACTGTTCTTACACACATCTTTTGCTTCCCCTACTTTCATCAGGGCTCTCATGCATACTCGTCGGTTGTTGGTACTCTTGACCTGGCCTTTCTTCAAAACAATGTTGATCTGATCGAGATATGTTCGCCGAGGAGCACTAATGCAAACGATTTTCCGAAAGCAAACAGGAAAACAGATATCAACAACTCATTAAACCCGAATACGACACTGTTCTTTTCTTTGCTTCTATATGGTAATGTACGGTTCTGCGACGGTGTTGCCAGATTTTCTCCATTTTTATCAATTACTTGCCCTAATAGCACATTCTATTTTTAACTTCATCAAAAAAATACCAAGAGAAAAAAGAACTTGGCAACGATATGGCAAGAAAAGATGTTCTGTGCGTGTGGTAGGTGATTGGTTCGCTGTGGGGTACTTTTAACTCAATATCGGATGTATCTATTACATTTCTGTGGTACCTATAAATAAATGAACATTATCTACACTCCTAAAATACTTTAGACGATGCGGCGTTACCGCTTCTACTATTAAGTAGCGGCTACTTTGATTTTCCAAATAGATCACCCTGCATTTATCATTTTATGAATTTTCATCCCAACAACTTCATGTACTACTTCCCTATACCTATTTGTTACCCTTTAGAAGATAAAAATTTATTTAGATTTTTTTATCTAACAAACCTGTACCTACTTTAATAAACGCTGATAACCTTGAAATTTATTTTTTATTTTTATAGTTACTAATGCAGAGCAAATCACATTTTGCTATTTAAAGATTATTTACTATTTCAAGCGTAATTTATGTGCTAAACTTTTTTTTTTAAATTACAAAATACATAGTAAATCCTACAAAGGTATAACAATACCTGTGCGTAAGAAACTCGTATCTTACCTACTAAGGAAAAAACTTGCAAACCAAACTCGAACACATTTTTTCTCAAATCCTACTTCGCAGGTATAACAAATTTATTTTACAAATTCGTCTATTTAATCTAATTTGAGGGATGATCTTCATTATCATTTAATTCACTAACAATGTTCTTGAAGTATTGAAAAATAATCTATGGAAACGCTAACATTAAATGCAGATTTCTGCATTTCTTAGTTATTTATCAGAAAATTGAGTGATGGTATCAGCCAAAAGCCTGTCTCTGCTTGTGCTTAAAAATAACTTTTTTATATAAAACGAAGTTTTAAATTTTTAGAATGGTGATTGCTAATCATCTATAATTTTATTTCGTAATGTGGCGCTTTCATCAGATAGCAAGCAAAACTATTTTTCTATCCCTCTTTTAAAATATTTTCATTCATTTCCACAGCATATATACCCACCATAGCCCAGTGCTAAATGTGAGTATCAAATTTTGCAAAAAAAATAAAAAACAATGTGTATTTTGTCAATTTATTGTACTTATTTACACTGAAGACTTATACTGCTTTAACCAAGAAAAAGGAGAATTATGAGATGAAAACAATTCGATCAAGGAGATCACATCGTGAGCTCCATTATAGCATTTACTATGTCATTCTGATTATTTTTAAGAGCTTTAACGGCTTTAGCTCTGCTAACATTTGCCTGAGACATCACCAATTCTACATCCTTTTCTTCCACTCCAGATTCGTCAACCTAAAGACAAATATTTGAATAGTATGTGATTAGTACATAAAATTAAAAATAATTACATCATTCAAAATTAATTTACTAACCTCCTCATCCTCGGATTCCTCAGCTATGGGAGCCACCGAAGTTGTTGTGGTACCAGCAGCACTATCACCAGCAGGATTGACCTCTTTGAATTTTTCAGCAGCAGCTACTTGTGCTTGCTGAGAGAGATCTTCAATTTTTGCTTCACCAAATACTATGTAAGTGTCACTGACTGGGTTCTTGTAAACATCAGGTTTGTTTATAACAAAAAGAATATTTTTTGATTTTCTAATTGTGACTCTGTTCACACCTTGCACCTATAAACACATCACCCATTTCTTTTAAATCAATGCTATATAAACAAATATATAAGCAAATAAACTAAAAAGCACTACAAACACTAAATAAACATTGAATGTATAAATAATAAGTACCAACTTACTGGTTTTAAACCAAGTTTAGACATGATCTTTCTTGCTTTTTTCTCTCCTCGCGACTGTTTGGCTTTAGATACCATATCAATTGGTAAACCAGCCGAAGTGGTTCCCGGGAAAGCTGCTGATGCAGCACTAGCTGTTCCTGCATCTTCTAATTCTGGAATTTCTTCATCAGAATCACTATCTGTTGAAGAATCACTATGCTCTGGTTTTGGTTCAGAAACCACAGGTTTATCTACTTCCGTCATTTCTGGCATTCTTATTGTGCTAAAATGTTTTATTATTAAAACAACATGCTTATAGCTTACCTAAATTTACTAGTTTAATAGTGATTTTCAGACTGCCAAGAGTTTAATTCATAAAAATCATTAAAAATTTGCGAAACCATTGGAAACTATCATCCTAAACATAAAAATCATACTTAAATAAAAAGTAATTTATATAAAATCTTTACAAATTCCACATTATATATATTTCCTACACGATTAGTGGTTTTCCGTATAAATAGAATATAAAAAAATAAAAACGTAAACATTACTATGGGTTGTTAAATCATATACAAATGATTAAAATTGTTTAAATGTATAAATTTAAAATGATGTTTCAGATAAAAATTAAATACCTCTCTCTATTTTTGATAGTTTTGATTTACAAGATGCCTTTCGTATACCGGTGAGAAGGACAAGGGTGGGAGAAACAAAGTGTTGCCAACCCAAAAAGCTAAAGTAGTTGTCAGTGGTTTTGTATTCTGGTTTGAATTTGAAATAGAAAATAAATAAGTAATTGAAAAATTTAATTTTAATTAATTTTTTAAAAAATTCGTTATCTATAATTTATGAATGATCGTTTTCATATTGTGCAGTTAATTTTTAGACTAAGTTTTTTTTCCACCATTACTCTTCAGTTTCAAAACCAAATTAGCAAACTAACCCAGTACTCATTTTTATTTAAAAACTCACTTTGGATGAATGGATGAAGTATCGGTAATATTTTGTTAGAATACTCAGTAATCAGGGGTTTCATGAAATAATAAAATAGCTACCGTTCTCCTGTAACGAACAAAACTTCGCCTCTAATGAACTGTCATTACTGTCAATAAAACCACAAACCAAGTTTATGGTTATGATTCAAATAAGATCGTAGTTTTATAAAAGTATAATTGATTGGTTTGATTTTAATCTATAATTATCAAGTTGCTCTTTAAAATTTTTGTTAGGAAGACATGTATATTTTTGCAGGTATTTAATTATTTATTTATAAACAAAAAAGTGTTCCACTAAAGTGCACTTCCGCTGTAATTTGTTTTTATTTAAAAAAATGGTGGGAGTGGCAGTAACTTTTGTTGTACTTATTTATTTACTACATGTTAATCTTTTTTACACAGCTCAATAATTTAAAATTGTAATAATTGTAACCATTTTTAGGAATTTAAATTGTGAGTTTCATTTTTTATGCCGGATATGTTACAGAATTATACATGCTACTTTTAACTTGCGTAAAGTTTTTGAGGGTTTATCTGACCCAGGGATAATTAAAAAATAGTTACAAAAATCTTAAACAAAATCTCTCCAGTCTTACTAATTTGCTTAATTTCTAAATATATATTTTTTCATATCACATCATATTTGCTTGTTATAAGTTAATCTCAAAAATTTTGGTCAGTCGACATTGTTAATATTAAGTCATGGAAATACACAGGACACAAAACAGGACATAAACTAACAATAAATTAAATGTAGTTGTCACATAAATAGGTTTTATAGTGCAGGTAAAATTTATTTTTTGAAAATCAGTTGTAGAAAATTATGTTGGTGCCTTTTTAAGGCCTTCTTCTTCTTCTTCTTCCAGTGCCTGTCTGTTACCGGACGTTGGCGATCATTCTGGCAATAATTATTATGGTGGAGGTTGCAAACCAAGTTCTTAGGTTTTTAAGCCATGAGATCCTCCTTCTGCCTGGTCCCCTTTTTCCCAAGCACCTTTCCCTGTTGGATAATTATTCCAATTTCCAACTTTGACTGTACTCATGATCTCCATTTCCTTGTTTAAAATGTCGAGTACTCTTTTGTTTGTAACATGGGCTATCCAAGGGATTCTTAGTATATGTAGATACAGCCACATCTCAAATGCGTCCAACCTTTTACTGGCTGCATCTGTTACAGTCCATGACTCAACTTCATATAGGAGCAAAGGAAATACATAGCATCGGACAAGTCGTATTTTAGTTGTTAAGTTCAGAAAGTGGCATTTAAATAATTTCGACATTTTAAGGATTGCAGCATGAGCCCTCTCTATTTGACAAAGTATTTCGAGAGAATGATCCCAACTCTCGTTGATTGTAGTACCCAAATATGTTGTAGTCTCTACCTTTTCAATAAATGTATTATTTATAATAAGCTGCCTGGGTGGTGGTGAATTTTTGCTTATCAATATGTATTTGGTTTTATTCATATTTATATCTATTCCATATTCCTGACTGTGCATTGAAAGCAGGCTCATCATATTTTGTAGGTCCTCTAGTTTGTCGGCGAATATTACTGTATCATCCGTGAATCGGATGTTGTTGATTCATTTACCATTTATAAGAATTCCTGCTGTTGAATCACACAGCGCATTATTAAAGGTACAGGCATTATTAAGGTACAGTCGAATTTTCTAATTTTTACACTTTAAAAATTGTATTTATGGTTACTTAATTTATTAGTTATCAACTAATTAGGATATTATTATAAAAAAAAACTTATGTGTGTGATTTTTATGTGTTAAAAAACAAAAAATAATTTTTTAGTGTGTGGCTAAGTAAATAAGGCTTCAATAAACAAGATTTATGTCAAATTGTTTATGAATTTTTTAAATTAATCAAATTGTGTAGAATTGAATTTTTGAAGAAAAAGACATGTCAATGGCCCCCACTATGTTCTCAAAGTCAGCAGATGTGCAGTGCCAATTCTAACAGAGTTGGGTACCAGTGGCGTATCGTGAATATTTTGTAACAGTTACCAAATATTTATGTAGCAAAAAATGTCGAGTGACAGAACAAAAAATTACTTTGATTGTGGTAATTAGCATTATCCATAACGAAAATGCTGATTAGTCTTATATTCAGAACCAACTGTGTTCCTATCCACCTCATGAAAATATCTAAATTCATATCATCGTGATAATAACTTTTTTGGCCAGATTTTAATATTAGAAAATCATTGTCTATATATTCCATTTCTCATGCACTATAATTAACCTTTTTCCTTTACTGTAAGTTTCATCTGTATAATTGATATCTTTTCCTGTTAATATTGTTTTACTTTTTTTAAAAATTCTACATTCTACATCATAACTTTCCATTAATACATCTCTATGATCTGGTGTTTTTTGCCACCAAAAAATAATTAAAATTAAATTACATTAGCAATTACCTCTTTTGTTTCTGCAGATATTTCATCTTGATATTCAGACAAATTAGCTAAAATGAATTAGGTTTCATGTGAGTGGGGCATAGTCGTCCCTCCACCGCGACTAAAATGAATTAAATAATTATGAAAAAACAAGACAGGTTTGCTGTAGCAAGAAATATATTTAAAGTAAAAAATAGTTTTAATAGTGGAAAATGGAAATAAGTTACAATAGATCGCCAAAAAAAGTAATAAAAGATTTATATACAACAGACTTTGTAAAACCTATAACTGTAATTATACTTGTATTAATTTGCTGCCATTTATACATTGTAGAGTAATGAACTCTTGATTTTAAAAATATGATTATATATACTTGGATTATAAAAAAAAACACACAGCAAAGATACTTTGATGTTATTTATCGAAAATATGTGACCTCGAAGATGAAGACAGATTTTTTGAAAGATCAAACTGATATTCAATTTATATTAGAAATAGTAAGTTAAAAATACACAACAGAAAAATTATAATCAAAAATAGTAAGTTATAAAGATGATTTATTAAAGGAAGAGATCTGTCAAAGGTCCCCGCTTTATTTCCAACAAAGCAGATGTCAAGTGTCGATTTAAACCGAATTGGTTACCAACCAACCACAGCTTTACTTCTTCAACATGATTACATATTCCCGGCGCTTAAAAATATACGCTCGAACTACTTTGTTAATTGTCAAGCAGGGTTATTCCGCAACCATCGTGTTTTTTTGAGGTTTTATCCTACTCCGACTGTTTTTACCGGAAGTGGTCCTAACAACAATAATGCAAGTTTACATTATGCAAATTTCTTAAATGCCTAAACTTTACACTATAGAAATTAAATTCGACTTCGCTTCAGCTGCTAATAATTGCACCAAAATTATTGTAATGAACCTCAAGTTATGATGCTTATATTAAAAAAATATCCTATGACACAATGCATAATATACTGTTGCGAATTTTGGTTCTTTCTTGGGTTCGGTGATTTTAAACTAATTAGCCAGACTATTTTTTTTTTCCTTAATTTACCAATGCTCAGTTTTTGTTTTATTTATACATATATGTACTTACAAATATATATACATACATAAAATATTTGAATTCGTGTAATTTATGTTAGTTATGTGTGCTTATTTTTATTTTTTATAGATGAATATAGTTTTTTTTTTAACTTATTTTTTCGTCAACACGCTTACATAATTGGTATAATTTAGCGCAATATTGCCTACAATTTTTTGTTAGTTACAATTTCATTTTACATCTTATTATTTGTTAATATAATGAATAAAAAACATTTATATTATCACTAAAAATTATACAGTTTAAATTGGCTGGCAGAGTAAGTTTATATTTATATAATTCATTGAATAGCCTTTTAGTACTTTCTAGTTGCCTCTAATGTCGATCTTGTTTTACGAAAGGCAAATTGTGAGTCTGGTAAAATTTGTTCCTTTTCTAACCAGTGCTCCAGACGATTTTTGATTAGTTATTCTAGGGTTTTTAGGATGCATGATGCTAAAGATATTGGTCTATATGAGCTTGCAAGTCCTGAGGGCTTTCCTGGTTTTTTTATGGGTAAAACAATGTACTCCTTCCAACTTTCTGGAATTGGAGCCTTTCCTGACCAGATAGTGTTGTAGATATCCAGGACCGATGTTTTTTGTTTTTTCGGTAGATGGAAGATCATGGAGTAAGTTATATTGTCAATACCTGGAAAGGTATTTTTTGATTGTTTTAGACATCGTTCTAATTTCCAGAGACTGAATGGATTTAATAATTCCAAATAATTTCTGTTGACTTCATTTATTGTTACTCTTGAGTGTTCATTACTTTCATTTACCCAGGCTGTATGAAATTCTTCTATCCAATTTGCATCGGGGTCAATTGGCAATCTATTTTGTTGTTTTCTGTTTTTAAACCATTTTCCTTTTTTCCAGACATCAGTTATAGGGGTGTTGCTAGTTAAACTCTCACAATATTGTGTCCATTTTTGTTATTTTGTTTGTTTAAAAGTTCTTTTCGCTACGGCATCCAGATGTATTATATTTCTCAATCATAATTCTCGAACGATCCTTCGAACCATCTGGAAGTCTCTAGACGCGGCGAGAGTTTATTAGACGGAGGCGGAAGCCTACAAAGGTTTATTAATATGCACCCTCGCCTGGACCAGACAACATTCCCAACGAGCCGCTTAAATACGGTGGACAACATGTTATTCAGCAGCTAACAAAACTGATTACAAAGATTTTTGCATACCATGAGCACATAAGTAGAATGAATGAAGGGAGAATAGTAAGGATAGCTCGGGACAAATCACCGCTAGGAAGAAGTACAGGAAGACCACGGAAAAGATGGAGCGACAATGTTACCATTGAGTAAAGTCGCATCATGCTGTGAAGAATGAACAGGCAATTTGCCTTAAATAGAGAAGGAAGATCTTTTGATAAATTTTTATGAAAAAATTACTAATTTTTAAAAAATGTCATTTTTTATTAAAACTTATACTTTATTGAAACACCCATAAACCGAGATCATTTAGTTGAGCATATTAAAACTATTTTTTTAAAAAGGTAATAAAAATTAATTTAATGTTGCTACACAAAGGATAATAAAAATGCGTATTTATTATGAGCAGTGTTAAAGTTTCCGTTGGTTTTGATAATTGATAAATAGTACACATATAATCATAAAGGAATTTTCAGTACTCGAATGTTTGTAGATATTGTTTTATGCAAGGAGTGTGATTAAAATTTGTCAAATTAAAAATAAATAATTTTGTAGGCACGTATTTATTTTCATATAGAGTTTGATACTGTATCATTTGGGCAATACTTAACTGCCACTTGATTATTTGTGTAAAATGAAGTTATCGTTAATTGAAAATTTAAGTCAAAAGGGTAATGAACAGTTACAAAAATTAAACTGTAACTACAAATGTTATACAGCTACTGTAAATATAATTTTCATTTCACGTTTTCCATTATTTTTTAGCCATTTTGCTACAAGCTGTCATTGCAATTGTAAATGGACAGGTAATTTATAAAAATTAATCTTGTGCTGTTTACATTTAGTTATTAATATTTATTTCAGTATTACAAACCATCTATTTTGTTGTACAAGCCTAAGCCAGAAACCAGATTCTCATTACCAGAGGAAGCTTTTAAAATGAATGTTGATGATGTTGCAAACACAGTAAATTCACTAAAAGCTAATAATGCAAGTAGTTTTTTTTTGTAAATTAAGGCAATGGGAAATATTTAATTTTCAACTATTTTAAAATATAATTCAACATTTTCTGTTATTTCAGATTGACATTATTATTGTCCCTGAATATGCTTTAACAGATATAAAATCCAAACTATTATTTGAACATCAGTTAAACGGCTACGGTATTAAATTGGGAAAAGTAAAGGATCAAGTGTGCAGTAATACAACAGCAGAGGTAAGTCTTCTTTTTTCAACATTAAAAAAAAATCGTATTGGTGAAAATTAATCAATTGGAATGCTAAATAAAATGTGGTTTATAAATATACTGGATCGATACATGAAATTTAACTTTTTACTAGTGAATTTTTTACTTAATGTCTTTCAATATATCAACAATGGTTCGCATAAAATAAATAATAACAATTCGTCGCAAAATGATAAAGGGACGTATCTGAAAAGTTCCTGTTTTGAGAAATCGACGATTAAAAGTTCTCAGGTATTTCAAAAATCTTCTTTCGCCTTTCAATTCGTCTAACTTTGGACATAGGCTTCCCCTAGTTTTTTCCAATCGTTTGTATTTTGTGTTTTTTGTTTCCAATGTATTCCTCCTATTTTCTTTATGTCGTCTCCCCATCTCATCTGGGGTCGTCCTCTTGCTCTCTTTTCAGTCCATGGTCTCCATTGTTGTATCGTGGTATTCCACCTATTATCCTTTTCTGGCGTTATGACCTGCGAAGTCCCATTTTAGCCTAGCTATATGCTGACCTGCATCTTTGACTTTTGTTTTGTTTCTCATCCAGTTATTTTGTTTTTTATCTTGTAAATTAATTCCCAACATTGATCGCTCCATGGCTCTTTGGGTTTTCTTTATTTTATCTATGTTTGCTTTAGTCAAGGTCCATGTTTGGCAGGCGTATGTAAAAATTGGAAGGATGCACTGGTCAAATACTCTGGTTTTTAGGTACTGCTGTATTTTCTTATTTTTTAGGACCCATTTTAATTTACTCGGCATGGTCGGCAAACTGTATGCAAAGATATTGATTAAAAGAGTGACGAATGAAACTGAGACGATGATATGGGATGTGCAAGCAGGATTTAGAAGAGGATGGAGATATATGGATCAGGCCTTTTCATTACGAGGTGTAGTCGAAAGATTCTTGCTAGAAGTCAGGTCTATTGCGCTTTTATAGACTTGGAAAAGGCCTTTGACAGAGTGGTGAGGAGAGAATTGTGATCGACATTATCTATGTATGGGGTGAGCGGTAGTTTAATACGAGCACTGGAATCACTTTACGAGGATTCCACTGCTTGTGTCAGGATAAACGGAGCTTACACGGATGTGTTTAACATTGAAAAAGGTGTGAGACAGAGATGTGTGGCTTCGCCATGGCTGTTTAACTTATACATAGACGATTGTTTAGAAGATTTGAAAGAGAGTGCGTATGGATTGAAAATGAATGATTTGATCGTCAAATGCCTTCTTTACGCCGATGATCAAGTCATATTAGCGTCATCTGAAGAGAAGTTGCAGGCGATTGTTAATGTTATGCATGATGCCCTGAAAATCAAAGGGATGAAAATAAATGTAAGCAAAACAAAAGTAATGGTTTTTGAAAGAGAAGAAAGCATGACAAACTGTGAAGTTTTGATTAAGGGAGAAAGAGTGGAACAAGTAAATGAGCTTGTATACCTGGGTTCAAAGTTTACGAGATGGAAAGTATGACATTGACATTGAGCAAAGGGTATTGGCAGAAAAACAAATTAATGGGGCACTGTATAGATTTATGAACACCCAGAAAGTGTCAAAAAAGGCACGTCTGGCTGTGCATAGAGGAGTGTTGGTTCCTACACTTATGTATGGTAGTAAATGTTGGGTTTGGCAGAAGAAGCATGAAAATAGGATTAATGCTGTGGAGATGAGTATTTTGAGAAGTATAGCCGGAGTGACTCGGTTGGATAAAGTAAAGAATAGTGAGATAAGAGAACGATGTGGTGTAAAAAAAGATGTGGTTACAAAGATAGATAAAGGAATGCTTTTTGGACACGTAGAAAAGATGGATGAAGGAAGATTGACGAAACAAATTTATAAGGCGGGTGTGAATGGACAAGTTGGAAGAGGTCGACCTCGGCGAACATATCTCGATCAGATCAACATTGTTTTGAAGAAAGACCAGGTCAAGAGTACCAACAACCGAAGAGCATGTATGAGAGCACTGATGAAAGTAGAGAAAGCAAAAGATGTGTGTAAGAACCGTAGCAAGTGGAAGGAAGTGGTATCTGCCTACTCCTACGGGAAAAAGGCGTGACTATATGTATGTATTTTAATTTTCCAAATCCTGCCCAGACTAATCTTACCCTTATTTTTACCTCCGCTGTTTGGTATTTCCTGTGTATTTTTATGGTTTGTGCCAAATATATATAATCATTGACCGCTTCTATAATTGTGCCGTTTAATATTACGTTTCTTATTTCTTGTGTGTTTGTCATTATTTTTGTTTTAACGTAATTCATTTTTAGACCTACTTTTTTGGATTCCCTTGTTAGTTCAGTTAGCATAGTTTCCAGTTCTTCGAAATTAGATGTTATTATTACTACGTCATCTAAATATCTCAGGTGGTTTAGTTTCTTTCCATTTATATTTATTCCCATGTTTGCCAAATCCATTACTCTGAAGACGTCTTCCAATGCTAATGTGAACAATTTAGGAGAAATAACATCTCCCTGTCGCACTCCTCTCTTAATTGGTATCGGTTTTGTAATTTCTTGTATTGTCATTGTTGCATTCTTGTAAATATTATGTATTAGCATTCTATATTGTGAGTCTGTTCTACAGTTATTGATAGTTTTTTCTATTGCCCACATTTCAACGCTGCCGAAGGCTTTTTCATAGTCGACAAACGCTAAGTACAGATCTAGTTGATATTCATTAGCTTTCTCTATTAGTGTCATGATTGTTAGTAGATGATCAGTGGTTCTGTATCCTTTCCGGAAACCTGCCTGTTCCACCGGTTGATATGAATCCATTTAAAAAAAAATGGACTTCCAACAATCATCTGATGTAAATTTTCAGCCAGATATCAGCTATTTCTACTGTAGTTGCTTCAACTGGATTTTCTTCTTCTTCTTTTTAGGCCTTGCTAGATAATTTAAGGCCAAATACCCTTCAAAGGTACTTCAAATGTAGTCTACAAAAAATGGCGTCTTTGTTGGTGGGTTCTAAATGTCTTTTCTTAGGTAAAGACTTATAATTTTAAATTCATATACTTAATTTCGTGAATAATAATTCATTGGAATAGAAGGATCCATAAAATGTAAATACATACATATAGTCACGCCTTTTTCCAGTCTTTGCTACAGTCTTTCGTTTCTTCTACTCTCATCAGCGCTTTCATACATGGGTATTCGTCGGTTGCTGATACTCTTGACTCGGCCTTTTATCAAAACAGTTTTGAGTTGATCCAGATACGTTCGTAAATAGTATGGTTTTTTTAGCCCACATTACGTGGCACTTCATTCTACAATAACACTTTCCTTTTATAGAAAATCATTAACCCACACAAATTAAACATACATACTTAAAGTTTTATTAATTTTTTTTGTTTATTTAGTCTCCTTTACAAAAATTAGCTTGTGCTGCCAAAAACAATGGTGTTTATCTCATGGTCAATCTTATTGAAGAGGAAGATGGCAAACATTATGTAACAAACCTTGGATTTGATTCCAGTGGTTATATTTGTGTAAAGTAAGTACGCATATTTTTATCTTAAATCAAATTCCAAGATATGTTTCTGCTACCACATATGTCACTACTGTTAAGATGTAAACAGACAACCTGCAGCTTTGGTATCGCCTCGAAAAGTACTATCAAGTAATACTAAGAAATATAAACTTTGGAACGGTTTTGAGACCGATTTAAACAACCACCCCACTATTCATTGGTAAATAAAAATCTAGCGACAGCTGAGAAAGGTTTGTTCCAACTACCGAAACAGTCATAAAACCGTTCAATAGCAAAAGTCAAATAAAGTTGCGTTCACGTCATCCTTGTGAACATTTGCAGCGTTGTCAGATTGTTCATGAAATATGGAAATTAACAGAAAATTACCGAACTAACCAATAGTATATTGTGCAACTAGTGCGATAAGTTGGCGATTGCTCACGAGAGCGAAGTTGAACGCACGGTTTGCACATACTATTTTTATTGCGAATGTGGAATAAACGCGAGCATAAAACAGGGGTCCAGACCAAAAATATTAACTGAAATAAAAATATAAACTTTGTAATGTCAACTTGACAGTTGCGCGTTCGGCTGTTAACCGAAAGGTTGGTGGTTCGAATTTGCGTGCGACAAGGATAGTTTGCGTGTGCTAAGTATAATTTGCGTGCGCCAAGTAACACTCAAATGACCTTAGCGTGCGCCAAGTAAACTCGTTGCACTCAAATGGGCAAACAGCTATTTTTCAACCGCAACAGCGTGCTCTAAGATACTACTTGTCCCGCATGAGTAATAAAAAATATGTTTTTTTAATGAACGTATTTTCAAAGTTGGCAAGTTGTTTGCTGTTCCTACATTTGACCATTGTCATGTACAACCATCAACTCGAATTACATTAAAATGAAACGTTTAATATTTTTTTTTAGATGCAGACAAGAACATTATGCAAATAAATCTCATTTTACGAAACCGTCGAATGAAAACATTTGCACTTTTACTGCCACGTTTAAAACGCAGGACGTTAAATTTTCGGTCATGAATGCCATGGATATGAGTAATGCTATTCCAGAAGCAAGAAAGAGCGATAATGTCATAATGACTTCTTCAATGGAGAATGCTCTTCCTTTCAATATGGGTAAGGGCTTAACTTTACTTTATGGCACTCACCAAAAAAAAGACACCCATTTTAGTCGATGCGGCTTGTAAAGCTAAGTCGAATGACACCCCTCTCAGGGTGAGGAAATGCCCCGTTCAAAAGTTAGGCCCCTTTTAATTTTCAACTTTCCAATTTTTAGAGGCACATTTTTTCGTCCAAAACGTTTTGGCACAGTTTGTACGATGGTTTTATTCGATGCACCATGATCAACCGAGTCGATTGGCACCACTCCCAAGTTGAGCAAACGGCCCTTTCAAAAGTTACAACATTTTTTAATTTTTAGACGTCTCTTCCTCATGACAATACTTACAATGGTGACACTAGTGTCATTCGACGCAGTATGACCAACCGAGTCGAATGATCTCTCCCAAGTTGATTTAACGGCCGGTTCAAAATGGAAACACATTTTTTATTTTATTTATTATTTAATCATAGACAACAATCGTTAAATTTGATTAAGATTGTTGTCTATGATTACATAAAAATCGTTGAATGGGAGAATATCAGGCACTAGCGCCTACCGAGGTTGGAAACAAAGAGCGAGTAGTTTAGTTTAGGTTAACGCGTAATTAGGTTTGGCCGCTTCGGGCGGGGTCGTTCATTCGGGTACCAATGTCGTAAACATTTTAAATGTAGCGAAAAAGGGGACGAAATGATCAGTGCCCGATGGCCTATATTTACATAATCATTTAAAAAATAAAATAAGCATACAATAATATTCTTATAACAAAAATAAAATTTCTAATAGGTACTTGTATTAACATAAAATATGTTAAAACAAAAAACTAAACATAAAATGATATTCTTTTAACTAAAAAAAATGTAAAACAAAAGTAAACACAAAATAACATTGTTATGATAAAAATAACATTTGAAATGCATAAATGCATAATTACATAAAACATGTTTAAAACAAAAAACCAACTTAATTTATTGTAATAATTAAATTCTTCTTAAATTTCTTCTTTTAATTTTGGATAGAGGGAAAAATCTCGTAACGCGAGATGGCGCTGTCAATGACAAAATTCTGTCATTTAATCGCTGGTAAAACCAAAGTTTCTATTAAAGGTAATTTTAGTTATCTCAGAGATTGGGATTGATTTTTGTGTTTTGAAGCTGGATTTAAGGTTTTTTTTTCGACGTTTCAGTTTTATTGTCGCTGGATTCTTGTTAAATGCCAGGTGTGTCCAGGTATCAATTTTGGTTTGTTTTCGAAGTTTTTCAGTTCTGCTGTCACTGGAATTCTTGTTGCAATGCCGATTAAGGCAGGTGAAGAGGTTTTTAAGGCTGGCCACATCAATTTTTTTTTTTTAATGAAAATAGTCGCAAAAAGGCTAGACCTATCGTGTGGGCCGCGGACGGCTATTGGCTGTGGAATGAAAGGAAAGAAAGAAAAAATGTTTTACACTGAGCTCACGTAGCAACCTGTAGCAACCTACACCAACCTGAATATATACAGGCCCTCAGCAGTACCAAAAATCCAAGTCTGTAAACCATAGATTAGCTTTTTTCAATGTTTGGTAAAATAAAGTGGTTTGTTTGAGCCTTTAAAACATTAGATTTGTAATGTTTCAAATTTAATTCAAATTAATGTTATTTTTGAAGTAAAACTTTTATACGCGCGCTTGGAGTAAAAATTCAAGGCCGCGTCATACGACTAAAATGTGTAACGATTCATAAGACTGTGACGCGTATGCGCATGCGTCGCAGTGTCAGACGTACATTTTCATACTGATTGCTAACGAAGAAAACACATATTGCAGAAATGGGGACAATTCAAATTAGAGTAGTGTAGTTAATTACTTGATTATTTATCGCGAATATTTATTATATTTTGTGCTGATCGTCTGGAACCGTCCAGGTTACTCCTTTACATTGAAATTTCTATGTTCCTTAAATATTTTCCCATATTTTGTATCAAGTATCTCCATTCTTGTCGCAGTAAAATATGCTTTAAATGTGTTATATTAGTTGATTTTTGCAGGTCTCAGTTTGTACCAAGGGTACGCAATTGCGAACGGAGTGAATTTGTTGGTAGCAAGTTTCATCGATAATGCAAAATATTACATAGGTTCTGGGATATTTTTGTCCAACGGTTCTCATACAATTGCTTTTGGATCGGGATCTCAACAAAGCTTCGAACAGACAGTTCCCATTGTAGCCAGTGCTTTACCAATAGTTAACGTGAGTTTTATTTTATAAGTTTTTTTTTCTCAGGGTTTGGTATCAACATGTTACCCCTTGTACTAACGAAGCCTGTTGTGCTTCCCGTGAAAAATTGGGCCTCCCTGTACCTTCAAAAAATTTGAGAATGTGACGATGGAGTGTTGCTAAGCATTTCAGGTCCCAATTCTGATTCTTCGCAATTCTAAGTTCTTCACAGTAGCATAGGCAGTGAAGAGGACTCCCAACCCCCCCTTCGCAGTTCCAACAAAGCGGGCTTTTTGCAAGCCCTTTATTGTATAGGTATTTATTCATCCAAAAGTGTACTGTAAGGATACTTGTCATTTCAAGCTTCGGGAATTTTTCAGCTGTTATCCTAGATGGCCCCACAGATAAAAGATTTTGAATGTTTCACGCCTGGAAAATTCTCATTTTTTACAAACAAATATCAAATTAATGATTTTTGAACCTGAACCAAGTTAGGTTAGGTGTCATGTGAGTGGGGGAGTAGATCTTTTGTGGCTCACCACTAGAGGTTACAGTACACTTCACAATCCAGCTCTTTTCACGAAGTTCTTCGTTGTATGAGATGAGATTTTTCAGAAATCGGTAGGTTCTAAATTGGTAAAACCAAATATGTTGAACCTTATTCTTCCTAAGCCGGTGCATTAACATAGTATGTGTTCAGCAGTTTCGTCTTCCACGCAGCAAAACCGACAGTCCCATTAGAATTCGCAGGTCGTTCGAGCTCCATTCTAGGATCTGCTTGATTATGTTTAAGGTTTAGGTAAGAACGCCTTCGAGTCCACCCTGGTATATTGGAACAGTGCGCGAGTCTTCTTCTCTCCGCCCAGTCCGAAATAATTGTTTTGACGGCACTTGTAGCGACTCCAAAGACTGGTTCTGGTCCAGTGAACGCAGATTGTAATTTCATACAAGTTAGAATTTATTTTGTTGGAGCTCAGTGCTTTTAAAGCAGCCAGGCTGTCTGATATTGTATCAATGTTTTTGTTTGCTAGAGGTCTGTTAGTCAGCTCTCTTGCACACAATTCGATAGCGAAGACTTTAGCCTAAAAGATTGTAGGATACCTGCCAAGACTGGTAGATATTTTAATATTTGAAAACTCCGGTTCCAACTCCGCCTGGGGTTTTTGAGCCATCTGTGTACATAACATATTCAGTCACTATGAAGCGGATTTCTACCCATTCATCTCTCTTCGAAAAGAGGACTTTGAATGACTTTTCTACGTGTATTTGTGTGGCTAGCATGTCAGGAATCATCCCGAGGGTTCGGTGGTTTTTTGTTTCATTTAGTATCCCGGAATGGACCCCGAGTTGCTTTTCTTTAATTTTTCTTACCAGAGACAAGAATCTGTAAGAAACTATCCTGGCCTCCCTCTTTAAGAGAATATCTAGGGGAGGGAGAATTAGAAGGTGTTCCATCGCTGCCGTTGGTGTGCTGGACATAGCTCCAGTTATGGCCAGGCATGCCAGCCGCTGAATGCCAGCAGCTCTCTAGCTGTCTGTTGCACCCCTTTGGTCTACCAGACTACTGAACCATACGTGACCATAGATATTAACATTGTTTGATAAATCCAGTAAATCTGTTTGGGGTTTATACCATATGACTTGCTGCATACACTGCTGAATCCAGCTCCTAGAAGTATAAACAGAAAATGAAAAAAATAATTAATATATTTGTAGCCAAAAATTCCAGAATTTAATCTACACAGTACCCAATTTTATTTCGGTTGTGATGGCAATAGAAATAGTATATTACACACCTAGGGCAGTAAAGTAAGAAATTTTCCAGAGCATCATACTATTTTTCTCTCTACTTTAGGAGGAAAGCTGCAACTTCGTTTTGCGTAGAGGGCCGAAAGTGACGCTTTCTGCACAGTAGGGAGAAAAGAAATTTTTAGACCTGATCGGATAGCGTTTTATTGCCATTTTATATGTCGTAGGTGGAAACTAACTTAATCGTTGACAAAAAACCAGAATTAAATCTGTTATATAATAACATAACTGTATTAAACAATACGAACAAGACATGGAAGGAATGTTCTGGCGATAAATGCTGCAACTTTGAGGCCAATTTAACGGGAAATAATATAGGATCGTACAGGTAAGATACTCTACTGGAAAAAAGTAATGGGACTAATTAAATAAAACACAGAAAATATTTTATTCCTCCAAATTTATTGTATCACCTTCAAAGTAGTCTTCTTCTTCTTCTTATGGTGCCGTCTTCCGTCGAAGGTTGGCGATCATCATGATTATTTGCATTTTGTTGACTGCTGATCTGAAAAGATGATTTGATGAACAGTTGAACCATTCTTTCAGGTTGCGGAGCCACGACATTCGTCTTCTTCCCACGCTGCGCTTCCCTGCAATCTTTCCCTGCATCACCACTTGTAGCATTCGGTATCTCTCTCCTCTCATAGTGTGGCCCAGATATTGTAATTTTCTGATTTTTATTTCGTTATTAATTTCTGTTTCTTTTGAGAGTCTTTTTAGTACTTCTTCGTTTGTAATTCTGTCCATATAAGATATTCTCAGTATTCTCCTGTATAGCCACATCTCGAATGCTTCTATTTTTCTCATCATGACTTTTGTCAATGTGGCCGCTTCTATGCCGTATAGTAAGATGGTGAATATGTAGCATCTCAGCATACGTATTTTGAGATCGTTATTTAAATTTCTGTTACAGAAAAACTGTTTCATATTTATGAAGGCTCTGCGTGCGATTTCAATTCATGCTTTCAGTTCGCTAGCATAATCATTGTTGCTGTTAATCCATGTTCCCAGATATTAATATTTATATACCCGTTCTATTATCTGGTTGTTTACTATCAGCTGTGTGTTGTTGTTTCGGGTCTTTGTGAATACAAGGAATTTTGTTTTGCTGAGATTTATGTTTAGCCCGTATCAAATACTGACATTATGTACCTTTTGTACCATTCTTTGTAGGTCGATGGCATTTTCGGCTAGCAACATAGTGTCGTCCGCATACCTTATATTTGAAATAGGTATCCCATTAACTCGCACTTCAGCTTCTTCTTCAGCTAATGCTTCTTTCATGATCGCTTCTGAGTAGATGTTGAACAGCAAAGGGGAAAGCACGCATCCCTGTCTCACTCCGCGCCTGATCTCTATATCTTCCGTCTGTGTAATGCCTATTCTGATGTTTGCTGTTTGATTGTAGTATAAGTTTTCTATAATTCTTATGTCTTGAGTATCTATTTGTTTTTCACTTAGAATTTTTATGAGTTGGTCATGTCGTACTCTGTCAAACGCCTTTTCATAGTCTACTAGACATGCGTATACTTCTTTATTCACATCTAAGCATCGCTGTGTCAGTACGTTTACAACAAACAATGCCTCCCTTGTGCCCGTTCCATTCCGGAACCCAAACTGGAAATCACTTATCTCATTGTCCAGTTTCTTGTGTATCCGGTTGTGTATAACTTTTATAAATACTTTCAATGTGTGGCTCATTAAGCTAATAGTCCTGTGTTCGCTACATTTTTTCGCATTGTTTTTCTTTGGTATTGCTATAAATGTGGATATTAGCCATTCTCTGGGTATAACTCCAGTTTTGTAAATCGTATTGAACAGTTCCGTAAGTATTGGTATGTGTTCTTCTTCGAGTAGTTTTAGCAATTCCACAGGTAATTCATCCGCGCCAGGTGCTTTCCCATTTTTGTGTTTTTAAGTGCAAATATTACTTCTTCGTTTGTTATGTCTGGATTGTCTGTTTTTACCTTTCGTGTTAGTTGGGGCCTGTTTCGTTCGTCTTCAAACAGTTTTTCGATATATTTCTTCCATGTTTTAAGTTTGTCTTCTAAATCTAAAATCCAAGTAGTCCCCTCCCACTAAATTTTAATAAACATTCATCGCCGTAATAACATTTTCAAACAAAAAATGTAATGTTTTTGAAAAAATTTTTGCAATTCTTAAAAAATACGGTCTCATTACTTTTTATCCTGTGTAGTAGTACATTGACGAACTGTATAATTGTGATTTTTTTTCAGATGGGTGATGGTTTCCGGTAAAACTCCGATTGTTGAACAAGAAGTTGACGTCGTACTATGCGCTTTAATTCTACCTTCTGCTAGTTTAACGCCGATAAATTTTAATAGTATTAACATCAACACAACCCTCGATAAAGGAAGGATAACCGTCATGAGCTTACCTATAATCCTGAATAAAGATTGGTTACCGACTAATTTCCAATTTAACAGAGATGAACACTCGGTGACTTTAAATAAACCCGATAATATTATCGTATTCGGTGTAATCGATGTTTTGGGAGGTATTGCTCCCGCTCCCGCTCCCGGCAGTAACACAACGTTGATTGTCATTATCGTTATACTTGTGTTAATACTTATCGCTTTATTAATAGCGTTCTTTGTATGGAGACAACGGCAAGCAAAAAACAGACGCAATTTTTAAAGAATAGCACCTTTTTTATTGCTTTTGAAATTTAAATTCTCCAAATGTGTTCGGTAAAATGAGTTGGTACATTAAGTATTTTAAAATCTATCGATTTATTTCTAAAATTTGTCCATACCGATATTTGACAGTATTCATAAGAATTTAAGGAAATGCTGAAACACGTCGACTTTTGTTCCAAGGGGGACACATTTTTACGATACAGATATCTGTCATATGTCAACCCCCTTCCTCTCACCTCCCCAATCCCTTAATTTAAAATAGGGAATGTACCATTCGTGGCACATTATTAGGAGTGCATTTAGATGGAGTATTCAGGCATATGATCATTCATGATTTTTTTTCTATATTTACACCTGAAATGAAACGCAACACATTTCCTTAAATACTAATGAAAACTGCCAAATATAGGGGTGGATTATTTTCTCTGGCCCACTCCGTATAAAAAAACCAGTGTGTTAGCACGTTCAGAAGAAAGAAATGTTTTTAAGTATTTGTGTTTATAAGTGTGAATCGATTAAATAGGAGTTTAAGGGCAGTGGTAGTCAATCTTTGCTAGTAGCAAAATTTTACATGTTTAAAGTTTAAATAAATTATTAATGAGATCCTTGGACTGACGCTGCTGCTTTGTATAGTACCAAAAAAGATATCTTGTCGGAAATATTCAGACGGTTTCTTTTTTTGTACATAATTATGATTAACAGCAAAACCTGATTAAAAGTGATATGAGGTGGGAAAAGGTATCAATAAATTGAATATCGTTTTCCACATAATTGGACATACCGCAGGCATTTTTGATGTGAAACATCAAATGCCGCGGGTGAGAGTTAAAGTGGCTGTTAGCGGGGTGACCGTCAGTCTTCCGTCCGACCCAAAATAGCAAATTACTGATGACAAATGACAGTTGTCAAAAACAATGTGTTTTTTTTATAGGTTATTTTTTTTGTTTGAAATTCTTAATCACAAATTTACAATTCTTTAGCACTCGCATTCAAAATAATATCAAAGAAAAATGATGATCAGTGTTTCAAGAGCTTTCAAACGAGGTGTCGCATGATGTAATTTCTCATTGAAAAAAATTAAAGGGATGATTGTCCCATGAAGTTGCATTAGCCTCCTCAATATAAAAGGATTTTTTTTCCAGTCGCACACCTTCACAAGTTCAAAAAATCTTCAAATTCTCTTCTTCTTTCTAAGGCTGTTGCTTTGGAAAAGATTGACTATCGCTGCTTTAGTCAATCAGTATTTTGCGGCTTGTCCGTGAAAATTTTCCCTAATTATCGTTTGTTGTAGGACACAAATATTTTTCTGTGCTAAGAATAAAAAATCTCTCGAATGTTTTCGTTGAAAATTAGTCGCTATCCAACTCCAATTAAAAGAATCTCAAAATTAATTATTATTTGTCAAAATAACTCGATTGACCGACTTTTTTGTATGTTTTTTCTTCGTTTTATTGTTTTATGTATGATAATTATTTATTTACAATCAATGTTGTACAAATAATATGGCAATTTTAATTCTTTAATTGCTGCATTTTATACAGATAATTTAAGTCGCTCAGAGCTAGGGTGACCTAACTGCCAAAATGTTCAATCCACACAACTAAATACACTTTTTTAATGGCGCGAGTCGAACAGTTGAGTCGCTCTCAGTTTGTAACTTAATTCAAGGTCATAAGGCCCGAGTGCCAATTAGGTCATGTGTTTTTTAGCGACAATCGATAACGTCAGTTGGTGAGTGTTCTTTGGCTATGGATATAAATAGTTTCACTAAAATATAAATTAAAATATCGGTAATATGCACGTACATGAGACATTCAAGTAATTTCCCATTTAATCGATCAAAAATGCATTATTTTAACATTTAGTTCACTAAATGTCACGTTCATACGCATATGGTGGTCTATAAAGAAATTCTTTGATGTTAAATCGGATGTCAAGAAAAAAGTTATCCTCATTTAAAGGTGTAGTCGCGGGCAACAGCTAGTCGATCATAAGTTTTTGGTGTCTGGCCACTCTTACTTACCGTGTGACTGGAACTTCGGCACTATAGAGAAGAATATTTCAGAGAAATTTATATGCCAATAAATTGATGAAAAAAAGGAACAGTAAACGCAGATTCTCACTTTCGTGCAAGGCAAGAGCACGGCACATGCAAGGCACCGGCTCGGCAAAATACTCGTATCTTTCTTTGAGTATCGTATCGTATCTTTGATTCTTATGGTTTTTGCGGGGTTGAGTTCACACTATGCGCGCAACGTCTCGGCAAGCGAGACTGCCTTTTTACGCGGCGTTTTTCCGTAATAATATTTGCCGAGCACGTGGCGTGCATGTTCCGTGTTGTGTTGGTCGGCAGTCAACCGGCAATCGTTGTTTAGTTCAGTTCAAAAGTTACAAGACAAGGCGAAGCGCCAACAGAGATTCACTTTTTCGTTAAATCAAGATGAAATTCTTATTGAATATGTCTGAGAAAATGAAGCACTTTATGATTTCTCTTCATGGCGCATTTCATGCACTCAAAAACGTCTTTTTCTCTTCCTGCAAAATTTGTCCGAACTGTTACAGTGTGAATAACATCTTAAAACCTTGCCCTTGCGGGCATGTACCTTGTCGTTGCCAATCCACTTCCTTGCTTGTCTAGTAAGAATCGGCCTTATAAGTGATACGGTTGGAAATCCAATAGTTACTTGCAGTTTAAGGCTGAAGAAACACAACTATATACAAATATCCAGCGCTATTTTATAATGCTGTTACCAAAAGTGAAATAGTTACATGTCAGGTTCTAGAGCTCAAATAAAAGCTTAAGGATCTTCAAACACTTACTTCTTTCCTACATACCAGTTATCCCATGAGTTTTATAATAATTTTCTCACTGTTAACAAAGTTGTTACATTGAGGGAGACCACTAAATTTTTGGAAACAGCATAACCGTAACCTTCGTGCTTAAAACTATCATATAATGTAATTTTATATTTATTATTCGTTTTGTAGTATGACTTACATAGTTTCCATTTCAAATATAAACTTTTATGCGCCATTTGTATAGGTTGATCTCATTGGTGTAATGCAGTGTGACGTGCTAGTAACACTTCCATCGACCTTGAGTTGATCAATCGTGGGTATTTGTTTCATCATAGTAATTGAAAGAGGTTTGGAATGATTTAATCACTTAGTGGTCTTCCCCATTGGAAGTTAGAAAGGAGTGATGACCCAACTATCTTTTTTTTATGTTTTGTGTGATGACACAGTGGCCCAAATGTTTTTACTACGTACCTTGTTTTTTCCACCACACATTATTTGTCAAGTTAAAGCTCCCTCACACGTTGCTGGATTTCTAGCTTGCTCCCTTGCTCTGAGTTTTAATGGCACGCTTCGCTGTTCGATTATGTTGTCACTGACTTCTTCGCTGCTGGCAATATTTTGATAATAGGTTCAGTGCTATTTTTATACAGCGCTGCCTGCTAGTTTGAGAAATCCACCAATCACAGGGTCGTATTTTATTACGTGATGTAGCTTATCATTCGTTTGTACATAGTACTATTCAAAAATTTTTGGAGTGAACAGTCAAAATGTATTAAATAGACCTGACAGAAGAAATTACTTGCAAGAATAAACCTTCTTTGTGCGCATTTTCTTCTGTAAATTATCATAATAAACATATACGAAATCAACCCTTAAAGAAAGTCGTTCTCAATGTCGAGATAGAAGAAAGATTGTGCAGCAAAATTTTACTCGAACTCAATACAACATAGAAAATGCAAAGGTCAAATCATCAACGATTTTTTTGCATAACTGTTACATCCATATTTAAATTTTAAATATAAAGTTCAAGCTAGCAAAACGACGAGCAAACGAGCACCGTGTGAGGTAAAATTAGCAGAGCTCCCTACCAACCTCCAAGCAACATACCATTCGCGGCAGTAACGTATGAAGGGTCTTTTAGTTAACAATCATTTCATCTTGTATTTTAAACAAATTTGATCCTTAATACCTGTTTGCGTACCAAAAACTACTGAGGTTCTTTTTGCATTTTTTAAAGTGACGTTATTTCGAAATCGTGTATTTCCAGTTGGCCACTCTGGCGCTAAGCGACTCGATTATTGGGCAGTTTTGTAATGCTCAAACAAGATCTTATATTCTCGATAGAATCTCTTCTGGGTTATATTTTTAGCTGGAGAATTTATTGCAATTTACTCTGAGAAAAAACGACGTTCTCAAGTAATGTTAAGTTTTATAATAGTAGATTATTTCAAGCGGAGAAATGGGACTTTTCATAGCGCGCCTGAGTTTATCCGCCGAACGAAGTGAGGCTGGTAATAGAAGGCAAGCCATGAAAAGTCGCTTCTTCTTCAAATGAAATGTACAATTTTTTTTCAAACGTTCAATAATTAGGTCATAAACACGAAATTTGTACCACGGTTAAATACAAAAATGGCTCGTTGACATCTCTTATTTTATAGTTGTCATTCAGCATTAAAAAATGTCATTTTGCAAGTTTTGATTTAACATCACAACTCATGACGTTTTAACTGACTAGCATACTTTCCCGCCCGGCGTAGTGAAAAGTAAAAGTAAAACTCCGCTGGTGAAAAAGTTAAATTTTTCCGCAGTCAACTCAGTACAATTATAGCCTTTTTACATTGCTTGTACGTTTTTGAGTAGATACCTCTTTTTCCTCATTAATACTTGAATTGAAATATTTGTAGCGTTTTGTAATTATTTTAAGATACACTCCGTGAGATTTTCTTTAAATAATTTTTTGAGAGTATTTCTGTAAATGACAAAAAAAAGTTTTTTAAATATTTTATTATCTGTACTCTAATGCTTATACTGAAATACATTTTAAAATGAGAAGATACTAATTCGAGTCACATAATTTTTATAACTTTTTAAGTGAATGCTACAGTTTTAAATAGAAAAAGGAGTTTTTTTATGCTAGTCATAAATTTAAAAAAGACTGCACAAAGGTTATTTTTATATAAAAATTTAAAATTTATCCAAAGTTAATGCAATATGAAATCCGATGCACGCCACACAATTTGACAACGTCACTGTTGTCAAAATGGCAGAATGGTAGGGGAATCTAGACATTGTAGGAATAACGATATGCTCGTTGAGTAAACACCATTTTTTACATTTTGGAAATTTTCATTTTTAATTTCACCACTCTTCTCTTAAAGACGCTACTTGGGAGTCAGGTATCACGTATCGATGTTCTTTAAAGTTTAAAGTGATCCAAAAAGTGTTGAAATGATTCGCTTTCACCTGCGCAAACGTAATTTTTATTTGATTTTACTTGCGTATACTCGTAAGTAAAAACAAGATATAAAATACGTTTGCGCAGGCGCAAGCGGATTATTTCAACATTTTTTAAACCCTAAAGAACATGGCTATTCATTTAAAGTTTTAATACTTTTGAATGAACGTCACGTCACGTTAGAGAAAATCTACAAGAGACTGACTATAATTTATTTACAGGAACTTTATTATTATCATAGTTTTCAACAGTAGATTGATAAATCCGATGAGTTTACTAAATTTGGCATTAACTGCACAGTAGATCATCCGCATATTTTTCATAATAATTTTTCAACCGTTAATTGCTGCGATTATACCGAGAAATGCACAAAAAAGGTCGTCAAGCTTTGATTTTTCATTTCATGGTCTTAAACTGGTTCTTGGAAGCTGAGTCCGCAGTGGTGTTGCTTAAGTTATTCCAATAGTAAACTACCTTGTTAATAAAAAAATGTCTTCGCAGTAGCTTGTTACATTTTTCCTTAGATAGTTTCTGATTATGCCCTCTCAAATTTGTGTTGTGACTGAAGTGGAAAATATCTCCCAAACTGCACACATGGTAATTATTTAGTATTTAAAACGTTTCACGTTTCAATCAGCTCGCCTTTAGTCCTTCTGTCTTTTAATGTTGTTAGGTTTAACTGTTTTAGCCGTTCTTCATAAGATAGGTCCTTGAGTTCATGAGGTATTTAATGTCTTTCACACAATATGGATTCTAAATGGACTGAGCATATTCGAGCTTTGGTCTCACAAATGAGTAGTAGTAGTTTTAAGATAATAATCTTTTGAAAGATTTTTGTAGAAATTTTGTATTAGGTAGATCATTTGGTCATCTGTGTGATGTGTGTTTTCCATTTTAAGTCAGAAGTAATAGCGATTCCCAAGTATCTTTGTTTAGTTACTGGTGATATTTGTGTTTGTCAGAAAAAGTGGTTTTATTTTTGGGTTATTTCGACCAATATGTAAGACTGCACTTTACTGGCATTTTACCTGATCTAACCTAACTATTTTTATAAAAACATTAAATGTGGCTTGCAGATGTTGCGAAGGATTTTAATGAATTCTTTGCTGTTAGAAAAAATACATGGGACTCACAACTCTGATATGTATTTTTTTTAATTGACTTTAATTATTTAAAATGGCTGGTAAAAGTTATTCACACGCTTGGATCCTTAAGTGCTGAGCCTTTAGTGACTTAAAAAATGGAATTTTAATTTTGTCAAAGTATGAGGGTGAATCAAAATAAACCGGATTTGTTTTATACATATTTATCTATCTATCTTAACATGTAAAAACTATCACAAAGGCGGCTGATATTAGTGTCGAATTCATCTTCAGGGTGGGTGATTTAAACGGCTAGTTATTTATAAAATAACACAAAAAAACTATTGATCATTATTCGTTCTCTATATACTTTCCCCATAGGTTTGAAAGTTTGCAAAACTTTTGAGGGTGGGTTGCCAATTGCGCAAGAAGTCCTCAACCATCTTGGTCATTGTCGAATCGTACCACTCCACGCAAACGAAAAATAATCTGTGCTGTATGGAGGGTGTTCAAGAATTTACCAATGCATATTCTCCGGTTTCTCCTTCGTCAAAACCGCTGTGTTAGAAATGGCGTCTTTTGCTCTTTTTGTTCCCTTGACTTGGGATGTCTTTTATAACTTACATTTACCACGTTTTCTCGTCCACTCTTAAACTTCTTGGCCGAACCAAGCACTTGGGGGTTGCACAGGGTATCGTCCCCATATTGAGCCCTCAGTCGAGTTAATATTTCGGATAGTGTAACGCCTTTCTTGGTTAAAAACCTGTTATGCAACGGGGAAACCTGCAGCTCAATCATGGCTGTACTAACGAAATAACTGAGTGAAACAGCTCACCGAGCGTTGCCTCCGCCCTTAATAATTTGCAACTGCAATGACCTACATTGGCACGTGATTGTGTGAGGAAAGTTACTGTTAAATTCCTGTCTGTATTTGATTCACTCTCGTAATATCGATTGGGTGCCTTACTGCGATTGTATCGATATTAAATTATATGTAACAAATGTAAACATTACAATTGCTTAAATTTAATTTCATGTAGATCTAGCGATTTTAGTTTTTATTTATTTAAAAAATATTCTTCTAGAGGCTCGAATTTTTTATTTTTTGTCGATTCAAGAAATTTAATTAAGATTTGTTCCAACCAAACTTGGGATCTTTCGCGAATCAGTTTCTGAACGGTAATTTTACTGCACGGTCGAATGGAGAAACTGTCGGACTGACATGCGCATTTGTTAAATTCTCAGCTGTTTTTGTCATTGATAGATGAGTAGTTTGATTGTCAGTCGATTACATAAAACCTTTCTAAATTTAGATTTTCTAGTATCACGCAAATCCGACACAAACGATCACGAAATACCGTTCATAAGATACAAGTTGGAACAAAACCTTTATTTTTGTATCTAATTAAGTTGGGAAAGTACCAGCCAACTGTTCTTTTTTCACAGCATTCGTCATACGTTGCAGTTTCCACCAATTTATATCCCGCGTAATGGAGGATTAAGTTACTTGGTAAAACGTTATTCGTATTGTTGGAAAACAGTGCTTGGTATTCTCCCCGCATGAAACCGCTTAATTACATCGAGGCACATTTTACTTCACGGGTAAATATGCCTTAAATTAGGATGTACATAATATATTCTATTTTTCTAATTCGGTTGCATAACTTTACACAAACTTGGTACTTAATCCCAAAGAAAAAGTTTGTGTCAAGTAAAAAAAAATTATTTCGAATCCAAAATTATATTATAGTCGTAAAGAAAAAAAAATTACTTATCAGAACTAAATCTTAATTATACTTACTAGATAAATCATATTAATTGTTATGTTTTTGTTATTAATTTTTAAAAAATCTCATACTGCGCAAGTAGCCGAGGCCGCTTTCGCCTTCTCGCTGGATGTCGACCGAATACAAATAAAATAATGCTTATCTCAATAGTTGTTTTCTCGAATTTTATAAAATATAACGTGTTAATTCTTAGTTTTTCGTACGACACATAAGAAAATGTCGATTATTTAATTCAAGCTTGTATTTCATTATGTCTGTATGTTTTTAAACTAGTCTGCACTAATAAATGTTATTCAATCACAATTTTGATTTATTTCTATCCTTCCTTTGGATAACACATCTACAGCAGGGATTTCCAAAGTGGTCGATATCAGTTTCCTAGGGGTCGACGACAACTGATTTTGGGGGTCGATGAGGTCTAAAAATCGACCCCTATTAATTAACACAAGTTCTTTTTTTGAAACTTTCCAAGATACTGTATAAGTTGTGTCAGGGGCGCGCCAAGCCTTGTGACCGCCTGTGTGCAAAATATAATTTTACACCCTTTACCCCTTTTTTAGTAAAAATTTATGCATGGGTGGGTATACATAAATAAAATTAAAATACGTGCTAATACCTATATTTAATTTTGTTACTGATACATCAGATAAGGCGGTACAAACAAAATTGAGATAATCGCTATGATTTATCTAATTTTAAAATGAAATATGTGTTAAATGTTAATTTATATACCGTATGATGTATAATCTATAATTTTATATCATTATCATTTGATGTTTGCAAATAAAGGAAATGAGTATTTTCGAAAGCTCAATTTAAAAAAAGTATGGTACCTGACTACTCATCCCCATAACATTTAGAAAATCTTGGCAAGTCCTAGACATAGGATTAACGAAGAATGTAAAAAAAGCAAACGAATAACATACATACATGTAGTCACGCCTTTTTCCCATAGGGGTAGGCAGAGATCACTTCCTTCCACTTCCGCTACGGTTCTTACACACATCTTTTGATTTCTCTACTTTCATCAGTGCTCTCATACATGCTTGTCGGTTGTTGGTACTCTTGACCTGTCCTTTCTTCAAAACAATATTGATCTGATCGAGATATGTTCGCCATGGTCGACCTCTACCGACTTGTCCATTCACACCCGCCTTATAAATGTGTTTCGTTAATTTTCTTTTATCCATCCTCTCTACGTGTCCAAACCATCTAAGCATTCCTTTATCTATCTTTTTAACCACATCTTCTTTTACACCACAGCGATCTCTTATCTCACTATGCTTAACTTTATCCAACCGAGTCACTCCGGCTATACTTCTTAGACTACTCATCTCGTACCTTTTTTGACACTTTCTGGGTATTCATAAAGTTATGCAGTGCCCCATTCATTTGTTTTCCTGCTAATACCCTTCGCTCAATGTCACTGCCATACCTTCCATCTCTCGTAAACTTTGAATCCATTTACTTGTTTCACTCTTTCTCCCTCAATCGAAACTCCACACTTTGTCATGCTTTCTTTTTTTCAAAAACCATTACTTTCGTTTTGCTTACATTGATTTTCAGGGTATCATACATAACATTCACCATCGCCTGCAACTCCTCTTTAGATGACGCTAATATGACTTGATCATCGGCGTAAAGAATACATTTGACGATAAAATCATTCATTTTAAATCCATACGCACTCTCTTTCAAATCTTTTAAACAATCGTCCATGTATAAGTTAAACAGCCATGGCGAAGCCACACATCTCTGTCTCACACCTTTTTCGATGTTAAACCAGTCCGTGCAAGCTCCGTTTATCCTGAAACAAGCAGTGGAATCCTCGTAAAGTGATTTTAGTGCTCGTATTAAACTACCGCTCACCCCATACATAGACAATGTCGACCACAATTAACTCCTTACCACTCTGTCATAGGCCTTTTCCGAGTCTATAAAAGTGCAATAGACCTTCTGACTTCTAGCCAAGAATTTTTTATTAATTTTAATTGTGAAAAAAACCTTTCTCCGGATGCTACAGATACTGGTAGCGTTAAAATAATTCGTATTGCCACTGCAGTATTTGGAAACGTTGAAATTAAATTGTTCTCTAAAACGTGTTGAAGAATTAACTGAGGATCTAACCCATTTTGCTTTGGTAAGTGGCATTTTAAACAAATAATTTCATCAAATAAGTCATTTGCATTAATATCTGATTCTTTACGTGCTTCATCTTTTAAATGAAATGATAAATTTTCACACGAGTTTCTTAATTCTTCTTCATCCAAGCTGAACATTTTATAAATAAATCCAAAAATGTTATTAAATTGTTCCAACCACTTGAATCTTTCATTAAGAAATGATACACATTTGGCTGAATTTGGGTTTTTAATTTCTGTTTCCTCACAAAGCTATGCCATCGCTCCTTTTATATTAAATAAAGTTTTAACCGACTCATAATTTTGCAATTCTACAAGTTCTTCTTGATACTGCATATTTAACATATCAGACAAATCCACTAACATTGGCTGCATCATCCATGTTGGAAAATCAATTTGTTTTAAATCAGAAAATCTTTCTTTTAAATCAGCCGATAGAATATTCAGATGATTGACAATAGGGAGATTTTAAGCCACCTATTTGAACAGCAAGATACTTTATCCGTTATTCATCGTATGCTAAAATAAGGGATAACGTTATTAACCGATATTGCTTTACGTTATTAGAGTTGAAATAAAGTTCCCTTAATAAAGGATATTGATTTTGCCATGGTGCCGCCTGTAGAACATTTATATTTAAGTCTATGATAAATACATGTAAAATTTAGAAAATATTAGTAAATCTATAGTTTTCACCATTTTTACCACTTTTTTTTTAATATGAAATGAAAACATTTCATAAAATTAAATGTTATGGCAACATCGGATATGGAAATTGAAGACAAGTCGCTAACGTCACAGCAAGTATTGTACCTAACCTATCTTTGATGTTACTGATAAATAAGGGAAGAATGGGATGGCTTAAAAACATGTTAAAAACTCATTTTCGAAATACGTTTTTAACGTACACTGTATTTACTTTAATAGTAGATAAAGGGATATAACGTATGATGCTCAAGTTTTGGCTTATAATCTCCCTAATAACAAGTAAAGCGGTATCAGTTACTTCACATTTTTGGAGCCAATGAAACTGTTCAAAGTTTTTGTTGTTAATATGTTTCTGACATAACTCAATATGGGTAATGAAACCAAATATCTTCGCTTTTGCATCGACAAGAGTTTTATTTGTTCCTTGAAGTTGCTTATTTATTATATTTAGTTTTTCAAATATATCGGCTAAATAAATCTCGTCAATTATTTACCGCAGTTATTTAATAATATGCTTTTTTCGTTAAATTTGGCTACGAAATCTAACATTGCATTTAAATGGCCCGGAGCGAAAGGGTTAAACTCGTGTCGAGTCCATCTCCGAATTGCCCCCCTTAATCAATCAAATTGCTCCCCCGTGTGGCGTGGACCCCACGTTGGGAAACACTGGTGTAGAGTGTCAACACGTGAACCAGCAAAACCTATGGTGATATGAAAACCGCTATAGTCGAGCGAGGATAGAAAAACCCCTCTCTCCATTACCCTAATACAAAAATGTTTTTGTAAGCAGGTAAAGCAAAAAATCTGCGAAACCCTGTCACATGGTAGACATCACGAATAAATTAAACGAACTTTTTAAGAAGTGTAAACACCTTTATCATTTGATTAAATAAGATAACTTTACGTAGATAAATGAGTAGCAACTAAACTATTTTAGATTTTACATTGAAAGTGAAATCAGCCATGGCTTGCGCACTAAAATGCAACTTTTTCATTGTTTTAGCACACCTTCTACAAAGTGGTTTTACCGTAAGTACAAAACATGATTATTAAGTTTCAAAAAAGAAAATAGCTGATATGCAGGTATCGAATCGAATTAATTTATAGGCGTACCCAAAAAAGTGATAAAGTCCAGACTTTAATGTACTCGTATAACGATACTTCCTAGTAATGTATAGGGGTACGGTTTGAACAGTAAATTATATGTACAGGGTGAGTCAAGAATTGCCTGGAATAAAGTCTTACCTAGTAGATAAAAATGATAAAAAAACTTTTTTCCATATGACGAACTGGCCTGGAATAAATTCTTGCCAACTTTTTTGCCATATGACAAACCGTGTTTAGTTTAAAAATATTTAGAAGGTGTTCTAACGGAGCAAAGCAGCATACAGTTATGGAACAAACTGTATTCAAGTTATTTCTAGATTCTACAAGTAAATACAAAACGTCTTATATGCATAGCTGTCTCGTTTTTAAAATATCGAGGATCTTGTGTATAAAAGTAAACCAGGAATATCTTTATCGGCAGATAACGCACACCCAATTTAGCAAAACAAACACTCATAATCGGTTTCGTAAAAGTAGAAGCCTAAATAAAAAAATATTCTACGCTGAACAAGTTTAAGTCGATTAACAAATATTTATTTTTACAAATTTTATTTATTTAAAGTTGGCAATATATTTATCCTTGTTTAATCAATATATTTGCCTCGAGACTAAGGCTAGTGTGTTGCGTTGCGTCGTCGCAGCGTCAACGCTAAGTCGTTTTACATATATCGAATCGACGGACGAAAGACGAAGTGGGGGAGGGTGATGCACTGCGCGGACAGTAGTGATAGGAATAACACCTTCTAGACTGGAATGTTCCAAAAAAAGGTTAATGGGCCCGCTTGTTATGGGCGGAATCGAATATAGCATATTTCACGAATATACGGTGGTTTCGGATTACCGTTAGAAACTCGATAACCAGTATTCAACTGTACATTTAAGAAGTACGAAAGTAAATTCCTCTAGGTTAGGTAAGGTTGGGTATCATGTGAGTGGGGGGCGTGGTCGCCTCTCCACCGCGACCCTTAGTAGGTCTATTGTGACTCACCCCTAGAGGCTACAGTTCACCGCACAATCCAGCCCTTCTTACGAAGTTCATGGTTGTATAGGGTGAGATTTTTTTGAAATCGGTAGGTCTAGGTTGGTGTAACCAAATATGTTGAACCTTATTCTTCGCAGGCCGGTGCATGAACATAGTATATGTTCAGCAGTTTCGTCTTCCACGCAGCAAAACCGACAGTCCGTTTGTTGGTTCAGACCTATCTTTCTGAGGTGGTATCTTAGACGACAGTGTCCTGAAATTTGACTGCAGTAAACTTTTTCACGGCTTATCTTGATACACAATAAGTCCAAAATATAGAAAATACGTATTACTTACTTTTTCTGATATTTTTTCCTAGAGAATGTACCATAGACCTATTATCAGTTCGCTACACAATTAGCCCTTAAGTTGGAATAATTTAGTTTTATAAAAGTAATTTATAACATTACACACAATTGGCTTTAGAAAGGAAACTTTAACGTAACACCACAAAATTGTCGCCCAACATTTGGGGAATTAGTAAGTTTTTAAAGTTACACAAAATTGGCACCCCGCTTTTGTAACTTTAGTTAACAGTTTAGTTAGGGTAACACAATTTGGTGCCGAATTTTTGGAGTTTAGAAAAATACTTTTAGTAGGCTACAACACTTCAATAAAAAACTAAGTATCACCTATTCATAAACATATTCTCATAAAAAACTAAATATTACCCGATAGATATATTCTCATTTTAAACAAACAGCACACCACTGATTACAAGCATGGCCATAAGTCGACAATAATGTTACAGCGTTGCCAGAACGGAGACGAGACAAAGAGAATCGATTGGTATTCTTTGTCATACTCATGGCCTCTCTCGTGTAATCATTGCGACAAAACAAACAGAGTTTTATGAATGGAAGGTTGCGTCTCCTCTGGATAACATACGGAACAAAACTTGTTTGGTGAATTTTTGCATTGGCAGCGACTACTTTTTACAGTATTCATCTTTAAAATTCTATGATTACACTCATAAATAGTTAATCTTAATAATACCTAATAACGTGAAATGAATCTATTTTCTCAAAAACGATTACCAATCGGTGTGTACCTTAAAAACAAGACGTGATAAAATAAAATAGTGAGATGAGAGAACGCTGTGGTGTAAAAGAAGATGTGGTTACAAAGATAGATAAAGGAATGCTTAGATTTGCTTAGGTTTGGACACGTTGAAAGGATGGATGAAGGAAGATTGACGAAACAAATTTATAAGGCGAGTGTGAATGGGCAAATCGGTAGAGGTCGACCTCGGAGAACATCGATCTCGATCAGATCAACATTGTTTTGAGGAAAGGCCAGGTCAAGAATACCAACAACCGACGAGCATGTATGAGAGCACTGATGAAAGTAGAGGAAGCAAAAGATGTGTGTAAGAACCGTAGCGGAAGTGGAAGGAAGTGGTCTCTGCCTACCCCCATGGGAAAAAGGCGTGACTTTATGTATGTATGATAAAAACAAAAGACATTCATTGTGTACATACTATAACTAATAGAAATCTATAATAAATAAAAATAGCTCATTTTAATCGTTATTTTTCAGGACTACATAGCAGCTGTGGTTGAATTCCAACCTTTTACCTCAAAATCAATAGATGAAACCGTCGAATATAATTTGAAAGAATATGTCCATTATATCGAAGAAGCATGGGTAACTAGATCATAGATATTATTTTAATGCGACTCTGCAAACAGAGTTAACAGGGATACTCTTTTGATATTTCAATACATAATTTATATTTTTTAGGCAAAAAATGCTCAGATTATCGTTTTTCCAGAAAACGGTCTGACAGGAGAAACTTATAACGTCAGTTCGTTTGCTATCGAAATTCCAATTACAGGATACGGACCAAATTTTACGAATTATGTAAGTATTATAAAGTTAAAGTTTTTATTTTTTATTTTGTGACGCTGTTCGGCGTTTGGGGTATTAAAACTGATCACCATTGATTAACCATTAATTTAAGTCTGGTAAAATCTTAAAACTAAATACTTATATACACTACTAAATTTCTTCCAACGATGTCCTTTAGGTTTTTCTGACTATAACATGTACACAGCAGCTGAACGGCTTCTTCATTTTCATGGAGGTGTAGTCTGGCTTCATGTTTACCAGCAGACCTTTTAATTTCATCTTTAACTATTGGGATAACGACGTCTCTATGTAGGTCACTGTTGCGTATATACCAAGGGGCGTTTGTCATGTTACGCAGCACTTTGTTCTGAAATATTTAAAAAATCTTTATATTGCTATCTTTGGCACGACCCCGTAGCTCGATACCATAAAGCCACAGTGGTTTCAGAATTTGATTGTAGATAAGTTTCTTATTGTGCAATGACAACTTGGAATTTCTTCCAATAAGCCAATAATGTTGTCTATACTTTAGTCCAAGTTCGGTTCTTTTCTTTTTTACATGCGCTTTCCATCTGAGCTTAGTGTCACGAGTCATGCCAACATACTTAACATTGTTACTATACGGTACTAAGTTGTCACTGATATATAGGGGTGGTGGATTGACTAGTCTTTTATTGGTAAATTTGACATGAATCGATTTATTTTCGTTAAGCTTGACTTTCCATTGTTTAGTCCATTCAAGTATTGCTTAAGTAGCTGACTGCAATTTTATACAGGACACGTCCTGATCTTGATCCAAATTGTGATAATCTTTATAAATAAAAATCAATGTAAGTAAAACAGCTGGTCCGATTTTAATAAAATTTTTAGGCAATCTTCAGATTAGCATAGCGGGTAATGATGTGAAGTTCGGAAACGATCGGATCAACGAAAGGGGTGGGAAGGTAATGAAATATAAAAACTATCAAAAATGGCCCATATTAATGTCGAATTCTTAGTTTTTGGGGTCGCTGAGTTTGATAGTAACATTCAAAATTTTGCAAGCACCCCTACGAAAATGAAGCAACAAAAATAGGCATGCTTTGAAATTAATATTCATGTAAAAAAAATATCAAAATGTTTAAAAATAATTATCGGCAAGAGATAAATTATTTGCAGTATTTTACCAAATGTTTACTCAATCAATAGACTTTTATATCATTTAACGTGTGTTGCGCACGACGCTTGTGGACGCAGGTAAAACTTGACATTAGAACGACGATGAAAACTCTTACCTTGTCAAATACAAAAACGATTTAAGTGCCTTGAAAAAGACAGATTTTTTTATAACGCTTATAAAACTCAAATATTACAATTAATTAAACACGGTGAGAAAACTCTGGTGAACTCTACAAAAACATAACCTCTAATATTTGACGTTTCCTCTTCTTCTTCTTCTTTTTTATTGGCGATTTACCTTGAACAATAGGAAAGAATCACGGAGTGGGCGACATCTATTATTAATCGTATGAATTTCTCGAGTAGTGAATTTAAGCATTGAAAGTGTTAAATTTGAACGATATTTTGTGAAGAATTGGTGTTAATAAACCACAAAAACCGAAAATGCAAAGAATTAAAAAAGGTGATATGGAGATAAAATCGCGGAAAATATGCTCTGTTCCACAATGCTCTACAAATGGCATTTCGATTATATCTTTGCATAAATTTCCCTCAAATCTTAAGGCAGCTCAGAAATCGAAGACGATCTTAAAGATAAGAAAACAAATCTCAAAGTTTATTTTTTTTTGCAGCAAACACTTTGTGGTAGCTGATTTTTTCAGTGGTAAGTTTGATATTGTTGTCCAATGATCTATCATGTTATTTGTGATTATTCATAGTGACTTAACAACACAGAGAAAGCGTTTAAAAGATGAATCTGTTCCTAGCCAGAACCTTCCAGTGTTGAAGTATTAACATTCCATTATTAAGAAAGATATAGAAGTGACCGAAGTTCATTGGATTATTATATATAATTCTTAATTGGCCGAACACGTTCACCCACATAATACAATATGTCCGAAATTGATATTTCGACTTTCATAGGCATTGCAACAAGAATTCCAGGGACAACAGAACTAAAAAACTTCGAAAACAAACCAAAATTGATACCTGGACACACCTGGTCTTTACTGGTATTTAAGATGGCCGATGGCCCTTCTGCAGGTATAGGTCGCCACAGTGGCTTTTCTTACCCTTTTCTCCATATTATCCCTCCACAACATCTTTCGGCCTAGGATCAGGCCTAGGTACCTAGCTCGTTCCGAGAGGTTAATAGTTTGTCCTCCAAATTCTGGAAGGGGAAAGACGGGAATTTTGTTTCTTCTCGTAAAAACTACTAGTTCTGTTTTTTTTTGGGTTGGTCGTGCCACGTCTTTTTCGTTCTCTAAAGAGTACTCTGCCAGCGGTCTCTCTACTGGAAAATTATGCCCGAGCTCAGCCGTAGAGGGTAGAAGAAAAAAATATAAAAGTGAGCCGCGCCACCGACTTGGACGGTTCAAGCCGGAAACCCCTAGGTCTTATAGGCACTAGCAGAGCCACACGATAAACAACTAAGATTATGGTGAACCAAATAAATAAAATTATAGCTAAAATATATTGAATACTTTACTCACACAATAAATCGAAGTACACAGTTCAATAATAAAATTATAACACATATAGTCAAAAATTAACAGCTATGGTAAATTTTCATGCTAAAACAAACCAAAAATTTAGAATTTACAACTTTATAAAATAACCATAACAGAAGTAAGAGTAACAGACTTTTCCAAGTTACCAAAAAAAGTAAAACATATATAAATCAACTCATTAATAACACTAAACCAAACGTTTACATAAGGCTGCTAATTTACTCATGTTTTTACCATTTACATAAAGATTTCCACTGCCAAAACAATCGAGTTTATTTAAAAATATTTTTACAATGGTTGTCCTTTAAAATATCAAGATTGTAGGATATTTACAAATAAGTAGAAAGAAAATATATTTTTACTTGGACATAAAGAATTATTGAGAAGGTTATTTTAATCCAAGTTTAGTTTTGGCATATTATCTAATGCAATAAATAGTTTCCAACAATGTACTATATTAATAAACTAAAACAAAACTTAATCGTGGTGTCAAAATAAGTTTCCAACAATGTACTATATTAATAAACTAATACAAAACTTAATCGTGGTGTCAAAATGAGTCACGGCGTTATATATTTAAAAATAATTCACTGATAACCTTTGGGTATACGAATTCACATGTACTATATTAATAAACTAAAACAAAACATAATCGTGGTGTCAAAATAAGTCACGGCGTTATATATTTAAAAATAAATCACTTATAACCTTTGGGTATACGACTTCAGTAGTTAAACAACAGGAATTCAAGCCCACTTGGAGTGGGGGGAGGAGTGGGGGTAGGAGTGGGGGAAGTGGAGGGGGTAGGAGTGGTGGAGTGGGGGTAGAAGTGATGGAGTGGGGGTAGGAGTGGGGGTCAGAGTGGTGGAGTGGGGGAAGTGGTGGGGGTGGGAGTGGGGGAAGTGGTGGGGTAGAAGTGGGGGAAGTGGTGGGGGTAGGGGTGGTGGAGTGGGGGAAGTGGTGGGGGTGGGAGTGGGGGAAGTGGTGGGGTAGAAGTGGGGGAAGTGGTGGGGGTAGGAGTGTTGACATATGACATTGTTGACATATGACATTGTTGACATATGACATTGTTGACATATGACATTGTTGACATGTGACATTGTTGACATGTGACATTGTTGCCATTGTTTACATACGGCATTGTTGACATACGGCATGTTGCCATTGTTGACATATAACATCATTGTTTACATTGTCCCCATCGACTCGATTAAGAGGGTTACGTAAGCACGTTGAAAAGTGGTGTGACGTAAGCGTTGAAAAAAACTTGGCTTCTCGGAGGTTCGAACCTTAATCCTTTGCCTTACTAAACGGATAGCTATACCATGTAGCTACTACGCATATTAATTTTATCGTGCAAGATTGGATATACAAATATATATTTGTGACATCATTTTTGATAAAAATAACCTTGAACTGCGCTACCAGATAACTTTGTTATCGTATACTTAAATGAGGTGTAATATTGATTGCGACAGAGATAATAATTACACACGCACATAGTCTCAGTTTAAATGTGTGCGATATTGTTGTACATGTACAGGGTATGTCACAAATTAAGAAGTCAAAAGAACCTTAACGAATGTTGGCATGGGAAAAATTGTTTTTATGAAAATTCCCATACGCTAATCTTAAGATACACCGTTCTAAATATAAAGGGGTTGGAAATTCCGATTAAATTAAATCAAATTTTAAAGTTCGAGAAGCTAAACAAAATTTCAGTTAACGTCTATGCTTTAGAATTAAATAAAACAGAGAAGAGATAATTTTACATAGTTATACCTGTTGTGTTTACTAAAAATAAAATGAAACGTCACGTCAATTTGTTACTAATACAAGATCAGTATTTTCGGAAATTAAATGATTATAAAGCGCCACCTATCGACAATGAAAATGTTGAAATCAAATATGTTTGGATAAGTACGAGGTATGTCGTAAATTAGGAAGTCAAAAGGACCTTAACGAATGTTGGTATGCGACCCATCAAACGATTCAGCGTTGCTTAAAGTACGTCAAGTGTCACGAGAGTACGTTAAATGTCACGTGAGTACGTTAAGCGTCACGTAAAACGTCACGTGTCACGTTATACGTAATGTGTCACATTAAACACACACACACACACACATGTTGAATATTTTTGTTCATGTACAGGGAATGTCACAAATCAAGAAGTCAAAAGGTCCTTAACGAATGTGGCATGTGACCCATCAAACGATTCAACGTTACGCTCGTCACGTGTCACGTTATACGTAACGTGTCACATTAAAAACACACACACACACACACAAGTCGGTCGACCTCGGAGAACAGATCAGATCAACATTGTTTTGAGGAAAGGCCAGGTCAAGAGTACCAACAACCGACGAGCATGTATGAGAGCACTGATAAAAGTAGAGGAAGCAAAAGATGTGTGTAAGAACCGTAGCGAAAGTAAAAGGAAGTGGTCTCTGCCTACCCCCATAGAAAAAAGGTGTGACTTTATGTATGTAATAAAATCTCAAGAGTACCAACGACCAAGAACACTAATGCAAGTAGTTCATTGTATTTAAAACAATTTCCGGTAATAATGTATTATCGTACCGATCGTCGGTAAAACATCGAAACCATGACAATAAAAACCCCAATAATCTTTATTAAAAATCATGAATCAAACAAACAAAAATTAACTTAAGTCCTCATGATGACATTTATTGCCTGGGATTATCGATACTCTTGCTTTGGGTTATTATAGTTTAAATAAATATTTTTTTTTCACCCTAGCGCATATCTATAGTTAAAAAAATGAATAGTTTGTTCCTTATTCAGCATTTAGACGATGCATATCTCTAAAGGTAGTGTCAAGGCCGGGATGCGTACGCGCTCGCTGGCCGCTGCAAAAATAATATAGATAGGTATATATACAGGGGGGTGCATGAACTGGCAAAACTTTTGGAACTATTGGAAAAAATATCTTTTTAACAAAAAAAAAAAACCTTGGTTAAAAGAACTATTTAAGCTCTCTTTTTTCATGTATCACGCAATAAAGTGTCTTGCTGCGTCATCAAAAGATTCAGCATTACGCAAAGTGCGTCGACCGTCATGTGAGTACGCCAAGCGTCACGTTAAACGTCAGGTGAGTACGTCAAGCATCACCTTAAACGTCACGTGTGTATGTCAAACGTAAACGTCACGTGTCATATTAAAACACACACACACACACATACCAGTTTGATTTAAACAATCTGCATGGTTGAAGCCCTATATCGAGCTGAACACTCGTTTAAGGACTACAGTTCATGCATCACCTTAAACGTCACGTGTGTATGTCAAACGTAAACGTCACGTGTCATATTAAAACACACACACACACATACCAGTTTGATTTAAACAATCTGCATGGTTGAAGCCCTATATCGAGCTGACTACTCGTTTAAGGACTACAGTTCATTTGCAAAGAAGCTCCCCTTTTTCATGTATTACGCAATAAAGTGTCTTGCAGCGTCATCAAAAGATTCAGCATTACGCAAAGTACGTCGACCGTCACGTAAGTACGCCAAGCGTCGCGAACAACGCGGTGTTCGGCAAAACAATGGAAAATAAACGCTTCCGCAGTTAGTAAGTTCATACGATTGTCGTTACAGGACAAAAAATTTAATTTCTAGAGCCAGATTTCACAATAGATCAATTTTTGATGATAATCTAATGTGCAAAGTACGTCGACCGTCACGTTAAACGTCACGTGAGTACGCCAAGCGTCACATTAAACGTCATGTAAGTACGTCAAGCGTCAACTTAAACGTCACGTGTGTACGTCAAACGTAAACACAGCGTCACGTTCAACGTCACGTGTTTATGTCAAACGTAAACGTCACGTTAAAAGTCACGTGTTACATTAAAAAACACACACATACCAGTTTGATTTAAACAATCTGCATGGTTGAAGCCCTATATGGAGCTAAACACTCGTTTAAGGACTACAGCTACCAGTTCATTTGCAAAGAAGCTCCCTTTTTTCATGTATTACGCAATAAAGTGTCTTGCAGCGTCATCAAAATATTCAGCATTACGCAAAGTACGTCGACCGTCACGTGAGTACGCCAAGCGTCACATTAAATGTCATGTAAGTACTTCAAGCGTCACCTTAAACGTCACGTGTGTACGTCAAACGTAAACACAGCGTCACGTGTTTATGTCAAACGTAAACGTCACGTTAAACGTCACGTGTTACATTAAAAAACACACACATACCAGTTTGATTTAAACAATCTGCATGGTTGAAGCCCTATATCGAGCTAAACACTCGTTTAAGGACTACAGCTACCAGTTCATTTGCAAGGAAGCTCCCTTTTTTCATGTATTACGCAATAAAGTGTCTTGAAGCGTCATCAAAAGATTCAGCATTACGCAAAGTACGTCGACCGTCACGTGAGTACGCCAAGCGTCACGTTAACCGTCATGTATGTACGTCAAGCGTCACCTTAAACGTCACGTGTGTACGTCAAACGTAAACACAGCGTCACGTTAAACGTCACGTGTGTATGTCAAACGTAAACGTCACGTTAAACGTCACGTGTCACATTAAAAAACACACACACCAGTTTGATTTAAACAATCTGCATGGTTGAAGCCCTATATCGTGCTGAACACTCGTTTAAGGACTACAGCTACCAGTTCATTTGCAAAGAGTCAGTTTAAACTCGCGAACAACGCGGTGTTCGACAAAAGAATAGAAAATAAACGCTTCCGCAGTTAGTAAGTTCATACGAGGGTCGTTACAGGACAAAAAGTTTAATTTCTAGCGGCAGATTTCACAATAGATCAATTTTTGAAAGCGAACGAGCAAGATATTTTAAAACATTTTAGTCATTTGAAAATTGCAGGACCTCGAAAATTTAAAGTTGGCGCCATTGTACGCCAAACACGTTTTTAAGAAAGGTTATACACCCAATTGGTCAACGGAATTATTTAAAATCACAAAATGTAAGATAACCAATCCTGCAACGTATCTTCTGGAAGATATGATGGAGGCACAAATCAAAGGAGCCTTCTACGCGGAAGAATTACAGAAAACTGCTAATCTTGATATCTACTTAGTAGAAAAGGAACTTGGACGCAAAGGAAATAAAATGTACGTCAAATGGTTAGGCATAAAAGGCAACAGTTGTTTAATTATGAACAAAAATCGACTTTTAAGTGGAGGGGAGGAAGGTTACAAATATGCGCGAGTTATATGCGTCATTTCCGCTGACTTCTATTAGAACCATTTTTGCGACGCAGCAGTTCTAGAAGCTTCCAGAAATTGCTTATCTAAAAAAAATGTCACGCTCGCATTTTCCTTTGTTTAACTTTATTATAAAATAAGCATTATGTATTAAAATTAATCAATTTTGACTTTATTTCTAAATTTTTTTTATAAACATCCTTGAAGATATAAAAAGAAAAAAGCCATACGGTTTAGTACCATTTGACTATTCACATTAAACGTTGATAGATTTTTGCGTGCAAGGGCTCCAAGAAGAAAAAAGTAAGTTTAAATTATTGTTGTGTGTGTTTTGTCTCACAAAATATTCTTATTTTTGATTTTAGATGAATTTGGAAAAATTAAACGAAGTTTCCTCCATTACAGCACGGAAACCTATAGTAAAGCTGCAGGAGCTACCAATAGGAGTTTCTCAAGCAATTTATGCTGCGAAAATAACCAAAACACCATATGGTACAAGCGTTCTTCTTAAAACATTCCTACCCAACAGAGTGACTGCTACCTATGAGCCGTATAAAAGCCATTTCGAGAAAGGGAAATACAGCTTAACATACCAAGGATCTTACGATTGTGGCCGCCCCCATTTGGCTGCAGCATTTGAAATTAAAGAAATTTAGTCCGATATTCCAACAAATGAGAGCATGAAAAATAAAGTCGATAATGTTTTTGCAATGACTTGTGTAATATTGGCATCTATTTTTGTTTTAATTTTAAAATTTATTTTAAAAATTGTAAAACGAAAATTTAAATCTACATGTAATATAAAAGTTGATGATGAATACACATAGTGTTTTAATAAAACATCCAATTTTTCTTAAACATTTATTTAAAATAATTATAATGGTAATACAACATTAGAAAACCAGTGACGGAGACGTTGTACATTTCGTTCGGTACACGAATATGGTCCAGAGGCGTGGCAGGGGTTTGGATCCTGGGCAATGTTAATATTGTTGACATATGACTTGTTGCCATTGTTTACATATGACATTGTTAACATATGAAATTGTAGCCATTTTTGACATTGTTTACATACGACGTTGTTGACTGCCATTGTTTACATACGACATTGTTGACATATGTCATCAAATTTCCCTTATACTTGAATACTATGGGACTACATATGTTTTTATCTAATGTCATTACGGAATTTTGGCAAATATGGAAAGCAAGATTTTCGATCCAAATTTTTTATTTTATTCACATATTCATTGTATTTAAATTAATTTTCTTTTGTTTAACTTTTTAAATTTATTTTTAACACTTATATTTTAAAACTAAAAATTAATTTAAATACAATGAATATGTGAATGAAATAAAGATTATGTATCAAAAATCTTGCTTCCCAAATTTTCCAAATAATTGTGTAAACTAATTAAAATTTTTTTTATTTTTGAGTTAAATAAAGGAAATGGATGAATATTGTTTCGTTTCAATGTTTCATATGTCAACAATATTAACATTGCCCAGGATCCAAACCCCTGCCACGCCTCTGGACCATATTCGTGTACCGAACGAAATGTACAACGTCTCCGTCACTGGTTTTCTAATGTTGTATTACCATTATAATTATTTTAAATAAATGTTTAAGAAAAATTGGATGTTTTATTAAAACACTATGTGTATTCATCATCAACTTTTATATTACATGTAGATTTAAATTTTCGTTTTACAATTTTTAAAATAAATTTTAAAATTAAAACAAAAATAGATGCCAATATTACACAAGTCATTGCAAAAACATTATCGACTTTATTTTTCATGCTCTCATTTGTTGGAATATCGGACTAAATTTCTTTAATTTCAAATGCTGCAGCCAAATGGGGGCGGCCACAATCGTAAGATCCTTGGTATGTTAAGCTGTATTTCCCTTTCTCGAAATGGCTTTTATACGGCTCATAGGTAGCAGTCACTCTGTTGGGTAGGAATGTTTTAAGAAGAACGCTTGTACCATATGGTGTTTTGGTTATTTTCGCAGCATAAATTGCTTGAGAAACTCCTATTGGTAGCTCCTGCAGCTTTACTATAGGTTTCCGTGCTGTAATGGAGGAAACTTCGTTTAATTTTTCCAAATTCATCTAAAATCAAAAATAAGAATATTTTGTGAGACAAAACACACACAACAATAATTTAAACTTACTTTTTTCTTCTTGGAGCCCTTGCACGCAAAAATCTATCAACGTTTAATGTGAATAGTCAAATGGTACTAAACCGTATGGCTTTTTTCTTTTTATATCTTCAAGGATGTTTATAAAAAAAATTTAGAAATAAAGTCAAAATTGATTAATTTTAATACATAATGCTTATTTTATAATAAAGTTAAACAAAGGAAAATGCGAGCGTGACATTTTTTTTAGATAAGCAATTTCTGGAAGCTTCTAGAACTGCTGCGTCGCAAAAATGGTTCTAATAGAAGTCAGCGGAAATGACGCATATAACTCGCGCATATTTGTAACCTTCCTCCCCTCCACTTAAAAGTCGATTTTTGTTCATAATTAAACAACTGTTGCCTTTTATGCCTAACCATTTGACGTACATTTTATTTCCTTTGCGTCCAAGTTCCTTTTCTACTAAGTAGATATCAAGATTAGCAGTTTTCTGTAATTCTTCCGCGTAGAAGGCTCCTTTGATTTGTGCCTCCATCATATCTTCCAGAAGATACGTTGCAGGATTGGTTATCTTACATTTTGTGATTTTAAATAATTCCGTTGACCAATTGGGTGTATAACCTTTCTTAAAAACGTGTTTGGCGTACAATGGCGCCAACTTTAAATTTTCGAGGTCCTGCAATTTTCAAATGACTAAAATGTTTTAAAATATCTTGCTCGTTCGCTTTCAAAAATTGATCTATTGTGAAATCTGCCGCTAGAAATTAAACTTTTTGTCCTGTAACGACCCTCGTATGAACTTACTAACTGCGGAAGCGTTTATTTTCTATTCTTTTGTCGAACACCGCGTTGTTCGCGAGTTTAAACTGACTCTTTGCAAATGAACTGGTAGCTGTAGTCCTTAAACGAGTGTTCAGCACGATATAGGGCTTCAACCATGCAGATTGTTTAAATCAAACTGGTGTGTGTGTTTTTTAATGTGACACGTGACGTTTAACGTGACGTTTACGTTTGACATACACACGTGACGTTTAACGTGACGCTGTGTTTACGTTTGACGTACACACGTGACGTTTAAGGTGACGCTTGACGTACATACATGACGGTTAACGTGACGCTTGGCGTACTCACGTGACGGTCGACGTACTTTGCGTAATGCTGAATCTTTTGATGACGCTTCAAGACACTTTATTGCGTAATACATGAAAAAAGGGAGCTTCCTTGCAAATGAACTGGTAGCTGTAGTCCTTAAACGAGTGTTTAGCTCGATATAGGGCTTCAACCATGCAGATTGTTTAAATCAAACTGGTATGTGTGTGTTTTTTAATGTAACACGTGACGTTTAACGTGACGTTTACGTTTGACATAAACACGTGACGCTGTGTTTACGTTTGACGTACACACGTGACGTTTAAGGTGACGCTTGAAGTACTTACATGACATTTAATGTGACGCTTGGCGTACTCACGTGACGGTCGACGTACTTTGCGTAATGCTGAATATTTTGATGACGCTGCAAGACACTTTATTGCGTAATACATGAAAAAAGGGAGCTTCTTTGCAAATGAACTGGTAGCTGTAGTCCTTAAACGAGTGTTTAGCTCCATATAGGGCTTCAACCATGCAGATTGTTTAAATCAAACTGGTATGTGTGTGTTTTTTAATGTAACACGTGACTTTTAACGTGACGTTTACGTTTGACATAAACACGTGACGTTGAACGTGACGCTGTGTTTACGTTTGACGTACACACGTGACGTTTAAGTTGACGCTTGACGTACTTACATGACGTTTAATGTGACGCTTGGCGTACTCACGTGACGTTTAACGTGACGGTCGACGTACTTTGCACATTAGATTATCATCAAAAATTGATCTATTGTGAAATCTGGCTCTAGAAATTAAATTTTTTGTCCTGTAACGACAATCGTATGAACTTACTAACTGCGGAAGCGTTTATTTTCCATTGTTTTGCCGAACACCGCGTTGTTCGCGACGCTTGGCGTACTTACGTGACGGTCGACGTACTTTGCGTAATGCTGAATCTTTTGATGACGCTGCAAGACACTTTATTGCGTAATACATGAAAAAGGGGAGCTTCTTTGCAAATGAACTGTAGTCCTTAAACGAGTAGTCAGCTCGATATAGGGCTTCAACCATGCAGATTGTTTAAATCAAACTGGTATGTGTGTGTGTGTGTTTTAATATGACACGTGACGTTTACGTTTGACATACACACGTGACGTTTAAGGTGATGCATGAACTGTAGTCCTTAAACGAGTGTTCAGCTCGATATAGGGCTTCAACCATGCAGATTGTTTAAATCAAACTGGTATGTGTGTGTGTGTGTGTTTTAATATGACACGTGACGTTTACGTTTGACATACACACGTGACGTTTAAGGTGATGCTTGACGTACTCACCTGACGTTTAACGTGACGCTTGGCGTACTCACATGACGGTCGACGCACTTTGCGTAATGCTGAATCTTTTGATGACGCAGCAAGACACTTTATTGCGTGATACATGAAAAAAGAGAGCTTAAATAGTTCTTTTAACCAAGGTTTTTTTTTTTTGTTAAAAAGATATTTTTTCCAATAGTTCCAAAAGTTTTGCCAGTTCATGCACCCCCCTGTATATATACCTATCTATATTATTTTTGCAGCGGCCAGCGAGCGCGTACGCATCCCGGCCTTGACACTACCTTTAGAGATATGCATCGTCTAAATGCTGAATAAGGAACAAACTATTCATTTTTTTAACTATAGATATGCGCTAGGGTGAAAAAAAATATTTATTTAAACTATAATGACCCAAAGCAAGAGTATCGATAATCCCAGGCAATAAATGTCATCATGAGGACTTAAGCTAATTTTTGTTTGTTTGATTCATGATTTTTAATAAAGATTATTGGGGTTTTTATTGTCATGGTTTCGATGTTTTACCGACGATCGGTACGATAATACATTATTACCGGAAATTGTTTTAAATACAATGAACTACTTGCATTAGTGTTCTTGGTCGTTGGTACTCTTGAGATTTTATTACATACATAAAGTCACACCTTTTTTCCATAGGGGTAGGCAGAGACCACTTCCTTTTACTTTCGCTACGGTTCTTACACACATCTTTTGCTTCCTCTACTTTTATCAGTGCTCTCATACATGCTCGTCGGTTGTTGGTACTCTTGACCTGGCCTTTCCTCAAAACAATGTTGATCTGATCTGTTCTCCGAGGTCGACCGACTTGTGTGTGTGTGTGTGTGTGTTTTTAATGTGACACGTTACGTATAACGTGACACGTGACGAGCGTAACGTTGAATCGTTTGATGGGTCACATGCCAACATTCGTTAAGGACCTTTTGACTTCTTGATTTGTGACATTCCCTGTACATGAACAAAAATATTCAACATGTGTGTGTGTGTGTGTTTTTAATGTGACACGTTACGTATAACGTGACACGTGACTTTTTACGTGACGCTTGACGTACTCACGTGACATTTAACGTACTCTCGTGACACTTGACGTACTTTAAGCAGCGCTGAATCGTTTGATGGGTCGCATACCAACATTCGTTAAGGTCCTTTTGACTTCCTAATTTACGACATACCTCGTACTTATCCAAACATATTTGATTTCAACATTTTCATTGTCGATAGGTGGCGCTTTATAATCATTTAATTTCCGAAAATACTGATCTTGTATTAGTAACAAATTGACGTGACGTTTCATTTTATTTTTGGTTAAAAACGCAGGTATAACCATGTAAAATGATCTCTTCTCTGTTTCGATCAATTCTAAAGCATATATGTTAACTGAAATTTCGTTTAGTTTCTCGAACTTTGAAATTTGATGAAATTTGATTTAATTTAATCGGAATTTCCAACTCCTTTATATTTAGAACGGCGTATCTTAAGATTAGCGTTTGGGAATTTTCATAAAAACAATTTTTCCCATGCCAACATTCGTTAAAGTTCTTTTGACTTCTTAATTTGTGACATACCCTGTACTTGTACAACAATATCTTACACATTTAAACTGTGACTATGTGCGTGCGTAATTATTATCTCTGTCGCAATCAATATTACACCTCATTTAAGTATACGATAACTCAGTGCTTTGATTTTTCGAATTAGATCTCTTGCAACAGTGAATGCACCCCTTTATATTTAGAACGGCGTATCTTAAGATTAGCGTATGGGGAATTTTCATAAAAACAATTTTTCCCATGCCAACATTCGTTAAGGTTCTTTTGACTTCTTAATTTGTGACATACCCTGTACATGTACAACAATATCGCACACATTTAAACTGGGACTATGTGCGTGTGTAATTATTATCTCTGTCGCAATCAATATTACACCTCATTTAAGTATACGATAACAAAGTTATCTGGTAGCGCAGTTCAAGGTTATTTTTATCAAAAATGATGTCACAAATATATATTTGTATATCCAATCTTGCACGATAAAATTAATATGCGTAGTAGCTACATGGTATAGCTATCCGTTTAGTAAGGCAAAGGATTAAGGTTCGAACCTCCGAGAAGCCAAGTTTTTTTCAACGCTTACGTCACACCACTTTTCAACGTGCTTACGTAACCCTCTTAATCGAGTCGATGGGGACAATGTAAACAATGATGTTATATGTCAACAATGGCAACATGCCGTATGTCAACAATGCCGTATGTAAACAATGGCAACAATGTCACATGTCAACAATGTCACATGTCAACAATGTCATATGTCAACAATGTCATATGTCAACAATGTCATATGTCAACAATGTCATATGTCAACACTCCTACCCCCACCACTTCCCCCACTTCTACCCCACCACTTCCCCCACTCCCACCCCCACCACTTCCCCCACTCCACCACCCCTACCCCCACCACTTCCCCCACTTCTACCCCACCACTTCCCCCACTCCCACCCCCACCACTTCCCCCACTCCACCACTCTGACCCCCACTCCTACCCCCACTCCACCACTTCTACCCCCACTCCACCACTCCTACCCCCTCCACTTCCCCCACTCCTACCCCCACTCCTCCCCCCACTCCAAGTGGGCTTGAATTCCTGTTGTTTAACTACTGACTTCACTACTCCTGTGGCCTACTCCTGTGGCCGGGTTGATTATGGGACGGCACCTGCTAATTAACAGTGGCTTCCCTCAAATAAATCCCACTTGCGGCTATTTTAACTCGACACCAAAATCCAAAATATTAACAACGAAGGTAAGATAGAATGGTCAAGTTAAAAATTAAGTGGTTTTTCTTCAAAATCCAATTAAGATGGCCCAAATACAGCCAGATATGAAAGAAATCCCATAGAGGTTCTGCACACGTGCTAATATCACACCGTTCCAAAAACTCTCACCAACACCCGACTTCGAAGACTCTCACCCAACGACTGAACTAAACGACAGACACTCAGGCCTTATATCAAGAAATGACACGGAATTGACGTAAACCAAGAATCGCACTCGTCCGTGTGGATATCCAGCCCCATCCACACAAAAATGCAAACCAAACAATAATCCTATCACTACAAGGTATGCAACACTATTTACAACGAATAATATATTTAAGTAACAACAAAGTACGGTATGCAACCCTACTTACGAGTTACTAAGGAATACGAAACTATCTGAGACCCAATTAATAATGGAACTGTTGAAGGAAAAAATAGGCACGTGACAGTCGCTATGATACGGCACGGTTCGAGAGCGGCGATTGGGTCATTTTCGTAAATCCACGATTTAATAAAAACATAGGCGCCTGTGACAATAACTGTCATTTGCTGTTTTCAAATTAATTACTTACGGAATCCGCTAGATTTTACGTGTGAATAAGACCGTGGTGTGAATATTAGTGTTTATAATAATCAAAAATGGATATTGATATCGATATGGAAATCAGTAACACTCCTCCGGAGCTGCGGGAATTGGCAACTACGGCCACGTTGGATTTACTCCCCCAGAAATCACGAATTTTATACGAAAAATAAAACAACACATTCATTACTTTCATAAAGGTATGTAGAGGTCGACGAAAAAATGTAATGTGCACCTCGGCGATAAACTGTCTATTGTCTCGCCTCGGCTATCAATTTGCGGACTCGACTATAATATACAGTTTTTCGTCCTTGTTACAGAAATAACATTTTTCCTCTCTATGGCGGGAAGTATGAGTTTCCTTCCTGATGTGAGGGTGAAAAGTGCGTGCTTTCTATAGGGGTAGGGGAAAATAGTTTTTGTCTTCTCAGGCTTGAAGAAGTCCTTTCCGGGGTAGCAATGGAAACATGTACGGTAGCCAAAATTTGTAGCAATGTGTGATATAGTTTTGAATCGCACTTGTCAAAGCATTCCAAAACAGATCTTGGAGTAGGGTAGGTTCTTGTCATCACTGCTTTCCACACTTCAAGTTCTGCTTTGAAGAGGAGATTCCAATAAAGACTGAATATACAGGGTGATGTATTTAAAAACCCAAAGTGACTAATAAAACGACAACATTGCAAATGTCGAATCTAGAATCTCCGTATCCCATAATAGGCTTTTTCCAAATTTACGAGATAATTGGCCGTTTCCAGAATTTTGGTCCACTCAGTATTTAATCGAGGATAGGTTACGACGTGTTTTTTTTTAATATTTATTATTCTTTTTAGTGGTTGCAAAAGCTTTCCAACGCTGCGTCGGGTCACTCGATGTACGTTGTAGTTAATTTGGTGGAAAAATCTACCGACGAAAATAACAAGACTAAATATTACAACACTAACGTGGTATTTGACAAATCGGGAAAAATTGCTGCAAAGTGAGTATACTCTCCTAAAATTTCCGAAATAAATATTTTTTTTATTTAAAAAGATTTCGGTTAAATTTTTATAAATGATGATGATATCATTAACAATTTATTTACAGGTATCGCAAAATAAATCTTTTTGACGAACCTTACTTGACTGCCGGAGTACCGAGCGAAAACCAAATAACATTTTCGACCGATTTCGGAATCACTTTTGGTATTTTCACAAGTTACGACTTGACGTACGCCAATCCTTCAATAACGTTACTTTCACATTCTAACGTAACTGACATTGTGTACCCCGCTGCTTGGACATCTTTCTTGCCATTTTATCATTGTAAGTATATAATTCTATTAAAAATGATGTTTTATTCTCATTGTGATATAATCCGTACGCTAAAACGTAAAAAAAATATCACTTCCCAGTGGAAAGAATGAAAAGAGACTATATGTTTATTATAAAAAACGATTTCAAATTTTTTATAACAAATTATAATTGTCATTAACAATATTCTGTTTATGTCAACCGTATTCTTTTAAACTTTTTCTCATCATTTCATAAGCGGGAGCTATTTTCAATTGTTTATAACAATTTTTTTTTCTTTTAATTTTTATGATCAATAATCATTTGTTAGTAACAATATTCAATTGTTAAAAACAATGCTTGATTATTACTAACAATAATTTTTCACTGCTATAGCGTCTTCAATGCTATTCTCTCGATACTGACTCAAGTTCAAAATTCTCCAATTCCTATTTTTGTTTTTTAAAACTATCTCTTTTTATGAAATATTTTCATCATATTTGTTTCTAACATGCAACATTTATAAATTGCAAAATTCAGTTAGTTTACCATTTTTTTCAGTTTTTATATTCTCGAACGAAATAATAATAATAATAATAATAATAATAATAATAATAATAATAATAATAATAATAATAATAATAATAATAATAATAATAATAATAATAATAATAATAATAATAATAATAATAATAATAATAATAATAATAATAATAGTGTTCTACATGAATGATAGTCCATAAAACGTTTATATTGTTAAGACTTAGTTCTTCCGTGGGTTCGACGATTAAAACTCCCGATCCAGTAGCAAAACAATGTTTATTTCAATACAATAAATTCTACTTTTATTAACTACTTAGATATTCACTTAGCTATACAACTTTTACAACTCTATAAAACTATTTACATTTATTAGTTCATAAACACTTTTAAAACCGATACTGTCTCTTGTTATGATCGCTTCCTCTTTTATATATCTTCATATCACAATTCTAGATTATTCCACCTGTTTCTCCACCCTTCGACGTGGCTTCGAGAGGTTGCTCGGTCTAAAACGGACCCTAGACACGGTCGATTCCCCGGTTGCCGACAGGACCGGATTTGTAACAATATGCATAATCGTACTTTTCTCTTGATTTCTTTGGCAATAAATCTAATGAAGCAGCATTTACTGCCTCAACCAGCTCTGTGGAAATCCCAGAAATGAAAAATTCATCATCACTTATCATTTTACATTGTTTCGTTTTAAAAAACATCAGCAGTTATATTTATATGTGTCAAGTTTGACAATTAAACATCAATACGATTCCATAGTAACGCAACCAATTTTATTACGAATTTCAAAGCACCATTTATTTATGAATAAAATTATTCGAGATTTTTTCAAAATTAATTAATATCTGTCGAATTTTAAACGATTTGCGGAAAAATAGTATGTTTGGGAAAAGCCACATTCCCGGACTCTGTGTTGCTAAGTCGAGGCGCAAGCCGAAAAACCCTAAAGGGTACATACAGGTTTATTAATATAAAAAAAATATGAATTTAAAATTTAAATAGTAATATCAAAAATGAAAAGATTATCCGAGTCTTCTCTTAAAGGAAATGCTGACTTCTGAATTTTAGTTCAATATCATAAATCCCTTGTGTTGTACAACGCCAGTCGACGAACAAAATCTCCGTTGACAACCATAAAACAACCAACAAAAACCGGCTAACAGAGAAAAGAAAAAGACATGGAAGCCATCAGCAGCAGCGAAAAACATCCGACATGAAAAAGCAGCCGACGGGAAAAACGACCAGTCATGGGAGCCGTCTACAGCGACGAAAAAAAATCATGCAGGAAAAAGCATCCAAGAACAAAAACGCATTAAGAAAAAAGTCTCCAGTAAAAAAGATAATAAATTGTACGCATAGAACTTCAAGTATATAATAAAAATGCCCTCGACCTTTTTAACTACTAAATAAAAAGATTCAACCGACCGAGGTTCTTTTAATATTTCATTCTTATCAGCGCTAGTACAGAACACTTGGTAGGGCGGCTTAATACCAGGACCGGCTTTAAAAAAATTCTCAATAAAAATGAGAGGAAAAATTCCCATTATACCAACCTTTTAGATAGTAAAACGATAAGTTTTTGATTATATTATTAGTTGATGGTTTTTATTTTTACAACAACAGTCTTAAAACACTCTTTTTCAGCAATATCGATGCATTCTGGTTACGCCGCCAGCAAGGGTATCAATCTTTTGGCGGCCAATTTGAATAATCCAGAGGTTGGAACAGGAGGTAGCGGTATGTACGGCGCAGACGGTTCGGTCTTCAGCTATTACATTTCAGGAACACCTGGCACCAAACTGATTGTAGCTAATATTAAAAATGCACCACAGAACGGATTGGTGAGTATATTTACAGGAAGCGTAACGCTGCTTTTTTTCTCCAAAAAAGAGTTTCGCTTTTGTATTGGTGTATATTCGTTTGATTGGCGAGATTATGACAAGAAGATGTCTAATTTTTTTATAACTTTATACAGGAAGGCCCGTTGAGGGGTATCAATAGTTTGGATGACGACACACCACCAATGGAAAAATTCAACGCTAGCAGATTATTCGAGGCCGATAAGTACAACTTCAAGACGTTGAATATCTCGCAATCCTACATCAAAGAGGAAGTCTGTTATAAATCATTTTGTTGCCAATTTTCAATGAATGTTACATCGAACCAAAACAACACTTCGGAGGTCTACAAGTTAGTTGACTTAACTTGCAGTAATTATTCATGCTTTTTGCCTCGATATAAAAAATTTTAGTCGTGACGTCAGTCTTCAAAGGGAAATTGCCAATTTATTTTATTTTTGTAAAAACGTCTTTCGTAAACTAGTGTATTTATGAATATTTGATCTCGAATTGATTTATGTTTACCCTTTTCAAACTGGGAGAATCCCTCTAAATAGTCCTAAAATGAATTAAAAACACGAACTAGTCAAGTTGATCCACGCCTTAAACTATGTCGGCAGGCGCTATCATTAATGAAACAAAAAACTAAATGGTCCTAAAAAGAATTAAAAAAACACCAGCTAGTCTAGTTGGTCCTTGAACAATGACAGCTGACGTCATCATAAATGAAACAAAAACTAAATAGTCCTGAAAAGAATTTAAAAAAAAAGACGAATTAGTCTAGTTGATCCACGCCCTTAAATAATGACGTCCGAAATCATCGTAAATGAAACAAAAAACTAAATAGTCCTGAAAAGAATTTAAAAAAAAGACGAATTAGTCTAGTTGATCCACGCCCTTAAATAAAGACGTCCGAAATCATCGTAAATGAAACAAAAAACTAAATAGTCCTGAAAAGAATTTAAAAAAAAAGACGAATTAGTCTAGTTGATCCACGCCCTTAAATAATGACGTCCGAAATCATCGTAAATGAAACAAAAAACTAAATAGTCCTGAAAAGAATTTAAAAAAAAAGACGAATTAGTCTAGTTGATCCACGCCCTTAAATAATGACGTCCGAAATCATCGTAAATGAAACAAAAAACTAAATATTCCTGAAAATAATTAAAAAAACACGTGTTAGTCGAATTGATCCACGCCCTTAGATAATTACGACTAAAGTCATTATTCAAACAAAAAACTAAATGGTCCTAAAAAGAATTAAAAAAACACCAGCTAGTCTAGTTGGTCCTTAAACAATGACAGCTGACGTCATCATAAATGAAACAAAAACTAAATAGTCCTGAAAATAATTTAAAAAAAAACACGAGCTAGTCTAGTTGATCCACGCTCTTGAAACAAAAAACGCTGGCACAACTAAATAAAATGGTAGATTTAACGTTGTAAAACTAATTTTTTTTTCTTATAGAATAATGGCGTATAATGGACCGGGAAAAGCTGTACCAAGCAGAAAGTATCAAAGAATTTGCTCACTATTAGCGTGCGCAAGTTCCGATGTAAACACGTGCGGCAAACACAATATTAAATTGTCGACGAAATTTGCGAACATTTTGGTTGAAACGTCGATTCCCATTAACCAACAACGTAGTTATTTCCAACCGTTTTCTTTGACAACTAATTTAATCCCAGTGTTCAACACTACATATGAGATCACGAAGACGAACAACATTAACAAGCTGGCTTATTTCACTCAAATACCACAAGACAACGTCGTTGCCTTCGGTTTGATCAGATCTGGAGGCAGTGCCAGTACTTCGGTGTTTGGCGCCACTTTCTTTGTAGGCGTTTTGATTTTCAATCGTTTATTTTTGTAGTTAAACAATTATAATTTATTTTTTAATCCTTGACAGAATAATTGTGAAAGTAGATAAGCGGTTACTAGAAATAAATGTTTGTTAATCACAATGTTTTTTTTGGGGCACAAATATGTGTTCAAGGTAGTTTTCCAATTACAGCAACGCCTCGCTCAATCGGGCACTTTGAAAAGTACTGCTTAAGCGTGATGCGCGACGGATACCAACTCAGTAGTATAAAATATAAGATGTTATAAGATTGGTCAAAACATAGTAAAACAGCCATAGACAGCTCATTTTATTGTAACTTAAATAATATACATTAATAAGTGTAAATATAAATAAATTCGCGCTTACTTTAAATTTCTAAATTCGGCGCTGTCAGAATCATTGGAATAAAGTCACAGCCAACTCTGATATATACACCGAAATGGCGTCTTCAAGGTCATATTTTTTTAATAAATAACATCCGAGTGTCGACAATGGGTGGCTTACATATACGGTGGCGCGACCGCGTCGCAATTTCATGATTTCGGACAAAAGAGCGACGTACACAGTGCCGGATTTAGACGAGGGTATCCGGGGCTGCAGCCCCGGGGCCTCCACAAAATAGGGGCCTCCAAAATAGAGACTACGGAAAAAAATCTAGTTTAGTCTCGTAAAAAACTTTCACAATTAATTATTTATTAAAAAACTCGACCGAAAAAAATTGTTCATTTTATTTGGAAAATAATTTGGGGCCAGAGGGCCTCCACTCCTTTGTTGCCTCGATGCCTCCAGACCTCTAAATCCGGCACTGGAAGTACATGTGACGTCACTGTTTAAGATTAGTAACGTGCACGTTGTACAACAAATGACATATCTTCCATAAGGTTAGTTTGGTTAACGATTTTGGTTTTTTGAGCGTTTTTGGTTTTTTTAAGTTTAGAGTGAGCTATTTAACAATCATTCAGGATTAAGGAACAATATTAATTAATTAATTAATCCGGTTTATAGCGTCTTTCGCCTTCCGGTTCCCAGTTGCCAGCCTCTTCGGTCAGTCCAATCTCCTGGGCTAGATTTCTTTCGGACATCGCTTTAAGAATGCCCCCTATCCATGTTGGTTTTGGTCTACCTCTTTTCCTTCGTTCCGTTGGGGTCCATTTAAGCACTAGTTTGGGTAGCCTTTCATCTGTCATACGTTCAACATGGCCGTACCATATAAGTTGTCTTCTTTGGATTTCATCTATTATAGTTGTGTCGGTCTTTACAATTTGTCGAATTCGGTCATTTGTAACCCTATCGAGACGTGATATGCCAGAAGATCTTCGCCAGAAATCCATCTCCAGGGCTAGCAATCGGCGTTCTAATGTTTTATTAAGTTGCCACGTTTCACAGCCATATAGAACAGTACTTTGAAAGATAGTATTATATATCATATGTTTTCTTTCCCTAGATATATTTTTTGCCCACAACAGCGAGTTTAGGCATCCTATAACTTTCTTTCCTTTTAATATCCGTTGTTCTATTTCCTCCTCAGTACGACCTTTACATGTGATTTTTGTACCCAAATAGGTGTATTCCTTACATATTCCTATTTTTACATTGTCCAGATCCAGATCTGTTGTTTCTGCCCCAATACACAAATATTTCTTCTTGCTCATATTAACCGTTAATCCCCCTTCTTCGTATTCTTCCCATAAACTCCAGGTCTTCTTTATCTTGGGCCGCGACGACCTGATCATCCGCGAAGTGCAGATTATACAGAGTAGTGTCATCATTTAACTGTATCCCCATTCCATGGCACGCTCGTCTCCACTTCTTTAACACTTCGTTTAAATATATTTTAAATAGTGTGGGGGATAAACTACAACCTTGTCTTAGACCCTTAGTGACGGTGAAACTTTCAGATAGATTATTTCCTAACTTAATTTTGGATGTTAATTGCTGATATAACTGTTTAATAGCTATTATTACAGTGTTATTGATCGTTGATTTCTCTAAGACTTGCCACAGTTTTGTTATCGGGACAGTATCGTACGCTTTTGTAAGGTCTACAAAACGTAAATGGACTTCCCTATTAGTTGCCACTCTTTTCTCACTCATTTGATGCTAAAATGCTAAAAATATGGTCCATGCATGAGCGGCCGGCCCGAAACCCTGCTTGTTGTTCGATTTCGTTTGCTTCGTATTCTTGTTCCAGTAAGTATACTCCCATATAGTCGGCTTAGGGTGCTTGTTACCGAGATACATCTGTAGTTAGAACAGTCATCCTTACTGCCTTTTTTGTGGATTGGTGTTATCCAAGCTTCTCTCCAGCTTAACGGAATTGGTTCATCATTTAAATATCGTGTAAAGAGTTCTTTGAGGAATAGAAATAACGTCCGTGTTCCATTTTTCAATAGCTCTGCAGGTATGTTCTCTGGTCCGCTAGCTTTTTTATTCTTCATGGAGGTTACGGCTTTCTGTATTATATTTTCATTTAAATGAATGTACTGACCCTGGACTTGGTAAACTTTTGGAGAAGTAGTTAAATATTGTTCTCTGTTCTCTTTAAGTTCTTTGGAATAGTGTGTTCTTTCCATTTATCTATCTGAATTAGATGAATATTAGTTTTATTAACTGAATTAGTTTTTAGCGATCTGATTAGTTTCCACGCTTCGGAAGATTTAGTCCCACCAAGGTAAGAGTTGCCTTCCCTACATTTTGTTTCCCATGTCTCGTTATTGTGGCCTTGTGTCATTCCTGGTTTAACAGAAACTGCTCTAGAGCTGTGGCTTCCAAACAGGCAGCATACCATCGATGGCAAAAAAATCCGGGACCTGAGACCAGAGCAGCATATGTTGAGGCTAGAGGCATATGCAAAGAGATAATAGAATGTTCAAAAGATGCTCATAATGCCAAAATAAGATCAAAACTTGTTGAATGTCCTAACGGATCCCGTTCATTTTGGTCTTTCGCCAAAGCTGTGGGAAGAAACTTCACTTCCAGCTCTTTTCCTCCCCTAACCAATGAATATGGAACACTAGCAACGACTGCCCAGGAAAAAGTCAATATCTTTGCGCACCTATTTGCTGGAAATTCCACTCTGGATTCTTCGGGAAAACAACCTTTCGCCAACGTACTATCAGAAAGATTTTGCTGGGTCTCAACACCAACAAAGCCTGTGGATCTGACGGAATCCCGCCGATTGTTCTCAAGAAATGTGCCCCCGAACTAACACCTGTTCTTTGCAAGTTGTTCAACCACTCTTACAATTTGGGAGTATTTCCGTCCAATTGGAAAATTGCAAGAGTACAGCCAGTCCCTAAAAAAGGCAAAAAGACCCTACCTAGCAACTACAGACCTATCGCACTGCTATCTATTATTTCAAAGGTCATGGAAAAAGCCATCAACATCGAGCTCATGAAATATCTGGAAGACTCAGGAATTATCAGTGATAGGCAATATGGCTTCCGCCATCAGAGATCAACTGGTGACCTGCTCGCATACGTCTCACATATATGGCAGCTATCTATTGAAAAGTATGGAGAAACTTTAGCTGTGGCATTAGATATCTCCAAGGCGTTCGATCGAGTTTGGCACCGAGGACTCCTCGCCAAGCTTCCATCTTATGGCTTGCCCCCTCAGCTGTGTTCTCTGCTTGCTAGTTTTCTCTCAAACAGGTCTCTCCATGTAGTGGTCGATGGAGTTTCATCTGACACTCTACTCATAAATGCTGGTGTTCCGCAAGGATCCATTCTAGCACCAACACTATTTTTACTTCACATCAACGACCTATTGAAAGCAACACAGCTTTGCCGATGATAGTACCCTCCATACCGCTTTCTCTTCCAGGGCCCCTATATCAGCCCGCGAAACCAGAAATGGACGAGGAAGAAATGTTAACAATATAAATATGGACTTAGCAACAATTCTCGAATGGGGATCCAATAACTTGGTAGAATTCAATGCAAACAAAACACAAGCATGTCTTTTCTCTAGAAAAGCCGATCTCACTGTGCCTAACATAACTTTGTCAGGAGTAACCATACCACTGAAGTCATCCATATCGATGCTTGGTATTACTATCAGCAATAACCTTTCCTGAGAAAATCACGTGAGCTCCATTGCCAAAAGTGCATCCCAAAAACTTGGTTTTTTGTTTCGTGCCAAGAGCTATTTCACCTCCAGTCAGCTGCTTATGATCTATAAGGCACAGATCCGACCTGTACTGGAGTACTGTTCCCATATTTGGAGTGCAGCACCTAAACATATCCTGAAGCTACTGGATTCTGTCCAAAAAAGGGCAATTCGTCTCGTCGGTGATGCCTCGCTTACAAACTCGCTTACTTGTCTGGAACACCGTAGGAAAGTTGGCGATTTGTCTCTATTTTATAGATATTTTCATGGGCGATGCTCTTCTGAAATATCAACAATCGTTCCTCCTTTGGCAGTCTCTTCGAGATTAACCCGTCAAGTTCAGTCTTCACACCCCTTCGTGGTAACTTTGGAGACCTGCAGAACATCACTTTCCAAAGACTCATTCATCCAACGAATTGCGAGGCTTTGGAACTCATTGCCTAGGGAGGTGTTCCCCGAGGCATACAACCTCCAGAAATTTAAGAAGAACACCAACTCCTACCTTCTTTCCCTTGGTTCCCACGATGTTCTCTGAACATTACAGGATATCCATTTTCTTGGGAACCAGAACATAAGTAACCCTCCACAGTCCGATTGTAAGGTGAAACGTCACGGGCACGTTACCCATAAATAATGTCTCTGCTGTGTTTTTTATGCTGTGTAATAGGAAAGAAACACGGAGTGGGCGACATCTATTATTAATAGTATGAACTTCTCGATGTGTGAATAACTAACCTCCATTTTTTTATATGGGTGAAAAGTTAACTTTATATATTATTTTGAGCAATTTAAGCATTGAAAGTGTTATATTTGAACGATATTTTGTGAAGAATTGGTGTTAATAAAGCACAAAATCCAAAAATGCAAGAAATTAAAATAAAAAATATTCTCTGTTTCACAATGCTCATCTACATGTGGCATGTCGATTATATCTTTGCGTAAATTTCCTTCAAATCTGAAGGCAGCTTAAAATTTGAAGATGATCTTAAAGATAGGAAAACAAATCTCAAAGTTTATGATTGTTTGCAGCAAGCACTTTGTGAAAGATTATTTTTTCAGTGGTAAGTTTGATATTGTTGTCCAATGATCTATTATTTTATTTGATTCTTCCAACTGTACAATTCCTCTTTAAGAAATTTCTTGATTTTTTAAAATTACTCAGTACGGCCCTGACGTCGACAAAAAATCATCTAAAAAACACGTGCAGTTTTTGCAATCCACTCCAATGTTTTGATCACGCCCTCATCACGTGAAAATTAGTGATCGGCTAGAAACAAAAACACGTGCATTCATTATCCCACCAGAACATTCCGAAATCATCGGGCGAAATTGTAGCAACCAACTATACGGTCACGTGACAAGACGGTTTGACCAATAAAAACGTTGAATTTAACGCGAAAAAGAAGCCATTTCGAACCGGCTTCCGGCCTCTCGCTCTATTTCCCTTTTTGACCGTCAACGAATACACAACGCCCGCCGCTAAGAGCACGGCTTTCAAACAACACGTGGTAAAATGCACATCAATAATCAGATAAATTAAATGAAATTCAAAGCTAACAACCAGTGAAATTAGATATTAGATATTAGATACAGGAGACTTGAAACTGTATTAAATTACACAATTTATTCTCGATGACAAGTGTGTTGTTTTATTTACTGTCATAACAAAATTCACGGCGACAAAAGGCAGTAAACCCTCCAGTCTATAGTAGGTAAAAAACAAATCGAGCCAGCCTGACTGAATTATCGAAGGAATCCAACAACAACGTTTCGGAAGACGTCGTCGAATAGCAAGAGTGAGTCGAAGCCACAGAGGTTCCGGTGGTGAAGCTGCCCACACCTCAGAGCCAGCTTGTCGATTCATAACTGCTAACTCCTCGTCGTTGTTGCCTACGCGCAATAGTGACTTTAACAATACAGAGAAAGCGTTTAGAAGATGAATCTGTTCCTAGCCAGAACCTTCCAGTGTTGAAGTATCAACATTCCATATTTAAGAAAGATATAGAAGTGATACAATACATTGCAACAAGAATACCAGGGACAACGGAACTAAAAAACTTCGAAAACAAACCAAAATTGATACCTGGACATACCTGGTATTTACTGGCATTTAACAAGAATCCATCAACAATAAAATTTGAAACGTCGAAAACAAACCTTAAATCCAGCTTCAATCCAATGGTTTAACACAAAAAATCAACTCGAATCTCTGAAATATAACTAAAATTCCTTAAATAAAAACTTTGGTTTTACAAGTGACCAAATGACAGAATATTTGTTGTTCACACCTCGATCCGACATTTGTCATTGACAGCGCCATCTCGCGTTCCGTGATTTTTCCCTATAAGTGGAAGCCGTTACGATAAAGTGAGACAATAGTGTTTTGTGCTCTCTTTTTTCCGAGCGACCAACTCTGTTCTGCTCACGCGAGAATTGGCAAAGCACGCGCAGTACGGAAGATTTGCCATATCCATAATTTTGACAAAAAACAATCCAGAAAATTGTCTTTCAACCAAATAATATTAACTATAAAACTATATTGAATATCTTTGTTAAATCGCGCTAACATGTTTAATTTACAAAGTACTTCAAATAGAATGATGATCAAATATTGAGGTATATAATTCTAAAATTAACTAAATATTGATACTATTTACACTATTTTGTTGTGAATTAATGTAAGCCGTTTGATTTTCCAAGCATAGGCTACATACAATTGAACTCGTGTCTTTAATTTTTTCTCGAGTTACTTTTATAGCATAAATAGCAAAACATATTCCGAGTATGCTACCAGCAAGGACGTCCCACCAGTGGTGTCTCCTATCTGTGATTCTTGAAAGCGAACACATAAGAGACCACGTGAAACAAACAGAGATCAGAAACGGCTTGGCTATATAACCAGAATTTACAGTTGTCATTCGACTGTGGACCAGGTGCTGAAAAGTAAATTAGTTTCATATTTAAGTGAAAAAATCTATCTATCTATCTATCTATCTATCTATCTATCTATCTTTTTATTTAACAAAATGTTAAAAAACACAAAAAACCGAACAAAAAATAATGGCACTTTTCTCGGGGACCATTTTTGGCATAAGAGACTAACAATTTTTATTTTCTAGTACATTGGCATGATAGTACCTACAAGCCAAGACGAAGAGATAGAGCTTTGAAAAATTGCTCTACGATAATTTTCAGTTTAAAATGTAAATATCGAAAAAAATCATGGATACTCTGAATACTCCATCTAAATGATTTCTAATGATGTGCCACACATATTACATACCCTTTTTTAAATTAACGGGTTGGGTAAGTGAAACGGACAAATGACAGATATCTGTATCGTAAAAATGTGTCTCCCTTCAAACAAAAATCGACGTGTTTCAGCATTTCCTTAAATTCCAATGAATACTGCCAAATATCATCGCGGTGGACTGTATTCTGTGGCCCACTCTGTATATTTTCAAGGAACCGAATACAAATTAAAGAATAAAATTGGAAATGAAAACGAACTTCATTATCAAAAAAACCGTGATTTGATTGGTTGATTCTTTATTCTTATTTAATTTAACACATCTGTACAAACAGGTCTTATTTCTTATCTTATTTGCTGTATAAACCCAGTGTTAATGTTTGTTGTGTTAATATTGAGGCATTCATAGCGACAGAAAGTGGTGAGTGTTTTGTATCTGATGGTGAACACAAAATTTGCAACTTTTTTAAATTTCCTGCATATGAAATGAGTATCTGTTTTGAAGCCATTCTATAAATAATATTTAATTGTATAATATATATATATATATATATATATAACCTTATATACATTTAATATAGTTTTAAGAAGCTAAGAACAATCTGCAATGCCCCCATTGTCTTACCACAGCACTAATAATTCTTATTATTTAAGTATAGGGTGAGCGAAACTCGATGTCTCAACTCTATTATAAGAAAAAGAAAAAATTATTAAATTTATCCATTCTAAGTGACCACCTATGGACTGGTTTCGGGGTGTTGCCTCTCATCGCTCGTTAAGTTGTTCTTAGCCTGTTGGCTAATTTAATGGTCATTGACATTGTTTTCATTCCATTGACATTGTTTTCATTCCGTAGGCCATCACCGGAAGGATACAGGTATTGAAAACTTTTGTCTTTAAGTTTGTGGGAATTTTGGGGTTCTTTAGGATATAGCTTAGTTTTCCGGTAGCCGCCCACGTCATTCGAATTCGTCTACCTATTTCTGCGTTATGGTTTTTTCTACCCAATTTTATAGTGTGTCCTAAATAGATATATTCATCCACCTTCTCAAAGGTGTCGTCGCCTACCCTGAATATGGTATCCTTCTTAGTCATGATCTTGGTTTTCGTGATATTCATTTTGAGACCTCTTTCTTCTGATGTTGTCTTCAGTTCGACTAAAATCTGTTGCGAGTTCTTCCGTGTCATTGATGATTAAGACAATGTCGTTCGCGAATCGGAGATGATTAAGATACCGGCCGTCGATGTTAATGCCTTTTGTTTCCCAGTTCAAATCCTTGAAGATATCTTCCATCTACCATTACAGCTGCGAGCATGATGAAGCTCCACCGCATAAAGCAAGAATTGTCCAACAATATTTAAATGAAACATACATACATACATAAAGTCACGCCTTTTTCCCATAGCGGTAGGCAGAGACCACTTCCTTCCACTCGCTACGGTTCTTACACACATCTTTTGCTTCCTCTACTTTTATCAGTGCTCTCATACAAGCTCGTCGGTTGTTGGTACTCTTGACCTGACCTTTCCTCAAAACAAAACAATGTTGATCTGATCAAGATATGTTCTCCGAGGTCGAACTCTACCGACTTGTCCATTCACACTCGCTTTATAAATTTATTTTGTCAATCTTCCTTTATCCAAATTTCTACGTGTTCAAACCATCTAAGCATTCCCTTATCTATCTTTTACACCACAGCGCGTTCCCTTATCTCACTATTCTTTACTTTTTCCAACTGAGTAACTCCGGCTATACTTCTCAGACTATTCATCTCCGCAGCATTAATCCCAAAAGTGTTATTTTGAGTCGTAAAACCTAAACACCATATCTATGACTGGGCACAGCCAATAGCATACGCGCTATGGATAACTCTTGCTAAATATTTCTATGCTACGCGTCTCCTCTCCTCTACAACACAGCTTTTCTAGCAACCACAGAGGCGGAACTATTAGCTCTTCTTAATACCCTAGAACAAACTAGCGAGGCCTTACGGCCTTAAAGTCAATTACAACAAGACCAAAGTGATGATTATAGACAGAGAACATAACAACCATCCTCAAAAATCCCAAGTTGGAAGCTGTCAAGTGGTGCAGAACTTTGTATATCTCGGATCTTTAATCGAAAACACAGGCAGCAGCGAAAAAGAAATCCGCCGGCGCATTCAACAGGCACGACTAGCCATGACAAAACTTAATAGAATATGGCATAATTCTAACATCACCAAAACAACTAAAATATCTCTGGTCCGATACCTGGTTTTTTCCATCTTTCTGAACGCGTCAGAGACGTGGACGACCAAACAGGCTGATTGCCATAGTATAGATGCCTTCGAGATGTGGTGCTGGAGGAGAATGCTGCGGATTCCGTGGACGGCACATAGAACGAACGTCTCAGTTTTAAATGAAATTGGTAATCCAAGGCGCCTGTCCTCCTGATATTTTTTGGACACATTCACAGGAATGACAACATGGAGAAACTAGTTGTACATGGCCCTTCCCCCCACTGGTCGACAAACTATATATTAGTAATGCCTCGGCCAATACCAGCAACAACTGACAATAAAATGAGTTCACAACACATCTGACAAAATTTTATGACTGTGATGATGATGATACTACGAAAAAACTACTTTTCAACCGAGTGTTCCTTGACACTCACGTTAATTTTTTTTTCTATCGTCTTTCCTTTTCTTATAATAGTGCTGAGACATCGAGTTTCGTTCACCCACAACGATAAACACGATATTAAATTTTGTAAATAGTAAATCGCGCGAAGATTTAAATGGATTTTTCTTCTTGTGCCATAAGAGTCTTAGCATAAAAATCGCTGAGTAAACTTAATTATACTCAAAAATAACAAGGCGCATCGCGTTTCCAGGTATTTTTATAAAAAAAAATAAATTTATAGTAAAATGCTTACCGCTGTAAATATTCCCACAAACCACGATATCGAAGAATGCCCTGAAGGAAAAGACAGAGAAGCGTCGACGACGTACAAATCGTCGTATTCGGTGGTCGTGCACGTGTAATCTTCGATAAATCCTCCAGGTGTACAATTCTTTGATGTATCCGGTTGACATATGTCGAAAAACTGCGGTCTGTGTTCCCCTACTATTACTTTAGCCACTGACGTAACCAACAGCGTCAGAATCGCTCCTACCAAACATTCGCTTACGTAAAAAACGATGGCGTAGTAATTTAATTGCTTGAAAGATTGATGTGCCAATAATTCCGTGCATATCACCATTAAAATAGGAAGAAGGGTGGCTGTTATTCCCAATACTAAAGGCGAAATGGTATCTCCTCGGTATGCGTGCGATAACGAAGGATCTTCGCAGAAGAAACCTTGTTTTACTGCTGGTATCGTTCCATATTCGAGAAGTATTATCATCGATGTTACTGAAATGTTAATGCGGTTTTAAAATACAAATACAAATGTCAACTACCGCTAAAATATTTAAATAACACTCCCAAATTTGCGAAAGACCCGCGTTAAAGTAATCTACAGAAATAAAAGTACACTAATTTGAATATAAAACAAACAGAATCGAGCATTGCTACTCTGTACGCATACTAAAAGTTCGACGAAAACGGTCTCCATGACCCTCCACGTATGACTCATTATTTGAATGTTTTCCTGTGAGTGTGTCAATAAAGTGAATTTTTAATTGATTTTAGCAGTTTAAAGTTTTAATAATGATTAATATTAGTGATACAAGGCATTGTTGAGTGCTTTGGTGTACTTAACCATAATAGACTTCTAAATAATTGCTGGAAAAACATTGTTGTGTTGCTAAGAAAATAATGACAAATACATACATACATAAATATGGTCACGCCTTTCTCCCGTAGGGGTAGGCAGAGACCACTTCCTTCCACTTCCGCTACGTTTCTTACACACATCCTTCGCTTCCTACACCTTCATTAGCGCTCTCCTACATGCTCGTCGGTTGTTGGTACTAAATTGACCTGGCCCTTTTTCAAAACAATGTTGATCTGATCGAGATCGATGTTCGCCGAGCGGTCGACCTCTACCAACTTCCGTCCATTCACACTCGCCTCATAAATCTGTTTCGTCAATCTTCCTTCATCCATCCTTTCTACGTGTCCAAACCATCTAAGCATTCCTTTATCTATCTTTGTGACCACATCTTCTTTTACACCACAGCGTTCTCTTATCTCACTATTTTCAACTTTATCCAACCGAGTCATTCCGGCTGTACTTCTCAGACTACTCATCTCCGCAGCATTAATCCTATTCTCATGCTTCTTCTGCCAACGACAAATATGGTTAGTTTTTCAAATACCGATATTTCGCCGATATTTTTGTCAACAATCAAAGATGGATATTAACATTGGAAAAGCTGGTCGACTTTTATGTGCGTGACGTCATTTTGGCGCTACAACCACTGCACCCAAATCAATATGCATATCGTACAAGATTCTCCGTCGACACTGCTCTTTATTTGGCGGTTTCAATCATTGACGAGCAGTTGGAGAGGAAAGGCTTCGTTGTAGGCTCCTTCTTGGATATAGATGGTGCCTTTAACAACACCACCACATGAAGTGTTGTGTAGTGAGGCTACTCGAAGTGGTGTACCGGAGAGGCTTGTAAAGTGGATCTGAGGCATGCTAGAGCGGCGAGTGACGGCCTCACAAGGTGCAGGGGAGGTCAGTGGATGGGTGAGGAAAGGCTGCCCTCAAGGAGGGGTACTCTCCCCACTCCTATGGTGTTTGGTGGCCGATAGGCTTCTTAAAACACTGAACGATAAAGGGTATACTGATGATTTGGCTATCCTTTTACGAGTTCCCTTTCTGGGGCCACTTCTACAGCTCACTCAAACAGCGAAAGAGGTAGTGGAAGATTGTGTAACGAAATCGGTCTCTCGGCAAATCCGCTAAAGACTGGCTAAGAATAGCCTACGAGGCTATTTGTTGGAGTAAATTTGGATCTGCGAATGGCTGCAAGCCGCTGTTTTAATCGGGTTTTATCTCTTAAGATAGTTGTCGTGGTGTAGACATACCGTCAGAAAATTCTAAATTGACCTCCTCTAACCCGAGAAAAACTCAATTAAAAATTAACATGGAGAGTATACGCTCGCTGTAGTTATGTACCAGTTGATTAGTTCTAGAATAATCCGTACGCAAAAACGTAAAATAACCCGACTTCAAAGACTTGGTTTTCTCATGGATGCCATTGTCTGAACTGGACCAATTGAAATGAGACCACACGGAAAGCACCAGCTTTCAAATAAAAAAAGAATCATTAAAATCGGTTCACCCAGTCGAAAGTTCTGAATTCAAACACATACCTAAAATAGTATCACTACACCCTCCCGATGGTAAAAAGACTGGGAAGAGAGTCGAGGCCACTTTTTATAAGATAGAAGAATCCCAAACTATGACGTCACTCTTTCGTCCATTTTTAAACTGAAACGCCACGTACACGTAATAAGTTATATGGGTTGCCTACTTAACCTTTTCACTTTCTTTATTTTATTACTCACCGAAAATGCTCAGTACAACGTTCATGACATAGGCCAAGGTGATTTGGGTACCATAGAAAGTACCCACTATCACTTTGGTAGGTTGTAAAGTTAGTTTTGGTACCGTAACGCCGAAAATCGACAGAACAATACCCATTTTGTTCGAATTAATGTTCGAAATTACCAAAATGTTGATGCACTTACACAAATAACGAGTACGATAATAATAAATTACTATTATTAAATACGTGTTGGGTGATAACGCTCAAAGCAATCTTATAAACTGTGTAAAGAATTTTATTAATTGATAAGGTACGTTAACATAATATTTACTTTTAACACCGTGCTTTCAGCAATCGCCAATACCTTTTTTATTTATCGTATGGCGCATGACAGCAATTAAATAGTGTACACATAAGAAAATCACAAATTAAAAAAAATTAGTATAGTCCAATAAAAATAGCAAGGTAACATATACATAGAACATATAAAACACTTAAAGGTTGATGTGTAGACGGTGAATCTAGTTCAGCGCCGAAGTTGTAGCCGTAACAAACTCATCCCACTCTCCCCTCAAAGCTCGCAATTCACAGTCTCTTATAACGTGGTCCATGGTTTGTCTTGGTGCGCCGCAGTCACACGACGGAGATTGCACATAACTCCATTTATGCAATGAATCAGCACATCTGCCATACCCTGTTCGAACCCTATTCAGCCCCACCCACTCTCTTCGAGGTAGCTCTGATCCTTGAGGTAGGGTTGCTCCCATGAAAGCATGCAGTAAGTGGGGCTCAGCAGTTCATTCCACTGAGCGCGCCATTGCGTCAGGAAGTAAAAATTGTTCGTTTTCAGGTCTTCCGCATCTCTCATTGGTGGCTATAAGTCTATATGTTCGAAGTGGCGGTAGTGCTTGATGAATGGATAATCTGATGTTGTCGATAATCTTGTTATACTCCCTCAGATGGGCATCAGTTTTTCGAAGTTGTGGGGGAGCTATTCCAGCCAATATCGTATCTTTAAGGAATTTTAAGTAATTTGAAATATGACAAATTTTTACAGTTTTCCATTTGGCAATATTATTTTTAAAATCACCGATGTGCCATTCTGTTTCATACCTCAAGTTAAGATAATAATGTACATGGTGAGTCAACGACTGCGTGCAGTAAGTTTTGGCCCCGTAGAGTTTGTATACTTGAGGTTGCTGGATCCCCCATCGAACGCCTCCCCAGGTGGCGGATAGGGAAACCTTAAAAAGCGTGTCCACAATCATTTCCTTTCTATAATCCCTTCCCCTTCTAATAGTCGCAGTGCGGACCGTCCGCGGCCCACACGATAGGTCTACCCTTTTTGCGACTATTTTCAAAAAAAAAAAAACGCCTCCTAGATAAGGTGGTACCGGGGAAATAAAATACCCGGGGCGGACCAAAATCTAGCACATCGTCAGTTAGTCGTATTAATTTCAGTGAGTGTGTATAAGTCATCAAAAAACAAAAATCATGACTAATTTGGTATTTGGTGGAATTATATCCTTAGAGGACAAAATCATTGAAGTGGTTGACAAATACAAATATCTAGGTCACGAAATTAGAATAAGTCAATCAAACGCAGAAACTACAAAGAAGAATCTCTCTAGGGTGGGCTGCATACGGTAGAATAAGGGATGTCTTAAAAAGCAGCATACCAATAAGCCTAAAATCAAAAGTCTTCAATCAATGCGTATTACCAGTAATGACCTACGGTGCCGAAACGCTTACACTGACAAGGAACACCGTACATAGATTGGAGGTTGCTCAGAGAAAAATGGAGAGAGCTATGCTTGTAATTCGAACCCAAGATCGCGTAAGAAACACGTACATCCGGCAAAGAACAAAGGTCAAATACATAATACAGAGAATCGCGACACTAAAATGGAAATGGGCAGGACATGTTACGAGATTCAAAGACGACAGATGGTCTATAAGAATAATAAATTGGAGACCACGTGCAGACAAAAGAAGCAGAGGAAGACCACCAACACGTTGGAGCGACGATATAAAAAGAGTAGATGGACACTGGATTAGAACAGCTCAAGATAGAGCCAATTGGAGCAGTTTAATGAAGGCCTATGTTTAGCAGTGGACCCAACACCAGGCTGGGAGATGATGTAGTGTGTAGTGTTGGCTTCAGAATAACACTACGGTAACCAACCGCCTGTCGTATGAGGCGACTAAAGGAGGACCGAGTAATCGCCGGTATAAGCGATCCCCCGTTAGTACCGTCAACAGTTTCTTCATCGAAGTGGATGAACAGTCTAAGGTTAGGGAACTTCCTTGTCCTTGGATCGAGAAACCGGCCCTAAAGGCGGAAAAGCCATAAATGGTAAACGGCATGAGAATGCAGAAAGCAAAAGGGAAACTACTGCATTAAAGGCAGCGATTTTGGAACCAGGTACTGAGGAATATCACCAATGCTCCTTGGTACTCCAGAAACAGTGACCTCCATCGGGACCTGGAGATTGACACCGTTGACCAGACGATCACCAAGTTTGCCAAGAGTCATGAACAACGACTCCTAGAACATGTGAATGTTGAGGCCATCTAGCTCCTCGACAACACCAATCAGACGAGAAGACTTAAGAGGACGAAGCCGTTTGAGTTGGTTCAGTAGATAAGTGTCAGTGTAAATCAGAATACAGTGCAGTGCTTAGTGCCTATTTGTATTAGAGTCTAACGAACTTCTATTGAGTAAGACCTTTAGTTTTAAGATTAAAATTAGTAAAATAAGGTACATTAACATTGCTCATTGATTGTTACCGATCAGATTGTAATTTTGAGAAAAGCCTGCTTATCATATCAAAAGAGTCATTCAACAACATCTTGCTCCATCGTCCTCTAGTTGTTCTAATTCCACCCAAGAACCACCAAATCAAATAATTCTTCCATACATCAAAGGGGTAACCGACAAAATCAGTAGAGTCCTTAAGTCCGCAGATATAAAAACCATCTTCACCACTGCCAGAAAGATCTCCCACTTAATCAGGCCAGTAAAAGATAAAGTCCCCAACGAAAATCATGGTGTCTATGAGATTCCCTGTAGTAACTGTCCTCAAACTTACATAGGTCAAACCAACCGTCGAGTACAGAACAGAGTTTCTGAACACTCCCTATCCGTCAAACATTTAGACACCAACAATGCATTAGCCCAACACAGAATCCAAACAGGCCACACTATTGATTTTCCCAAAACAAGAACAATAGCAACAATCCGATCCTTTAAACCTCGTATAATCAGAGAAGCAATAGAAATAGAGAAACGTCCCAATTGTATGAACAAAAGGGATTACCTCCGACACGGAAACCTTTACTTACCCGCCAATCTCCCAACTACTATTTACCGCCTTCCGATTTCCCACCTTCTAATCAACCGCCCTCCAATCACCCGCCTCTACCTTCCTCCATTTCCAGTCCTATAAATACCCAGCTACGTCGTGGTGCTCGTCAGTTGTCCCTGAGGAGTAGGCAGATTGAGACCTCAGAGACAACTGACCGGTGCAGTACGACCAGTGGAGTAGGCAGATTGAGACCACGAAAACGTACTGAACCTTACCCTTCCTAACCCTAACCTAACTCTTGATAATGGCTCCAAAGCGGGAGCCGAAACGTCGAGAAAACAAATTTTCTGAACGCGGTTTATCCAGAAAACCTAGTATTCATATATATATATATATATATATATATATATATATATATATATATATATATATAAATATATAAAACGGTTACTTTGCTACATAAAACAACTAAAATGGGAAAAAAACTTGGACTGTGTGTCCCAGCAATGGCAATCCTAAATTGCAACCATTCACAGTAGCTCCGTCTCATTTTAGAGAATTGTCAAAACAAAATAATTTAAATATTTCAAAAAATCCAATCGAAACGTTTCGAAACGCGCGCGTGAGCCGTTCCTGGAATCAGCTGGGTTGGGATGGCATAGGAAAAGGGTCTCCATCGATTGAAAATGGTACGCGATGCGGTCGTCTGGCACGCACTAACGAGACAGGCAAATTTATTATGTTGCATATATTTCAGGAACATACATTTATTATTTTATTATTTTTAACACTTTTATCTCAACACTATGACAGTATGTGTGAATGTGTGTGTGTGTGTGTGTGTGAATGTGTGTGTGAATGTGTGTGTGTGTGTGTGCGCGTGTGTGTGTTTGTGTGTGTGTGTGTGTGTGTGTGTGTGTGTGTGTGTGCGTGTGTGTGTGTGTGCGTGTGTGTGTGTGTGTGTGTGAGTGTGTATATTCGTGCTTTAATTTTTTCGTTGCTGTTATTATGCGAGCATATTGTGGCTTCCACATTGACACATTCAAAGTAATAGGTGTCCATCGTTATGTTTTGACCGATTCTGTCCCTGGTTCGGTGGCGAGTAATATGCTTGTATTTGGTTTTGTCCTCATTGATGTTGAAGGCCACTTTCTCACATTTCTTTTTAATTTTCAGGAAGGTTTCCTTCAATTTGACGATACTTTTACCGACTGCATCAATGTTGACGGCAAAGGCCAGGATCATCTGTGGCCCTCGGCCAACCTACCAACATCATAAAACCACTGGTACCTTTGCAGACGAAACTGCCGTAATATCGATCCATAATGACCCAACCACCGCAACACGAAATCTCCAAGAACATTTAAGAACACTAAAGCTGTGTTTAAAGAAATGGAGGATAAAAGTAAATGGTTCTAAATCAAATCATAAATAACTTTTACCCTTAGAAAAGAACAACGTCCAAAGATAGAACTCAATCACGAACTAAAATTTAACAAAAGTTCATATTACTCTGAAACCATGGGATATGGATATAGAAAAACGTAATACAGTTCAATGAGGAATTAAAAAACCTTCCTCTCAATCTGATAATATACAAGGTGTTTTATTTGAAATATCAAAGTTATAGATATTTGAAGTGACGACAAATAAAGCTCATCTGTGGAAACCCACTGTACATTATTGTGAAATAATAAACCTGGAAATAAGTTTCCCAAGAAATACCAATTTCAGTGTGAAAAACAAAATTTGAATTCTTTCAATAGTTTGCCATTTCAGAAACATCTTACATTTTCGAATATCCTGAAATAATTCGAAAACGGTAAGACCCAGGTATGATAAACATCTATGAAAGTTCCCTTTGATTTTGTTGCAGAATTCAAAAATGCAATAAAATATAGGGTATTTCTTATAGCTTTATGAGCAGCCAGAAAGTGTCAAAAAAGGCACGCCTGGCTGTGCATGGCGGTGTGTTGGTTCCTACACTTATCAGTATGGTAGTGAATGTTGGGTTTGGCAGAAGAAGCATGAAAATAGGATTAATGCTGCGGAGATGAGTAGTCTGAGAATTGTATAGCCGGAGTGACTCGGTTGGATAAAGTAAAGAATAGTGTGATAAGAGAACGATGTGGTGTAAAAGATATATAAAGGAATGCTTAGATGATTTGGACACGTAGAAAGGATGGATAAAGGAAGATTGGCGAGTGTGAATGAACAACTCGGTAGAGGTTGACCTCGGCGAATATATCTCGTTTAGATCAACATTGTTTTGAAGAAAGACCAGGTCAAGAGTACTAACAACCGACGAGCATGTATGAGAGCACTAATGAAAGTAGAGGAAGCGAAAGATGTGTGTAAGAACCGTAGCAAGTAAAAGAAAGTGGTCTCTACCTACCCCTACGGGAAAAAGGCGTGACTATATGTATGTATGTAAAAGTGTTGTTTATTTAATTAAAAATCTTCAAAATTATTGTGAACCAAGATTTTTCATTAAATTAGTACAAAATGGAAGTATAGTTATTAAACGGATGTCAAAGTTACACTGTAAATGCTGTAGATTTTACGACGTTAAAACTATCAATAGTTAAAACTATTGATAGTTATCTCTATCACTATCTGTACCTATTATATTTAAATTAAAAATAAAGAAACAGAGCTGTTATTTATTAATTACCTTTTCCGATTTTATTGGTAAAAGTCTCTGGATCTCTCCCCTGAGGTTTATCCTCTTCGACTGCGCCATCGCCATTTGGGATACCTCCATTTTCCACTACGTCACTGGGCGCTGCCGTAATTTTGTTCGTGCCTCCATTGCCGACGTCCGGATCACAACTTTGATTAGGATAGACGAACTGTTTGATGGTGACGGGTCCTTTGTAAACGGTTTTATTGCCGAAATGGACATCGTTCGAATTAAGTACCGACACGCTGCCGAAATGCGGAACGTGCGCTTCGTCGTTGACCACGACGGCGTTTTCATAACCGCTGTCATCTTCGTAGTCGTCTTCACTCTCTTGGAACGTTTCATCGACTGACAAAACATCGACCTGTGAAAAAATACTCGAGATGCAATTTTCCTAATATTTTTCCATTTTTGGAGAAAGTGTCAAAAAAGGCACGTCACTGTGCATAGAGGTGGAAGGTGGAAGGAATTGGTCTCTACCCACCCCTACGGGAAAAAGGCGTGACTATATGTATGTATGTTTTTTATAAAAAAACATAACTATGATACCTAGCACTTTTTGGGACAACCTTTACAAATGAAAATAATTTTAAATTGTGTCGTTTATCTATATACACCATACTGCGAAAACAGTTAGTCTGATTGCTAATTTATTAAAGAGAAAAAAAACTTTCTCCCTATAGAAAAACATTTTTGTAGCGTAGAGATTTGATTCGTTTAACGGCTCACGGTTATTGAAAATATCAATACAATATCAATTGCGTGTGTCGCATTTTGGACCGCAGTAGCGCAAAAAAATGACGAAAGCGTCGTAATCCCCACAGCCGCCAGGCCTGCCCTGTAGCATCCGTTTGCGCGTACGCCGAATCCGACGGGACAACGATGATCCCCCAGTTCGCAGTGCGCTGTGAAAATCACCCGAATCGCGAGTATATTGTGTTAAAAAAAAGTAACAAACCGGACGCCGTTTTCACACACACACACTTTCACAGTTCCTAAGATCGAAGAAGTGTTTGTTCGGGCCAGCCGTGGGTGTGAAGTAGTTCATTTCAGCGCGCAATGTGGCGAGATGCACGTGCAGTTTTTATCAATCATGACTAGAAACTTTTATACCCACACCGTAAGTATTTACATCCCCATAAACTACATCGATTCGCAAGATTGTTATTTTCGACAACCATCCTGTAGACACGTTTATGGTTCTTTTTAGATATTACTATACCGATTGTCCGATTTTATCGGGTGGTATGGATGGTGTTTTTAATAACTCTATTCCAATCTCGATTCCGATAGAATTTTCGGCGTTGCTATATTTTTTTACATGAAATTAATAAGTTATAATTGAAGTCAGGAATAATATTTTAGAAAAAATATAAGTCCGTGTATTTAGTGCAATTTTTTTTTTATTTATTCATATCAGAGCGCTTTCGGCATTTTAGCCATCGTTATGATTGATTTTGAACATCCATACTTGGGGTTTTAAAATAATAAAACTGTCGAGATGACTTCGAGTTTTATTTTTCTGTTATAATAATTGTAATAATTGTCTATTGCGCTTTTATAGACTTGGAAAATGCCTATGACAGAGTGGTGAGGAGTGAATTGTGGTCGACATTATCTAAGTATGGGGTGAGCGGTAGTTTAATACGAGCACTGGAATCACTTTACGAGCATTCCACTGCTTGTTTCAGGATAAACGGAGCTTACACGGACTGGTTTAACATTGAAAAAGGTGTGAGACAGAGATGTGTGGCTTCGCCATGGCTGTTTAACTTATACATGGACGATTGTTTAAAAGATTTGAAAGAGAGTGCGTATGGATTTAAAATGAATGATTTTATCGTCAAATGCCTTCTTTACGCCGATGATCAAGTCATATTAGCGTCATCTAAAGAGGAGTTGCAAGCGATGATTAATGTTATGCATGATGCCCTGAAAATCAAAGGGATGAAAATAGATTAATGGAGAAAGAGTGGAACAAGTAGATGAGTTTGTATACCTGGGTTCAAAGTTTACGAGAGATGGAAAGTATGACAGTGACATTGAGCGAAGGGTGTTGGCAGGAAAACAAATGAATGGGGCGCTGCATAGCTTTATAAACACCCAGAAAGTGTCATTAAAGGCACGCCTGGCTGTGCATAGAGGAGTGTTGGTTCCTACACCTATGTATGGTAGTGAATGTTGGGTTTGGCAGAAGAAACATGAAAATAGGATTAATGCTGTGGAGATGAGTAGTCTGAGGAATAAAGCCGGAGTGACTCGGTTGGATAAAGTAAAGAATAGTGAGATAAGAGAACGCTGTGGTGTAAAAGAAGATGTGGTTACAAAGATAGATAAAGAAATTCTTAGATGCTTTGGACACGTAGAAAGGATGGATGAAGGAAGATTGACGAAACAAATTTATAAGGCGAGTGTGAATGGACGGAAGTCGGTAGTGTTGTGACGTCTATGTGAATTCGACAATAGGTTTATTATTGTAACTTTTCAGGCTAGAAAGATCTTTAAATGAGAATTTTTTTTTCTAGCATCCGATTTAAATAAAATAAAACCTATATTCTGCTTCTAGCCAAGCTCTATCTACCCGTAAAAATTGAATTAAAATATGTCCAGTAATTTTAAAAATGTGCTCGTACTAACAGATGAACAGACAAAAAATTAAAAATGCGTTTTGGTAATGCGCGAATAATCATATGAGCGTAGAAAAATAATTGATTTTGAAATCACAGACAGAAACTTCATTTTTATTTATATGTATAGATTATTCTGTTTTGGTACCTACATGTAGTGCCATCTCTAATAATGTTCGTCTGTTTCTCTTAATTTTTTACTTTACAGGTTGTAAAACACTGAGCAATTGAGTTTGTTTTTTCTTTGTACGAGTTTTTCATCCAGTCCAGTTTTCACAAGTAAACAATCTGCTTTTCCAACATACATACATACATACATAAAGTCACGCCTTTTAACCATGGGGGTAGGCAGAGACCACTTCCGCTACGGTTCTTACACTTCCTCTACTTTCATCAGTGCTCTCATGCTCGTCGGTTGTTGGTACTCTTGACCTGGCCTTTCCTCAAAACAATGTTGATCTGATCAAGATATGTTCTCCGAGGTCGACCTCTACCGACTTCCGTCCATTCACACTCGCTTTATAATTTTTTTTCGTCAATCTTCCTTCATCCATCCTTTTAACGTGTCCAAACCATCTAAGCATTCCTTTATCTATCTTTGTAACCACATCTTCTTTTACACCACAGCGTTCTCTTATCTTACTATTCTTTACCTTATCCAACCGAGTCACTCCGGCTATACTTCTCAGACCACTCATCTCCGCAGCATTAATCCTATTTTCATGCTTCTTCTGCCAACCCCAACATTCACTACCATACATAAGTGTAGGAACCAACACACCTCTATGCACAGCCAGACGTGCCTTTTCTGACACTTTCTGGCTATTCATAAAGCTATACAGCGCCCCATTCATTTGTTTTCCTGCCAACACCCTTCGCTCAATGTCACTGTCATACTTTCCATCTCTCGTAAACTTTGAACCCAGGTATACAAACTCATCTACTTGTTCCACTCTATCTCCCTCAATCGAAACACCACAGTTTGTCATGCTTTCTTCTCTTTCAAAAACCATTACTTTCGTTTTTCTTACATTTATTTTCATCCCTTTGATTTTCAGGGCATCATGCATAACATTAACCATCGCCTGCAACTCCTCTTTAGATGACAGTATGGAAAAAATGTAACTACAGCAAGCATTTTCAGTTTTGTTTTACCAAATGTACCTAGATAACTTCAAGAGGGCAGATAATCCAGGGGCCGCCATGGGGGTGTTTTCAGACTATGTCCCATACAATGTTTATTTTAAATCAGCAATTTTTTTTCTGATTTCAGGTGGCCGGACCCAACGGCGAGCTATTCATCACCCAAAAATCGGAATTCCTCGGTCAAGTTCTAGCCTCGCTGGCCGTTTCGCTGGGACCACTGACAGCCGGACTCGGCAAAGGATACAGCTCGCCTGCCATAGCTTCCCTTCAACAAAACGACGCCGAAGCGTTTCCGGTGAGCGGCCAGCAGGCTTCTTGGTTAGCATCGTTGTCACTGCTCGGAGCTCTATTCGGTGCCCCCGTCGGTGGCTTAGCCGTGCGCTGGGGCCGACGCAGGACCCTCGTGTTCGCTGGAGCTCCTCTCTCCGTCTGTTGGATTTTGACCGTGTTCGCCGTCAGCGTGGAAGTGATGTGCTTCTCTGCCTTCGTGAGTGGCTTTTTGGTGGCGATAGTCCAACTAAGCGCACAGGTGTACGTGAGCGAAATAGCAGCGCCCTCCATTCGGGGGGGCCTGAGCGCCCTCCTCAAAATAGCCGGCCACGTAGGTGTGCTGGTGTCTTTTGTAGCGGGCGCGTTTTTGAATTGGAGACAACTAGCTGGTTTCATTTCTTTGGTACCGGCTCTAATGTGCGTGGTGCTGCTGAACGTTCCGGAGAGTCCTGGTTGGTTAGTGCTGCGCGGTCGCGACAGAGAAGCCGAGCAGGCCCTCAGATGGCTGCGAGGGGAAACCGCCGATTTGCAGCTGGAACTAGCGCTGCTTCAGGCTCACGTGCTCACCAAAACGATGCCCCAGAATATTTTTCTACTGATACAATCTTTAAAAAGTCCTGCGTTAATAGCGTGCGGTCTGATGTTCTTCCAAAGATTTTCTGGAGCTAACGCTTTCTATTTTTACGTGGTGAGCGTCTTCAAGGAGACCTTCGGCAACACCAACCCCCATACTGCAGCAGTGGCAGTGGCCGCGGTGCAATTATTGTCCTCCTTGCTGTCCGGTCTGTTGGTAGACTCGGCGGGTCGTTTGCCGCTGTTAGTGGCGTCCAGCGTTCTCATGACCATGGCCTTGGCGTCGTTCGGTTCGTTCGCTTACTACGAAGAAATCCACGCCAAAAACGTCCCTAATTTGGACTGGATACCGTTGCTCTGCGTGCTCGTTTTCACGGTGGCATTTTCGCTCGGTATAAGTCCAATAAGTTTGTTGGTAGTCAGCGAGCTGTTCTCTTTAGAACATCGCGGTCTCGGGACTGCTCTAGCGACCGGTTTCAGTTACTTTTGCGCGTTCGTCGGCGTCAAAACCTTCGTAGATTTTCGCGAGCTGTTGGGATTGCACGGAGCGTTTTGGTTGTACGCTTTCATATCAATTTGTGGGCTGTGTTTCATCGTTTGCTGTGTACCAGAGACCAAAGGAAGGGATCTGACTGAGATAGACACCGGCAGGTGATCCGAGGCCATGAGGAAAATGCATAAGGTTTCCATTAGTGTGGTAGAAAGATACTGCTAGCGTTCGAACCACTCGACTAACGTCACATTACTTTTTTTGGCGTCGAAACTGGCGATCCGTGCAGGAACGTTGTATCATTAGACAATCAAACTAATCCTGCCCGTCGAAAAGAATCCGAAAAATTCGCTGAACGTATCCATTGAAAGATTTTTTAAAGCAAATTTATTAATCTGTATCTCGAAAACTGAATTATTGGCAGAAATACCCTACTAAACTATAATTTTTCAGGATATCCTGTATACAGTCGAACAATGATATTCGTTATGGCATATTTTCGGGTTAACAGTGTCGACGCTGACATTAACAAGTTCGTAACTAAGATTCTTATTTAAAGATCTCAGGAAGATTTTTAGACATTTAAAAACTTATGTATGTATACCGAATGGCCCAAACCCTCGACTGTGTGGCTTCAAATTATTTGTTCGACAATCCATTGAAATGACGTTCCGTAAATATTTGCTCAAAAGTTTTTTAAAATTATAAATTTTTAAGATAACTTTGTTAAAATATTGTTCGTATTTGCGCAGACGTCCAAATTTATTTATTTCCTCTTCGAATGAAATTGAAATTTTTTTTTATTTTAAAGAATTATCCATATTTTTTAATAATACCGTTTTCGTTATTTATATGAAAAGTTTTGACAACCGTATTTGACGTATTAGTATAAACTCTAGACAGCAAATCGTAATAGACAATATGCGATGCATGATGATGAATTCCATGCAGAATAGACCACAAGTAAATTAAAAAATTAAAATACTGTAATTTTTTCGTCGACCTCTCCAAAAAATGACATTTTACGTACTAATTTCCGGACGAAAAATCGACTATATTTGAAGGCATGTATTTTTGCTTGCTAGCCTCGGCTATAATAAACGGTTTTTCGTCCTTAATACATAAAAACCTATTATTGCAAAAAATGCGGCTTGAAACTTACAGTTTAAATTTGCGCGCGAAAACGGACCTACAGTTCAGATGACGTCACTCCTGTTTATCACTTTTTATACTTGTTCGTCGCTGGCTTTCATTGTTGTTTTGTTTTGTATTAGTTTTGAATGTCAAGATATTTTTGAAGTAAAACTTTTTTAGAATCGTAATTTGAAACTCGATGAAACGAAATGGCGACACTAAAAAAGACAAACACATAAGTCTATAGGATTAAGTCTGCGAGAGAATAAGATGGAATACATTATACAGCGTTTCATACTACTCGGTCTTTTATTTTTGAGCTGCTTTGTAGCCTTCCCACTCTTGTCTATTAAGCATTGTAGATATGTGTGCGCCTGTATATTTCCGAGCCAGACCGAGAGAGCAAGCGTCGTATCATGAGTGTGTATGTTCATCTCATTCTCTCGAAGTTTAGTTTTCTGAAATTCACTACTGCGAGTGAACTGCACACACACATTTTTTTTTGTATAAGTACTGTAAAGATTTTAAAACCGTCATAACAATGCTACTAATGCTCTAAAAAAGAGACGTGTTGATTCATGGTCTGTGCCAATGTGCTCATCAACTTCAAGGAAGTTTCCAAATAAATTGTTAACTGGACATTCTGTTTCAAAATTAGAGAAAAGGTGGATTCAAGATCTTGAAGCAATCGTCGAGTGGGAACTAACAATCTTGTTCAATTCAACGCCCAAAAAACACAAAGTGCCACGTTTTCCAAGAGGGTGAATTCCTCAAATCATCCCATCACAATGTCCGGAAATACCCTTGAACCAGGTCCCTCCATCTCGATTTTGGGAGTCACGGTGTCCGGTAATATGTCTTGGCATGACCATGTTGCTAACATCGCAAAGTCGGCAAGCCAGAGGCTAGGTTTTCTGTGGAAAGCTAGAAAGTTTTTTACTCCTGATCAACTGTTGACGACGTACAAGGCTCAAATCCGACCTCTACTGGAGTATTGCTCGCACATTTGGGGTTCAGCACCAAGGCATTCTCTTCGTCTTCTAAAATCCATTCAGAAAAGAGCCATAAGTTTGATAAAAAGCTCAACTCTCACAGATACCCTTCACCCTCTAGAACATAGAAGAAGAGTTGCAGACCAGTCATTGCTCTACAGATATTTCCATGGCAGATGCTCCAGAAAAATAAAAACTCTTGTACCACCATTGGCCACATTCGGCCGAAGAACTCGGCACGCTGATCAGTCTCACCCATTTACTCTCAAGTTTGACACTACAAGGACCAATCTTCATCAAGAATCCTTCTTTTACAGGGCTGCTACGGAATGGAATAAGCTTCCAAAATCAGTTTTTCCAGAGAACTATGACCTGCAACTTTTTAAAAAGCGTGTCCACAATCATTTCCTTTCTATAATCCCTTCCCCTTCTAATAGTCGCAGTGCCACGGCCCACACGATAGGTCTACCCTTTTTGCGACTATTTTCATAAAAAAAAAAGCCAATGAAGACTAGATCAGTAGCAATGAAAAGGAAAATACATAAAATTTTAAGAGCATTAAAAATACATCAGATCCAACTTTGGACTGTTTACTTATCACATGATTCTCAAAACATTAAAATATTTAATGATAAAAGTGTATAGGTGGCTATATATCCATTTTTATTCGAAAAATGCAATTAATTTTCGTAACAAAGTAATGTTTACCTTTATAACTATAAGTTTTCATAACGGGAGTGACATCACTAGACGCTAATTGGTGGATTAAAATAAAAACGTTTTTTAAACATTTTATTCACAAAATATGTAATTATATTTGCATCTTTAAATTTAGTACGGGACGTTATTTTGAAACGATTTATCTTTATTTGCAAAAACCCAACCTTTTACAATTAGCTAAAGCCGGTCGAGGATGCTGAGCACAGCTTTGAACGATAAAAAGCGCTATTTTTAAGGTTATCCCTCCCTTTTTATCGTATTTGTTAGAGTAAACGTGCGAGCTACCATCGCATTTATATATGTTACAGGTAAAGTAGATTGTTAGGGAGAGTTGACTCTGCGTAGGAAGATAATAAAAGTATTAGTAAAAGTTGATTGAGAATTAACAGATCAACTTTTCCTAGGAAGAGTTAACTAAGCCTGCTGTGGTTTAGTAAAAGTTGATTCCGGTTTTTAAGACGATGCACTTCAAGACGATGCAATGACTATCGTACTACCTCATAAGTCATCTTCTTAAAACCTTCTTAAAAATTCTACATACGAGATTATACTCGAAATGTGAAGAGTATATGGGTAACACTGAATTTAGATTCCGAAAGGCAACAGGAACAAGAGAGGCATTGTTTTGCATACAAGTTCTATTTTAGAGATGCAGAGAAATGGACTGTGACATACATTCATGCTTTGTGGACTATCAGAAAGCTTTTGATAGAGTGAAACATAACAAGTTAATAGAAGTGTTTAAAAAGATAGATATTGACAACAATGACCTCGGGATAGTAAAAAATCTCTACTGGAATCACAAACACAAGTTTAAAACAAAGGTCAGATGACTGATGAAATAAAAATTCAACGGGGCGTGCGACAAGGGTGTGTGTTGTTACCACTTTTATTTAACATATATTCAGAGGAAATATTTAATAATGCACTGTGTGATTCTTATAAATGGTAAACGAATCAACAACATCCGATTCGCGGATGATACAGTAATATTCGCCTACAAACTAGAGGACCTACAAAATTTTTTAGGAAATACCTCCGCGCCTTTCTGCTATCCTGGTACAAATATAATTATATTTTAAAACATAATTTAATTAAAAATTTGATATAAATTACCTCTACGCGTTTCTGCTATCCTGGTATAAATATATTGAATTACATCTGATATATAATGGTGCATAATCCCATTTCGGGTGATGCTTGTAAAGTAAAAGAAAGAATTATTAAATTTATCCATTCGAAGTGACGACCTATGGACCGGTTTCGGGGTGTTGCCCCTCATCAGCGTAGAGTAGGTCTTGACAAACTCGCGTTTGCCCTTCGAAGAAACAAATCAACAATTCCGACTCTTGCCAAGTATACATGAAGGACTACACGAAAAGCGCTAGTCACGACATGAGCTATACTTTTTACATCATCAAAATGGTGTGGTGGCTTAAAGTTTATTCAACTCATGAAAAACAGTGCTTTGCGTAGTGGGATAAAAAGATCCCCGTATGAGGCATTGTTAGGTTGTCCCCCGAGACATGGCTTACATGCTTCAAAACTACCTACTGAGGTATTGGCAAATTTGGGAACAGAAAAGGATCTTTAATGCGCTATTGATCAAATTCAGGAAAAACAACAACAAGAAAACTAAATTGAAAGAAACGTAAATGTAATTTTTACTAACTCAAGGTAGCAAGAGTATACTTTTACTAGGTACAGTCATCTTTGATATAACTTTTACTAAAAAGACCAGTAAGAGTCGACTTTAACTAGGCCGAGTCGACTCTTACAGGAGAATCTACTTTTCCCCTAACATATACAAATACAATGAAGCTAATTTTAGTAAAAGTAAATGTTTTTTATAGATTTACATAACTTTTACTAAAAAGACCATTAAGAGTCGACTTTAACTAGGCCGAGTCGACTCTTACTGGAGAATCTACTTTTCCCGTAACATATACAAATACAATGAAGCTAATTTTGGTAAAAGTAAATGTTTTTTATAGATTTACACGGTTTTTGTGTAATTAATGGAATCGTTAGGAAAACGCCGGCTCTAAAATGTCTTATCAGATGGAAGTTAGAATTTTTCGAATCATTTAAATTGTTCATAAATCATGGAATACAAAACAACTACGTAATGTCTCCTGCTAAAAAATATTAATCATTTTTATAATGTTACATTTTAATTTTTTTTATCTTTATATTTACGTCATAATCTTATAAAATAATCCGACGTCATCGAGTGACATGGACGTATCTGATTGACTCTAAAAAGGAGATCAAATTTGAAATTCATATTTAATATTATTATCTAAATATGACAAATAGTCTATTTGTAATATTCCTGGCTCTACTTAACAGATTCGATACATTCTATCTACCAACGCTATATACCCCTTTAGAAAACTGTGATTAAAGTAAGTATATATATTTTCCAGTAGTGCCATATTTGCTTATCAAAGTGGTCTTTTTCCAATCTTGTGATATACATAAACGTAATGGCATTTGCCTGTAAAAAGTCGATGCTGCCACGACAATTCCCGTTTTGAAAATTTGATTCTACCAGTCAACGTCAACTGTCAATCGCTTTATAATTACTTTATCGCTTTATAATTATTATTGTAACAGCTGACAATTGTCAATGTCAACTCCAAGCTACCACCAGCTCTATTTTCGTGGCAGTAACAAAAGGTAATAAATTATAATTTATTCTTAAAAAAGCATATCTGACCATTTACCATATCTGGAAAAAAATATCATCGTATTTAATACAGAATAAACTTCTGAATATACGAGCATAATCAAAATTTAATGCATCCAGAAAGCGTTCATAAAACAGAAAAGTTTTGCAGTGGGCGAAACTTTTAACAACTACGCCAGTGAAGGTGTATATAAAGAATTACAGAAGAGAAAACATTTGTAATAAATCTCGAAACAAAGTTTGTCATTGTTTTGCTGATATTAAATAAGCTGTGACGTTACACAATAAACAATTTTATAAACGCTTTAGATGCCCGAATTTTGATTACCTACTTATTCTTATATAAAATATACGAACACACAAATATTGAACAATCAAAAAATAATTATTATATTTTAATATTATTTTAATATATCGAGATTGGATATAGAAATATTCAACGCTTCCTGTTTAGAAAAAACAATGCCTTTGGATAGTTTTATCGGGTTATCTAAAGACAATAAATTACCTACTGACAATATTTGTGAAACTAGAAAGAGACAATACTATTATGACAATATCTAGACAATATTTCAAACTTAGAGTGACTATTCAATATAAAAACGGTTCGTTTAGAAGCAACTTTTTTAAATAATATTATAAATTTGGACTTTATACACGAGTATTATTAATTAAACAATAGTTGGTGTGTATACTGTTTATCTCTCTACTGTAGACGGAAAGCGGCAACTTTGTTTTGCGTAGCGGGCCAAAAGTGACGCTTTCTGCGCAGTAGGAAGAAAAATTCATTTTATCTATCTCCATAGACATTATGTCCATGGACATTATGTATTCCGCTGAGAAAAAAAAAATATATATATATATATATATATATATATATATATAGTGTGGAACAGCCAAATGAAATAAATTCGATAACGAATAAATGAGAGCGTGTTGCGAAAAACGCTTGGACACCAGTCGATTTGTATTTTTAGATGCGCATTTTTTTCAAAAAAAAAATAATTTAATAGGGTGTGTCATGTGACAGTGGCCGATAACAACTTTCTTATTTTAAATACAACCCTCTGTATATTATTTATTTTTTGGATTCTTCAGAAAATTCTATACCTATCTTCAACTGTTTCGGAAATATTAAGTGTTTTCAGATGTATTACAAAAATTAACATTAAAAAAAGAAAATTATTTTATTTCACAAATAATGTAAAAAAAAAAAACAAAAAAACATTAATTTCAATGTAAGAGATGTTTAAAATGTTCGCCGCGAACGTCTTGGCAACATGCTAATCTGGTATAGAAATGTCTTCTTACGTTACTCAACATCTCAGGCGTGACTGATCTAATCCCCCTATTCACCGATTTGGAATATTTTGGTTCAGGTACTGCCGGGGCGGTAATGGGGCGGTGCTCCATCTTGCTGAAACCATAGTATATTGGCAGGAACTTGTGGGTTTGCTGGATCAGGATATAAGTTTGTCAAAGTTGGCACGACATTATTTTGGAGCAGTTCTAAATATTTATCTCCATTCAAGTTTCCATCAATGAAAAAGGGACCTACGATATGATTTCCAAAAATTCCTGCCCAAACATTAACTTTTTCAGGATATTGCGTATGTTCCTCTCTCATCCAGTGAGGATTGTCATTAGACCAATAGCGGCAATTTTGACGATTAACATTACCGTGAAGTGTAAATGTGCTCTCATCAGAAAACAAAACATCTTCTAATTGGATCACATTTTTATCTAACATTTCCATCATTTGTTCACAAAAATACGTTCTCCTGTCGAAATCGTCTTCTATGAGCTCCTGAGTTGGCATCATTTCATAAGGATGCATTTTATTTTTCTTTAATATTCGAAAAATTGATGTGTGGCTAATGTTGAACAGTGAGGCTGCTTTTCGACCAGAATTATGCGGGTTTTCTTGAAACTAAAGCATAACATCCAATTTCGCATCATCGCTTAGTTCATTGGCAACTACTTTTTTTGTCTGTCTTACATGACCAAGCTCGCGAAACTGTTTTTCTACTTTGCTAATTGTTCCTTGTGATATAGGCGGCAAATTTGGAAATTTTTCGTGAAATAAGAAAGAAACCTCCATTTGTGTCCGTGTGTTATCTCCATAACCAATCATTTGTAGAATGGTTATTTTGTGCATTTCTGTTAAATGAACCATTTTTCTGATATTATTACGTACAGTTAACGAAATTCAAACGACAATAGCACTGACACTGATCACTACTGTCATGCAGACAGACAACAAGTTGCTAAGGCTATATTTTTGTATTTTTTTTATTTTATATCAGTAAAAAGGAACGCATTAATGGTTTTTGCTTATTTTCTCAATATTAAGAGCTAAATGGGAAATAAGTATTGAGTGTAATGTAGCGAATTTGTGAAATAAAATAATTTTCTTTTTTTAATGTTAATTTTTGTAATACATCTGAAAACACTTAATATTTCCGAAACAGTTGAAGATAGGTATGGGACATTGTACATGAATTATGTCTAGAATTTTCTGAAGAATCCAAAAAATAAATAATATACAGAGGGTTGTATTTAAAATAAGAAAGTTGGTATCGGCCACTGTCACATGACACACCCTATATAATTATATTTTTTTGAAAAAAATGCGCATCTAAAAATACAAATCGACTGGTGTCCAAGCGTTTTTCCCAACACGTTCTCATTTATTCGTTATCGAATTTATTTCATTTGGCTGTTCCACACTGTATATTAAGAATCTCCTGGGTAGAAAGAGTGCGTAACACCGAGGTACTTCAACGCCTCGACAAGCAGCTGGAAGTTCTGTTTACACTAAAAAAGCGCAAACTGGAGTATTTTGGTCATATCCTAAGGAATGACAAGTATAGTCTTTTAAAGCTTATTATAGAAGGAAAGATCGAAGGACGAAGAGGCCCGGGTAGAAGAAAGATATCCTGGTTAAAAAACTTAAGACAATGGTATGGAGTGAGCACTACCACATTGTTCCGCCGAGCTGTAGACGAAGTTCAGATAGCGCTGATGATTGCCAACGTCCGAGGAGGACAGGGCACCTAAAGAAGAAGAATATATAAGAGAGTTTTTTACAGCATCGTTGGCCGTCTCTCTCCTCTCCATGTCCTTTCTTGTTTGTTTTAACCACTCTTCTGGTGGTCTTCCGCGCTTTTGCCTGAATTTTGGTTGCCATTTTAATATCTTTTTGGGCCATCAATCATCTTTCATACGTCTTACGTGTCCATACCATTTAAGTCCCCGTCTCTCAATTTCCTCCGTTATAGGTGTTTCTGCTGCCATTCTTTGCATTATTTTATTGTTTGTGACTCTTTGCAACCTTGATACCCTACAACTCCTTCACAGAAAGTCCATTTCGGCCGTTTTTAACCTTTGCCTATCTCTTTTTGTTACCTCCCATGTCTTTGAGCCGTATAGTATTCTTTGTACAACAGTTTTATATATTCTTTTTTTTATTTGTTTTTGGTTATTATTTGACCACAGGAGAGAGATTAGTTTATTTATTGCTTGTTTGTCCTGATTAATGCGATGGGTTATTTCTTTTTTGCTGGATCCTTCTTTTGTTATTTTTACTCCTAAATAGGTGTAGTCTTGACAAGATTGAATCGTATTTCCCTCTATTTCTAAATCAAGCTGAGGGGAATCAATTGACAGATACTTAGTTTTAGAGAAGTTTATCTTTAAGCCTGCATCTTTATAGGTTTCATATATTTTCCGCATCATGTATTCTATATCATATGTGTCGTTAGCTATTACGATTTGGTCATCTGCGAAAAGTAAAGTGTGCAGAAAACTTTCAAAAAAGTAAATACAGACGAAAAACTGACTCGAGAGAGGAAGAATAAGTATTGACCGAAATGGATGGTGCTTATGGCTGACTACTGCTATAAAAACATAACCTATAATTTTACTCTAAGTTACGTCAATGCATACTTTGTGATTGGGGTTTTAACCTATAAATTTCATTGAAGTACAATACTTATTCATTTCCAAATATTTAACAAATTTTACAATATTAGCATTAAATTCACTTACTGTGAAATGTTACACCGGGACTTTTATGTTTTTGTGTCAGGAAACACCCACAAGATGTCAGAGCCGGACCGAGGGCGTGACGAAGGTGGCATTTGCCACGGGCTAAAACGACCTAGGGGCGCAAAATGTAAAATTTTCCGTTTTAAATAAAGACTTTCGTTTAAATACAGGGTCTTTTCTAATACGTTCCGCAGGGATCAATTCTAGCTCCAACACTATTTTTATCTACTTCACAACAACAACATGTCCAGTACACAGCTTCGCGGATGATCGCTCTCTCTCTCTCTCTCTCTCTTCCAGGGCTCCTATATCTGCCTGTGAAACCAGAAATGAACGAGGAAGAAATGTCAACAACATGAATATGGACTTGGCAACAATTCTCGAATGGGGATTCTTCTCTTCTTCTTCTTAATAGGACCTGTTCCTGTTTAGTCCGTTGGGTTTAGCCTCCTTCGGAGCTTTTCCTGTGACGCTGAGCTCCAGCTTTCTTACCATCTCTTAGGTGGTCTGCCTACCGGTCTTCGCGAGTTTGCTTTTTGCGACAAAGCCCACTTTGCCCACTTTTCATCTGGCATCCTTTCCACATGGTCTTTCCAGCACCTCTTGAGTGTTCTAGCCCATCTTACTACATCCTGTATTTCTAGTTCTTCTCTGAAATCCTGGCTTCTTATTCTATCCCTGAGGGTAAAACCCTTGATGGTTCTTAGTATTTTCATTTCGTTCGTTCTCATTATTCTTTTCGTTGTTGATTTTTTAACTCTGGTTTCTGTGACGTACGTTAAAATAGGTCTTACACATATTTTCTAAATCCTCAGCTTGCTTTTTGTACTCATAATTTTATTTCGCCATATGATATCTCTCAGGTATCCGCTGACTCTTGTTGCTTTTATGGCTTGTGTTCGTGCTTCCTCAATAAGGTTTCTTTCGCTTGATACCTCCACTCCTAGGTAGTTGAATCTTCTCACCTGCTGGATTATCTTGTTGTCGACTGCCAGTTTGCACTTCATGGGTTCTTTAGAGATAACCATTGACTTTGTTTTTCTGTTGCGATGTTCATGTTAAATTTATGTGCTGTTACTGTTGTCTTGTATAACAGGCGTTGTAGGTCGTCTTCATTCTCTGCTATGAGGATTGCATCGTCTGCATAGCATAATACTTTAATGGTGCGATTGGCCATCCTATATCCAGATTTCACTTTTTTAATATTTTCAATGATTTGGTTCGTAATGATGTTGAACAGAGTAGGACTAAGGCTGTCACCTTGTCGTATGCCCGTATTGATTTGCACTTCCATAGACAGTCCATCGTTCGTTTTTATACGATGCAAATAAAACACAATGCAAATAAAACACAAGCATGTCTTTTCTTTAGAAAAGCTAACATAATATTGTCAGGAGTAACCATACCATTGAAGTCATCCATCTCAATGGTTGGTATTACTATCAGCCACAACCTTTCTTGGGAAAATTACGTGAGGTCCATTGCCAAATGTGTATCCAAAAAACTAGGCTTTCTGTTTCGTGCCAAGAGCTATTTCACTTCCAGTCAGCTGCTTATGATCTAAAAGACACAGATCCGACCTGTCCTGGAATACTGTTTCCATATTTGAAGTGCGGCACTCAAACATATCCTGAAACTATTGGATTCCGTCCAAAAAAGGGCAATTCGTCTGGTCGGTGATGCCTCGCTTACAAACTCACTCACTTCTCTGAAACACCGTAGAAAAGTTAGCGATTTGTCTCTATTTTATAGATATTTTCATGAGCGATGCTCTTTTAAAATATCGACAATCGTTCCTCCTTTAGCTGTTTCTTCGAGATTAACCCGTCAAGTTTAGACTTTACACCCCTTCGTGGTCACTTTGGACACCTGCAGGACATCTCTTTCCAAAGATTCGTTCATCCAACGAACAGCGAGGCTTTGGAACAAATTGCCTAGCGAGGTGTTCCCTGAGGCTTACAACCTCCAGAAATTTAAGAAGAACACCAATTCCTACCTTTTTTTCCCTTGGTTCTCACGATGTTCTCTGAGCTTTACAGGATATCCCTTTTCGTGGGAACCAGAATGTAAAAAGAGAACGTCCCGTATTTTCAATTTCCTTTCTATAGCTAACGGCTGGACCGATTTCGATAAAATTTTCAGCCAATAATCTTGTGAAGTTTGGTAGCAACCCCGCATATTAAATTTTCAATTTTTCAATTTTTACGACTTTCAAACGACTACTTAAATAGAACTTGTTTACAAAATATAACGCAGTTTAAATTGTAAATACATTTTTTATACCAACGTTGTTGCTTCTAAACGACTCGAATGAAAATTTTAAAACTTAGGTGCTACTTAGAAGATTTAGAAAGAGTATTTGTATTGTAAATGTACCTATTTAGAGATGTATATCTATATGGTCAATCAACCGTTTCATGGTGAAAAAACTGTGATAAGAAAACGACAAATATAAGCATATCTTTGAAAAATTATGCTTTTACTTAATTATTACACATTACATGTAAAAAAAAATTGTATTTTTTTTTTATTTAAGACTTAAAAATCAAGGAAAAACGAAGCATACGCACTTGATTATCGAATCAGAGTAGGCTCTCGAACGAATTTAACATCGACAATCAATACAAAGTTAAAGGTCGTATCCGGAAATTGAACAGTCTAGACTCCCACTTTGTTAACGGACAACGAACAAATAACACATTGCAAGCAATAGCCTTACAATAGTCGCATATGATGTGTAACATTTGGCATCTCACCTTAAGTAATAAGCAATTTTAAAATTATATTTTGAAATAAATGGGCCAGGTATTATTTGAAATGATTTTTTATAACAAACAATAATTTTTTTTATTGAAAATTGTATTTTATTTAATTGACACTGACAGTGACAGAAATCAACCTCAAAATGGTCAAATAATGGCCAACTCTAAATGACGCTCATTCGTCAAATCAAGTCTCGGAAAAATGGTTGACGTCTATTGTTGACGTCTATCTGACGGTCAACTTTAACCGCGTGCTCATTCGCCAAATCAAATGTTACTGTTACACATTTCACGAAATGACCCCCACAAATTGCGAGTAAGCGAGAGGAAAGATGTTACACATGCAAGGAAGCGAGAGCACATCAAAAATATTAACGCAAATCATAAATAAATCTGCGCTGTGATAAATGACAATACTACTGTTGTATCATTGGATTCTACACAAAAAATACGCTCAATATATAATAATACAATGCAGGTACGACCTTGATTTAATAGTAATGCATATTATGATCACATTTATTCTGTTGACATTTATTTTATAAATATATTTGAACATTATATACCACGAAAGTTTTCCAATCGGAAATAAAGAATTTGTTCCTACAGAGAATCCACAACAATTTACTGATAGTTTCCAAATCAACATAAGTGCGCATGCCTGCACTTAAAAATTTCACAATAATTATTAAATAAAATAAGTAAAGCCTTAAAGACCTAAACACAAATCACAAAACACTTTAAATTAACAGGTTTTGAACTAATTTTGAATTTTTTAAATAATGTCACAATCACTGACAACTGACCGTTGTGTGAACTGCGCAAGAGTGTGATAAGCGACTGCTAAAAAAGTGGAAACAGTAATAAGTAACTCTTGTTAAAACGCTTCTGAATATACGGTACACAATCCGGATAAGCTAGGATTGTTTCTGACTACAGAGAAAACAAGCCTAAAGCGTGACAACTAATATAACCTTCGAATATAAAACATCAGGAAGGAGCATAGTCTCAGATAAGTGTTAACCGGAAAGGAGAGTGCATATGGCCGACTACTGCTTTCGTTTTGACAGACGCGTAGAGCTTAAAATTGTAATAAAAAGAACAAAAAACTCATAAATGTTAGAAAAAATATAAAAAATGCTACATTTTAGTAAACAATTCTGCATTCAATATAAAATTATCAATTGCATAATTAGGAAACTTTTATTCTAAAATTTTAAACATTCGTATTTTTTTCGCACGCTTTAAAAACATAACCTATAATTTTACCCTACGCTACGTCAATGCATACTTTGTGATTGGGGTTTTAACCTATAAATTTCATTGAAGTACAACAATATTAGCATTAAAATCACTTACTTGGAAAATGTTCCACCGGGACTATTATGTTTTGGTGTCAGGAAACACCCGCAAGATGAACAACTAACCATGTTTGTCGTTATAAGGGAGATTTTAAGTCACAACTTGAGCATCATACGTTATATCCCTTTATCCACTATTAAAGTAAATGCAGTACGTTAATAACGTATTTCGAAAATCGAGTTTTCAAGCCATCCCATTCTTCCGTTATTTACGTGACAGATATCAGTAACATTTATAACCTTATAAATGAACTTGTGATAGTTTAATAATCATTTACGAATTTTTTTATTTAAACTGCTTATTCGTCTTTTAAATTTACTATGGAACAAATGATTGACAACATCAAAGATAGGTTAGGTAAAATACCTGTTGTGACGTTAGCGACTTGTCTTCAATTTCCATATCCGATGTTGCCAAACATTTATTTTATGAAATGTTTTCCTTTCATATTTAAAAAAAAGTGGTAAAAATGGTGAAAACTATAGACTTACTCATATTTTCTAAATTTTACATGTATTTATCATAGACTTTGGAGTTTAAAATCTCCCTATTGTCTTAGTAATGTAACAATGTTTTACCAGCAATTTTTTTAGATGTCGATAGTGGTTAACTACTAAGTATTTTTACTAGAGCATGCAACAATACCATGTCTAACTAATTTTAACCGTTATTCAAACTTTAAATTGCTAAAATCTATTAAAAATTCATTTTATTTACACATTCACAGGGAAACATTAAAATACGTGGAGGGTCATGGAGTCTCTTAGCATCGTACTTTGTAACAATGCTCGTTTCTGTTTGTTTTATATTCAAAGAATATAACCTTTAACCATAGGCAACATATAATACCGAGATGCATTTGTGTTGCATATCAACAACCGCAACCAATACGATTTAATTTCCTACATATTTTCAATGGGACCCTTGATAGGTAATAAGATATCTAATTTTGTTTCACCATGAAATGAACACAAGCTCAACTTTTAAATAAAAAATTCTATTATAGAAATGATATTTTAACGTTAGTTAAATAAGATTTTATACGTTCATCCTGGAAAAAACATTTTTAAAGTTTTATAGTTGCCTGTATTCATGAAAATTTATAAAATAAGTAAAATATTTATGTAATATTTGTTATTCTATTAAAATGTTATCAAAAAAAGTGCATCGAAATGTAGGGGAGAGATGTTTTCGATATTTAGGTATATCCAGTTACACAGGATCGGACTTGGATTTATGTTAATTACATGCAAATTATCTATTTTGTGACCAGTTTATGTAATTTTTCTGTCATAACCCTTCAAAAATAGCTTAGTAGATGCTCCATAAAAAACGTTTTGTATAACTGTTACGTTTTATTTGATTTACTATTATTTTGTGATTAGTGCTTGTTGGACTTGTACAACATCACATTTTGCACAAATATCGAAAAACCCCAATATAAAAACATCGGAGCGCTTTTTTTGAGAAATACAAAGTAAATTTCTAATTGTTCCAGAATCCTACTTGCTGCTAGTTAGCAAAATGTTACCGAACCAAGCTACGGTTTCGTAGCCGAATCTAAAAATGTAAAATAGATATATCATCTTGATATTCAGACAAATTAGCTAAAACTGCTTGCGCACGTAAACGAATAAAATAATTATGAAAATTAAGCAAGACAGGTTTGCTGTAGCAAGAAATATATTTAAATTAAAAAACAGTTTTAATAGTGGAAAATAGAAATAAGTTACAATAGATCGCCAAAAAAAGTAATAAAAGAAATATTTATACCAGACTTGGTAAAACTTATGTAATTATAATCGTATTAATTCGCTGCCATTTATACATCTTAGAGTAATGAACACTTGATTTAAAAAATATGATTAAATATGATTAAATATACTTATACAGAAATATTATAATAAAAAATAGTAAGTTATAATAGAGATGATTTATTAACGAAAGAGACCTGTCACTTTATTCCCAACGAAGCAGATGTCGAGTGCCGATTTAAACCGAATCGGTTACCACCCAACCACACCTTTACTTCTTCAACATGATTACATATTCCCACTTAAAAATATACTACTTTGTTTATTGTCAAGCAGGGTTATTCGGAAACCGTAGTGTTTATTTGACGTTTCATCCTACTCCGACTGATTAAACTGGAAGTGATCGCTAACAATAATAATTCATATCTATTATACTTGCAGAATTGCTCCTGGAAACAAAACAAATAAAAATAAAATTTCTAGGTACCATTTTTACCTTATTAGCTGGCATGATCCATGTGAAACGCTAACTTTTTGAATATCTAATCAATTAAAAAATAATTGGGTGCGTCAAAACTTAAAATCCAATTGTGGATACCAATACACATACAGGTTGGCCAACCAAAAACGAAACAGATCAATTTGCAGGAACCTCGTCTACATTTTTGAAAAACGCTCAGACCCGTCGATTTTTTATTAAAGCGAGACACTCTTTTCCGGTCCTTTGACTCCACTACTTTTAACCCCAAGCCAGTATAAGAATTACCCCAAAATGTTTAAATGGCATTGGGGGTCGAATAAGATGTCATTTGAAAGCTCTTACAATTCTCTTTACAATACTCTTTAAATTTTACGTCTACAATTACATGTTAAAATTCCAATTATATTAGTTGCTTACTTACTACTTAATTAATTAAATGTTTGAACTGGTGATACTTCCATACTTGTTCAAAACGTTCACGCAAATTCCGAAGAATTTTCGGAGTAATTCAACGGCACTCGTCAACAATTCTTTGACGCAAATCTTCCAACGACGCTGTTTGTGTTTTATAGATTTTACTTTTCAGATGTTCTAAAAAAAAGAAATCGAGAGCCTTTTCTTCTCATCCGATGCCGTGGAAAACGTTGGTCTAAATACTGACGAACAATCGCCGCATAATGCGGAGGAGCACTATCCTGTTAAAAATAAAAATGATCTTAGTCAAACTGTGGATTATTTTCAAATACGAGGGCGGTTTGATAAGTCAGTGACTTTTTAAATAAAACAAATTTTTTTCCGCAAATAAACATTTTATTTTTCTACATAATCACCTTTTAGCTCGATACATTTAGTCCAGCGTTTTTCTAATTTTTTTATTCCCTCCAAATAATAGGTTTTTTCAAAGCTCTCAAAATACTCGTTTGTTTCGGTAATGACTTCTTCATTCGACTCAAATCTATTACCGCGCAGCCATTTCTTTAGGTTTGGAAACAGAAAGTAGTCGCAGGGGGCTAAATCTGGAGAATATGCTGGATGGGGTAGCAGTTCGTATCCCAATTCGTGGATTTTGGCCATCGTGACTAGAGTGTGCACACGTGCAATGTCTTGATGGAACAGCACTTTCTTCTTCTTAGCCAAATGCGGCCGTTTGTGCTTCAAATCAACGTCGAATCTGTTCAAAAGCTTTGAATAACATTCGACGGTGATCGTTTTACCTTTCTTGAGGTAATCGATGTGAATGACACCGCGTACATCCCAAAAAACTGTGGCCATGACCTTGTTGGCTGACAGACTCTGTTTCGCCTTCTTTGGTCCACGTTCACCCCAAGCAACCCACTGTTTCGATTGTTCCTTGGTCTCTGGCGTATTGTGATGGATCTATGTTTCATCCACAGTAACAAAACGGTGTAAAAATTCGTCCGGATTACGGCTGAACATCGCTAAACACTCTTTTGAAGTGGTCACACGATTGCGCTTATGGTCGAGTATGAGCAATCGCGGCACCCTTCTCGCAGAGAGTTTTTTCATGTCCAAATATTCGTGTAAAATATGATGTACCCGTTCAGTTGAGATACCTACAGCATGATCCAACTCACGCACTTTCATTCTCCGATCATCCAATATCATTTCATAGATTTTATCGACAATTTCCGGCGTGATCCCTTTTTTTGGGCGACCTGGACGTTCGGCATCACTAGTGCTGGTACGACCACAACGGAACTCTGTAAACCACTTCTTAACCATTGAAATTGATGGTGCCGAGTCCCCGTAGTATTTATCAAGTCTTTCTTTAGTTTCAGTGATGGATTTTTTACGTAAAAAGTAATGCTTAATCAGCACACGAAATTCACTTTTTTCCATTTTCGTAAAAATTCACGAGGTTGTCTGCTTTGAACGGCTATCAAACACCAACTGCACGACGTAGCTTGCTCAAAATTAGAAAGCTGCCCACTGATAGATTATAGTTGACGGCAGCACTGTTGCATTTGGAGTAACTGCGCGGGAAATTCAAAAAGTCACTGACTTATCAAACTGCCCTCGTATATCAGCCAAGGCAGGGTCAATAGCGTCTTCCAGAAATTTCAACTACATTTCAATAGCAAAAATTGTGGCGATTTACCGTCTCGTGCATGAAAAAAACTATGTACTAGGTACTAAATTTATAGCATTGGCGTACTTAACTCGAATGAATGACATTTTTACTGTTCGTGATTGTTTGCAGACAAGTTTCACATATAAAATCTAATTTCTCAATAAGTAATGAGCGGAATTTTAAAATTTAAAAACTATATAGAGAATCGTAAGAGCTTTTGAAAGACATCTTATTCGACCCTCAATGCCATTTAAAAATTTTGGGGTAATTTTTATCCTCGCTTGGGGTTAAAAGTAGTAGAGTCAAAAATACCGGAAAAGAGTGTCCCTCTTTAATCAAAAATCGACCGGTCTAAGCGTTTTTCTAAAATGTTGACGAGGTTCCTGCAAATGGCTCTGTTTCGTTTTCGGTTGGCCACCCTGTATACTTTACACTTTTCTTCTTCTAATATACAAATGAACTACTGCTACTCTCTCTGCTCAAAAAGCCGATGATGACGTCGGTCACACACTCTTTTTCTTTTTATACACATGCACAGGAAAAGTTTGTAATAAAAAAAAATGTATATAAATATATATACAAGGATTTTACGGCTGTCGCCGCCTCTCTGTCCCCAGTTTCCAGTTCCTTTTGTCGTAGTACATATCCTCCTCTAAATTTCTTGCTTCCACAGCCTCGTCAACGTCATCTCTCCAACTTCTCTCTCCTCTTTCGTTTTTCTGGTGGTATCCACTCCAATACTTTTTTGGCCTTCTTGTTGAACCCATCCTTTTTGTGTGTCCGAACCATGTCGACTATTTTTTGTCAATTTCCTCAATAATATCTCGCTCGGTGTTCATGCTCCTTCTAATGTCCACATTTTTTATTCTTCAAGTCTTGATCTTCTGCAGCTTCTTCTTAAAAAGTCCATCACCGTGACCAGCAGTTTTCTTCTATGTATCGTACTTATATCCCATATTTCCGAACCATATGTCAATATACTCTGAAGGATTGTTTTTTAAATTCTAAGTTTCGTGTCTCGTCTGATGTTTCGTTCCCAAAGTACGGAATTTAGGGCTCCAATAGTTTTCCTACCATCGATTATTTTTTTTTGGATCTCGTCCTTACTAGTTCCTTGTTTGTTAAATATTACTTAGCTTTCTCAACGTTTTTTATTGTTCCGTTTTCTAAGGATAAGTTGTTGCATTCATCGCTGCTCACATTTATTTAGCTTTATCGTCAGACCAGTTCCTGTACATTCTTCATGTAGCTTTCTAACCATATAGCTTAAATCCTGTTCGTCCTCCGCAATTACCACTTGATCGTCTGCAAAATGCAGTGTATATAGAGTGTCATCCCATATCCGTAGGCCCATGTTTTTGCATTTACGAGCTCACCCTTTAAAGGATTAGTCTAGGTAAATTTTAAATAATGTAGGAGATAGGCAGCACCCTTGTCTCAGTCCCATTGTTGTGTGAAAAGATTCAGTCAGTGGTGGGCAGAGTTTTGTCGATAGTAAAGTTGAACGGCCCGGATTAATGCTGGCCTTACGACGAGCTTTTCCATTTCTTTCCACAATTGTGATATTGGGACGCTGTCGTAAGCTTTTTCAAGATCTATAAAGGCTATGTGTGTCTCACTATTTCGCTGGGCACGCTTTTTCGAATCTATTTTTAGAGTAAAAAGGTTATCTGTTGTGGATCTTCCAGCTGGAAAACCTGCTTGTTTCTCCGGATGTTTATTTTTGATGTCTTCTTCTTCTAATAAAGTGTAAATCGTATTCCGAGGTTCGAACAATAATAAAATTAATATTAAATAATCTCAAAATAGAGTTAAAGACTTATTTAAAATTACTCGTAGGTAAAGGTATAATTATAATCTCAAATCTTCCAATAATTACTAGGACAATAATATGTTTCAAAGACAATAATAACGTGACTTAGATATTTTAACGATGGTGTAAATTATTTCCATTTTCGGTGCTGGACTGTTCTTTAAACAGTGGGATCGTCGTAATAAATGTTTCGAAATGATATCTCCAGATATTATAGTTGATGTTCGCTCTCAATGTTAACTTTAGAGAACACGTTCCCACGGTTTTAATAAACTAATAGAGCTAAAACATGTATTAAGAGTATATTTAGTTCTGATTAAAGTTTTAGTGCAAATTTGGTAAACTTACTTGATGCATTTTTTGTGTCTACAATAAACTTTTTGGAGTTTGTATATCATTGTATTGTATTCAATGTTAATAAACTGTTTATGTTCAAATCGTCTTTAGAAAAGAGCATTGTTAATTTATTTAAAACATTAATTCACCCTTGCCATCCGTCACGAACGCAGCACAAATTCTTTGCAGGACTGATTATTCCACAACGTTGCCCACATATAGCATTGCAACTGGTATTAGCTCCGAGCGAAGTCAAGGTAGGGGAAGCACCAGCGCACGCAGCGGATAACTTAGGCAATAAAGGACGGTATTTTTAATGTCAGAGTTAGCAAAATACACGTCAGATTATTAATTTGCTTATAATTTTTAAAAAATGGGTAAAACAGCCACCGCAGTTGCTGTGTAGTGAATTGCAAAAATACGAGTGCAAAAATAAATGTAAATTTCATAAATTTCCGACTGTAAAATGGAAAATAAACCAAAGAAACATGTGAATAGCTGCTGTGAGAAGCCAAAAGTAAGTAGTACCATAACCCTAACTTTTATTGGATTGACTCTAACTCTAATTAAAATGTACATGTAAGATTTGATTACCATCTAGCCTGAAAGGATTACAATTTATTATATAAGTCGGGTTTAAAACGTTCCCCGACGTCTTCCGACACCTAGTCTCCATTGTTCTCGATCATTTCAAAGGTCTTCTTCCAAGCTTCCATCTCTTATTTTCTCCTCTATTCCCTCTCTCCAGCTTCTCCTTGTGATAAATGGACAAATTCTCAACAACATAAGATACGTGGATGACCTGTAATACTCTCCATCGATGACCTACAGAGACTTATTAATAGGGTAACTAAAGCTTGCGAAGTATTTGGTTTGAAAATAAACACGGCAAAAACCAAATACATGCTAATAAGCAAAGGAATTCATAATCAAGTTGCTAGTGTCTACGTCAACGGAACACAATTAGACAGAGTCTCAAGTGCGAGCTACCTTGGTTGCAGGATAAACGAGGACTGGGATCCATCAGTTGAAATCAAAATACGTATTGAGTGTGCCCGGGCAACATTTATTCGCATGAAAAAACTTTTTACCAGTCACGATCTATCGATTGCCCTACGAATGAGGATGATTAGAACATATGTCTTTCCAGTTCTTTTGTACGGATCGAGAGCTGGACACTAACAGAATCCATGCTCAAACGTCTACAAGCTTTCGAGATGTGGTTGTACAGGAGAATGCTAAGAGTAAATTGGGTAGAACAAATCACAAACGAGGAGGTGCTTAGAAGAATGCACAAAGATACAGAAGTGGTCAATATTGTAAAACAACGAAAACTTGAATATTTCGGACATATCATGAGAAATTCTACATCTTATAATACAGGGTAAGTTTAATAGTAAGAGACGCCCAGGCAGACGAAGAACTTCCTGGCTCAAAAATCTCAGACACCATACAACTTTTTCGAGCGGCTACCAACAAAATAATGATTGCAAACATGATAGCCAGAATGATCGCCAACGATCGTTAAACGGTCATGGCGCCTAGAAAAAGAAGAAGAAGCTTCTCCTTGGTCTTCCTCTCCGTCTTCTCCTGCTGGAGTCCACGTCATTATCTGTTTTGGCAGTCGATCTTACGTCATTCTCTGGACATGGCCGTACCATTTCAGTTGTTTCGTCTTTATGTCATCTAAAATTGTCCCAGTGAAATTGCCCGATAAAAAAGAAGAAGAGGAAATGTCAAATATTAGAGGTTGTTTTTGAAAAGGTCATCCGAGCTTTTCTCACCGTGTTTAAATAATTGTAATATTTGAGTTTTATAAGTATTATAAACAAATCTGTCTTTTTCAAGGCAAACAAATTGTTTCTGTATTTGCCAAGGTAAGAGTTTTCATCGTCGTTCTAAAGTCAAATTTTACCTGCGTCCACAAGTGTCGTGCGCAACACAGGTTAAATGAGATTTAGGTCTATTAGTTAAAAGGAAAAAATCACGGAGTGGACAACATCTATTATTGAATTTATGAACTTTTTGAGGTGTGAACAACAAACCAACCTTCTTTTGTTTATACGTGTGAAAAGTGAGTTTTATATTAATTTATTTGAGCAATTTAAGCATTGAAAGTGTAATATTTGAACGATATTTTGTGAAGAATTGGTGTTAATAAACCACAAAATCCGAAAATGCAAAGGTGATATGGAGATAGAATCGCGAAAAATATGCTCTGTTCCATAATGCTCTACATATTCGATTATATCTTTACACAAATTTTCTTCAAATCCTAAGGCAGCTCAGAAATGGATCTCATGCATAAACTTTTGATGATTTTTTCATTGAGACCGTCAGTTCCACATAAAATGATGTGGCCAGCCTTAAAAACCTCTTCACCTACCTTAATTGGTCGAACACGTTTACCCACATGACACAATATGTCCGAAATTGATATTTCGACTTTCATAGGCATTGCAACAAGAATTCCAGGGACAACAGAACTGAAAAACTTCGAAAATAAACCCAAATTGATACCTGGACACACCTGGTCTTTACTGGTATTTAACTAAAATCCAGCGACAATAAAACTGAAACGTCGAAAACAAACCTTAAATCCAGCTTCAATCCAATAGTTTAACACAAATAATCAACCCAAATCTCTGAGATAACTTAAATTCCCTTTAATAAAAACTTTCGTTTTACAAGTGATTAAATGACAGACTATTTGTTGTTCATATCTTGATCCGACCTTTTGTCATTGACAGCACCATCTCGCGTTACGTGATTTTTCCCTAAGGACCTACAAGATTTTCATTTTTATTTGAGCAATGAAGATTCAATTAATAACGATGTTGTTGAATAAAAGAACCATTTTTTTTAAGTCCTGTATTTTCAATAATGTAGGTACTAATTATATTTTACGTTTTAACCTAATCTAACATTCACTAATCGCTCTGTATATCTCGATATAAAATGTAAAATCGATTTGTTTGTGGGGATTTAATAGACTAGTGCCAAAATGAGTTTACAAAATTGCTAGTCGGAGATAGTAAAAATGGATCTGCAACAAAACCATTATATAGCGACGATAAGCTTTTACGCTAGGTCGTAAAAATCAACCAAAAGGTATTGTTACTTTACTGTTCCGTGCAACATAAAAGTTTGTATCCTTTTGTAATAGAAAAATGATACCATCCGTTTATCCATTTTCGGATTTCCAAGGACCTTAATGCAGCGGCGTATCTGGAAAAAACATTGAGGGGGGAGGATTAGAGCAGCTGTCGAAAGACTTTTAATAAATCAAAAAAATATCTTTATTTTTAAATAGATTTTAACGTAAAATGAAAATAACCTTTTTGACTAAACTGTTAATGTTGAAAGAATTTTTAAACATAAATACATATAGTCACGCTTTTTCCCATAGGGGTAGACAGAGATCACTTCCTTCCACTTGATACGGTTCTTACACACATCTTTTGCTTTCTCTACTTTCATCAGTGCTCTCATACATGCTTGTTGGTTGTTGGTACTCTTCATCATCTTCTTTCATCCATCCTCTCTACGTGTCCACCGCAGCGTTCCCTATTTTCACTATTTTTCCATTTGTACATGAACATTATAAATACCAGATTATTCTTATGATTCTTGATCAAAAATCAAGTAAGTTAGTTTTAAAGTCAAGTATTTAAAATAATTATAAAGAAAATATCTAAGTGATTTGTAAAATACAGTTTATTGTGTAAAAGTTATTGTAATAAAATTTTTTTAGTTATTGTAGTGAGAGTTTAGAATTACCGAACCCAAGAAGAAAATATCGTAACAATATTTTTGCCTTTGTTGCATGAGCTTGCAACACTTTTAATTTTAACTGATATTAAAACCAAAAGCAACGAATATTAACCAACGACTAGAAGTATCACTCTACACTGTCGATGGATTTTAAGACGACAATTTCTAGCATGATCCTGGCATGGATATTTGTAAGAGAGCGGTATTTTACGTGATAGTATACCGGCTGGAATCGATGCGGTCGTCGGTCGAATTGGTAGGTTAAATAACTATACTTCCTAAAACTTTTATAAATTTTGTTATTGATTTAGAATGCCAGTAAATGTCACATAATTCGCTTTTGTTGTACCCAACACTTACATACATACATACAGATAGTCACGCCTTTTCCCGTAGCGGTAGGCAGAGACCACTTCCTTCTACCTGCTACGGTTCTTACACACATCTTTTGCTTCCTCTACTTTCATCAGTGATCTCATACACGCTCGTCGGTTGTTGGCACTCTTGACCTGGCCTTTTTTTAAAACAATGTTGATCTGATCGAGATATGTTCGCCGAGGTCGACCTCTACCGACTTATCCATTTAAACTGCGGACGGCCCGTACTGCGACTATTAGAAGGGGAAGGGATTATAGAAAGGAAATGATTGTGGACACGCTTTTTAAAAAGTTGCAGGTCATAGTTCTCTGGAAAAACTGATTTTGGAAGCTTATTCCATTCCGTAGCAGCACTGTAAAAGAAGGATTCTTGATGAAGATTGGTCCTTGTAGTGTCAATCTTGAGAGTAAATGGGTGAGACTGATCAGCGTGCCGAGTTCATCGGCCTAATGTGGCCAATGGTGGTACAAAAGTTCTTATTTTTCTGGAGCATCTGCCATGGAAATATCTGTAGAGCAATGACTGGTCTGCAACTCTTCTTCTATGTTCTAGAGGGTGAAGGGTATCTGTGAGAGTTGAGCTGTTTATCAAGCGAATTGCTCTTTTCTGAATGGAATCTAGAAGACGAAGAGAATGCCTTGGTGCTGAACCCCAAATGTGCGAGCAATACTCCAGTAGAGGTCGGATTTGAGCCTTGTACGTCGTCAACAGTTGATCTGGAGTAAAAAACTTTCTGGCTTTCCACAGAAAACCTAGCCTCTGGCTTGCCGACTTTGCGATGTTAGCAACATGGTCATGCCAAGACATATTATTGGACACCGTGACTCCCAAAATCGAGATGGAGGGACTTGGTTCAAGGGTATTTCCGGACATTGTGATGGGATGATTTGAGAAATTCACTTTCCTGGAAAACGTGGCACTTTGTGTTTTTTGGGAGTTGAACTGAACAAGATTGTTGGTTCCCCACTCGACGATTGCTTTAAGATCTCTATTGATGGAATTAACCTGTTCCTGCCTGAGTCTATTTGTATTATTCACCGAAAGTGATCGATAGGTTGTGAAAGTTGAGACAAGTGTGCTATCGTCTGCGAAACTGTAAATGGGGTTTGTGGTGGTTTTCAAGAGGTCGTTGATATGTAAAAGAAATAAGGTGGGGGACAGAATGGAACCCTGTGGGACCCCGGCATTAGTTTTAAACGCATCAGAAGAAATACCGTCAACTGCCACATGTAAGGAGCGATCTTGCATGAAGCTTAAGAGCCATTGCACACAAGAGTGCGATTATATTTTACTCTAAAATTTGCGAATCGAAATATTAAAAGTTGCAAGATACAAAAGAAAAATGAATCGCAAATTAACTATTTTGAAAAACTTTTAATTTTTTTTGCCCCGCGAGTAAATACATTTACCTATAGGTAAGCAGCTTTGTTGGTAAAATATACCGTAAAACTTTTTATTTTTTTTGGTTAAGTATGTTTTATTATCTCTCTCCTGATCTAACCCTCGTAAGGGTGTAGTGACATCATGTCGCGACTCTTTGAACGAGCTGCTTCCAGGAATCCCTATATTGGGCATGATGAACGGCTTCGTCCATATTCTATCCAGTTAAAGTTTTAAGTTGGTCTACCCATTGTGACGGTGAGCTTCCCCTAGGTCTTCGTCTCTCGATTTTTCCTTCGTTTATTAATTTTTCCCTTCCCTCTGCTCGCCTGGTAATGTGTCCAAAATATTTGAGGCACTGTTGACTGACAATGATCGACAATCTTGTTTGTATATCCAGTTGTCTTAGAATTGATTCATTGGTGCGGCGAGCAGTACATGGTATTCGAAGAAGCCGTCTATAACACCACATTTCCAATGAATCAATTCTTCGTCGATCTGCTATTTTTATTGTACAAGTCTCTGCTGCATATGTAGCGATAGGAAAAATGAGTGATTGGACCAGCCTAACCTTGGTTCTTGCGGTATCCCTCCGGATGCGGGTCAGTTTTGCTGTAGAGTTTCTCGCCATCGCTATGCGTCTTCGGATTTCGTGCTCACATCCGCCAGTTTTCGTCACAATAGATCCTATATACTCGAAGCGGTTGACAACTTCAAAGTCAGCAATCCTTGTGATGTATGGGCTATTATTGTTAAGGCGATCTACGATCATCACCTTGGTCTTAGACTTGTTTATTTCGAGACCATATACTGCGCTTTGGTTTTCTAATCTTTGCATTAGAGTTCGCAGTTCACCCTCGTCTTTAGCTATTATCTAGGTATCGTCAGCGTATCGCAGATTGCTAATCTTTTTACCGCCAATTGCAATTCCTCCATTCCAGTTCTCGAGGATCTCTCTCATGACATACTCGCTGTAAATGTTAAAGAGGAGAGGAAACAGAATGCATCACTGTCTCATTCCAGAAGCTGTTGAAAACTCGCCTGAGAGGTTATCATTGACTCTTACCGTCGCTGTGCCGGAAGAGTATAATTGTCGAATGAGGTGCACCAAATGTCTTGGTTTACCATTTCCGAAAGAATGTTCTCCAGCTTCGGCCATCTTACCTTATCAAATGCCTTTTTAAAATCCACAAAACACCATATCATTTTTACGTTTTATTTATAGTTTATATTTTTTTAAATATGCTGTGTTTGACAAAACTAAAAATAGCTTATGTTTATTCATTTATAATTATTTTTTGTGCCGAATAAATATTTCATTTATTAACCATGCTTCTCATTTAACCAAAACATATTTGTACCTAAAAATAAATAAAGTACTCATGTAGATGCTTTCCAAATAAAGGCGTTTATTTGGATCCCTAATCCTTTGAAGCGTCCTTCGTGTTTTTAATAAATATCTTAAAGGAGCATTTCATTGACCTGTACCCCCGTAAGTGACGCCGATCAAGCAGTTTATTATTTATTATTCAATATTTTTAGGAATTCCTTTGTCACGGCGAAGCCCTTTATAGCCATTAACATCAAAGCTCCGACAAAGAGTGATTTAACTGAGTATTCTTTAGACTGTGCCAAAAGTAACAGTATTAATTCGGATACATGTTTAAATTATGGAAAGCCCTCAAAGCCTCATCTGACGTCCATTTGAATGGGTGATGTGCAGCATGTAGCCACGATTTGACATCGGTAGAAAGGTTGACGTACACGTGACGTCACTGCTTGAGATGGGTAACATGCACGTTGTACATTTGACATATCTTTCATAAGGTTATGAGTGTTTGGTTAACGATTTTGATTTTCCTGGTTTTGGATTTAGAGTGAGCTTTTTGACAAATAATTAGGTTTAAGGAGCAATATCGCTTCGAGTGATTTTTAAAAACTAAACATTAATGTTCAAGTGTTAAAAATTAGGGTTTAGGTTACCTGTATCTGAGGCCACATACACGTCACTCTACCATTGTCAAACGTAACGAGCACGTTATCCATTTTTGAAATGAATATTTTTGTTTTAAATAAAATAATTTGTTAATTTTTACATGTTTATTTCACTTAAAGAAATATCTATTAAACATTCTTAACTAAGTACAAAAACTACTCATAAATGAAAGATATAAATACACATCATTTGATGCTCTATTAAAAATTGTATACACATGTTTGCTACTTACACCTGGTAATTATATATATTTAAAATAATGGTGTCTCCCCAAAAATGAAAAATTTAATTCAGGCGAAACTAATATCAGTTGAGAAAAGAAGATACATACAGGGTGGCCAACCGAAAACGAAACAGAGCCATTTGCAGGAACCTCATCAACATTTTAGAAAAACGCTCAGACCCGTCGATTTTTTTATTGAAGGAGGACACTCCTTTCCGGTATTTTTGACTCCACTACTTTCAACCCCAAGCGGGGGTAAAAATTACCCCGAAATTTTTAATTGGCATTGAGGATCAAATAAGATGTCTTTCAAAAGTTCTTAAAATTCTCTATACAATAATCTTTAAATTTTAAAATTCCGCCCATTACTGATTAAGAAATTATATTTTAAATGTGAAACTTATTTGCAAACAATCACAAACGGTAAAAATGTCATTCATTAGAGTTAAGTATGCAAATGGTATAAATTTAGTACCTATTTTTTAATTTATGAACTTAATGAGGATGATTATGAGGAGGAAATGTAAAATTTAAAGACTTTGGTTAAGAGAATTGTCAGAGCTTTCAAAAGACATCTTATACGACATCCAATACTATTTTGAAATTTTGGGATAATTCTTACCCTCGCTTGCGGTTGAAAGTAGTGGAGTCAAAAATACCGGAAAAGAGTGTCCCCCACTAATAAAAAATCGACGGGTCTGAGCGTTTTTCTAAAATGTTGATGAGGTTCCTGCAAATGGCTCTGTTTCGTTTTCGGTTGGCCACCCTGTATATTACAAACTAAAGGTAAAACATTTTTTTTTAACTAATTATGCTTTTTAATTGACCTTTTCATTCAATATAAAATAATTTGTAATCAAGGTTGTAACCAGTTTAACTATATTTTACAAATCCAATTTTTCTTTTGCGAGACTAATGAGTTCGATAATAACGCAGCGATACATTAGAAGAGTAGGCATGTTACAATTTTACAAAATAGCAATATTCATTACGTTAACACTCTAAATTAATATAAATCTAATATTTATTTGATAAATTATTCATTAATAGCTTTAAAATAAATTTTCAGATCTCAGTAATCTTAGATGTAAACAATTTAAAAAAAAACAGTATTTTTTTAGTTTTAGATGAAAACACCTTATAGACTTCATTCGTTATAATCTCCTTTTAAAAAAGGTTAAAAAAATGAACACATTAGTGTCATTCATAGTTGCATAATAATGTATTATTTAATTTATTTACATTTACACAAAAATTATCAAGTTACAGTACTGTAAATACATTTAAAGTGAATACACTTAAAATTACTTAGATTTTAATTTTGCTCTTTCTGTTTGTGTAATTTACGGCAAAGGTTCATATATTTTAGATCTAAAGAAAGATATTTTGTTACAGCGAATTTTGTCAAGGCAAATAATTTGTTTGTATTTGTTTTAATTCACACATGGATACTAAATACTTAGCTATTTTTGTTTATACACCTTTGCTGCAAATTGTGCAAAATTAAACCTTGGAATTCTCAACAAAATGACGGTCACGAGATATTAATATTACTTTACCCTCGCTACCACGTACTATAATCAGAATCGTCTTGATCTATAGTTAAGAAAAAGATTAGTAATGTGGCGTAAACCACAACATTTCCAGCCAAAGTTAAATAGCATGCACCAGAGGCAATAACCGGAACACGGGCAAGTACAATTGGTAGAGCAAATGAACTAACTAGAATACCCATTGTGATAAATATAGCTGCTTCCAAACAGCCATTACTTGAACCTGAGCCATCATTGCAACGTCTTGCTATTAAAGTAGGAACAGGTGCCAATACGTAAAATAATACTTCAAAAAAGGGCCACCATAATCTAAAATTTAAAGAATCATTTTAAAGCATAAACTTTATTTCGGCAACCTGCAATAGCTCACCCATTAGTTCTAATAATTTATTGTTATTGCTACTAATTAAGATTTTATTAAAGCAGACAAGTGAAGAACATATTTGATCATACATTACATAATAATAATGACTGTGTTGGGATATTTATTTTAGTAAAACAGCCAAGATAGATAAGCTTAAGGACCCGGAAGTCAGAAAGAAATACGAAGAGGAGATCAATAACAAACTAGAAGAAATAGACAACCGAGGAAACGAACCAGAATTTGAAAATCATTAGAATAATATAAAAGATATAACAAGCAAATCCGCAAAAAATATATGGAGACTAAAAAAACCCCGCCGCAAGTAAGAATGGTTAAACAAAGAATGTGAGGAGGCCATCAATAAAAGGAATGCATTGCATAGAAAATGTATACAAAAAAAAACAAGAGAGAGAAAGGAAGAGTTCGAAGATGCAAGAAGAAAAGCTGATAAAGTGTGCAGAAAGGAAAAACGAAAATATCTAAACCCCCAGGTGGAAGAAATGGAAAGAAGTTTTTTCTAAGGATAATGATCCAAGGAATGCATGCAAGTATATAAAGAAACTTAAAGGGGGATTCAAACACCATAACACCTTAATGAGAGAGAAGAATGGTAACATAATAACAAACATAACAGAAATCAAACAAACTTGGCAAAAATATTTTCAAGAACTCTTAGGAGGTGCAGATAATGAGAACCCATGCCAACAGGATGATATGAACAACAACGAACCTTTAGAGCCACCCACCTAGAAGAAGTGGTGCAAGGCCTCAAAGCTCAAAAAAATAACAAATCACCTGGATTTGATAACATACCGGTGGAATTATACAAAGCAGCAGGCCGAAAACTTGTTGAACAACTACATGCACTGATAGTAAGAATTTTGAATGAAGAAAAAATCCCAGAAGACTGGAAAAGAAGCATAATTATCCCAATCCATAAAAAGGGTGATAAACTGATATGCAAAAATTACCGAGGGATCTCACTCCTATGTACCGTGTACAAAATATTCACATATATACTAAACAAACGGATGCAAAAGTATTCAGAAAACCTCGTTGGCGAATACCAAGCAGGGTTCAGAGCTGGCAGATCTACCCCCGATCAACTATTTAGTGTCAAACAAGGCAAACAAGAGGATGACATAGACATAAGCCAAATATTTGTCGACTTCCGCCAAGCATATGAATCCATCAAAAGGGAAAAACTCTTCGAAATAATGAATGAATTTGGGTTACCAGGAAAATTAAACAGACCAATCAAGGCATCTATGACAGAAACGATGGCGCACATGAGAATTCAAAATCAGATAACAGACCCATTTGAAACAACGCAAGGTCTAAAATTGGGTGATGGGCTGGCCCCATGAATAGGTCATAATGAAAATGACAATCAATCCAATGAACAGTCTGACAGTCTGAGCAATAAATCCTCCCAATTAGCAGTATACGTAGATGATGACATAAATATAATGGGACGGTCAATGACAACGATAAAAGACATATATGTAGACTTGAAGAATAAAGCCAGCGAGGTAATACTACCAATAAACGTAGACAAAACAAAAGTCCTAACACAAACACACTCAGCTAGATATCTGCAAAATATAACTATTGGTGATGACAATCTGGAATAAGTAACAGATTTCACTTACCTTGGAGTAAACCTTTCCAAGGATGGAAGTGAGGAACCAGAGATACGAAGAAGAGTTTCCCAGACAAACAAAGCATACTCCGCCCTCCTATACATTCTCAGAGCCCGTAATGAACACCCAAATAATAAGATTCTAATATATAAGAGCATCATCAGACCCATAACTACATATGGATGTGAAACATGGGTTCTAACACAAAAAATGGCAAACTACATCAACGCTTTAGAAAGAAAGATTCTGAGAAGCATATTTGGACCAAAACAAGAAGATGGAATATGGAGATCAAGATACAATCACGAATTATATGAGAAATATAAAGGGATCTCCATATTTGGATTTGCCAGAATACAAAGACTGAGGTGGGCTGGTCTTGTATTTAGAATGGGAGAGCAGAGAATGCTAAGGAGTGTCCTTTAATCAAGAATGGAGGGGAGCAGACCGATAGGAAGACCCCAAAAAAGGTGGCAGGAGAAGGACGCAGAGGATGCAAAAAATATTTTAAATGTCCATAGCTGGAAGAGAGCTGCCAGAGATCGAGATGGATGGGGAAAAAAACTGAGAGAAGCCAAGGCCCGAGGCGGGCTGTAGCGCCATTAGAAGAAAACAGCTAAGAATCAAATAACAATATTAATTTAGTAAATATATACTTACTTATATTGTGGCAAAGCACATGCCAAAATCACAAAGGTCATGCCTATTGAACCCAGAAATGCCAAAGTAACTAACCTGTAAAAACGCATAAACATTATGTGTCAACAAATAAAATTTGAACTTTGAAATAATTTATATATTCAAGTAAAAATAAAATATTTTACTTACACTAGTTTTTTAGATGGACATCAATCAAACATGAAACAAAAGAAAAATACATTTAATTGGTAATAAATAGTAAAAACAAAGAAATACTGTATCAATATCATGGCACTAATTAAATTAACTATCTCGTTATTAACAAATGAGCACTTTTTTGTGAGCCTAAAAATACAACTATAATTAAACAAAATGTTCACTTGATTCATTTGGTATAGTAAAATAAAACAATAAGTAAATTTATCAAATTTCTGTACTTTAATTTGGCTTAAAATCAAAATAAAAATGATTCATCAATAATACCTCAATAGAATGACAAGGTCATTCATTCAATTATAACTTTTCAGTATAAAAATTTACCTCAAAAGTATTATGCGTGATTTAAAACATTTAGGGGTGCTTTGTTATCAAGTAAAACTCTTTACAATTTATGATATTCGCTTAAATCACCAAATTAATCATTCATATCAGTAAAACTATATTTAAGTTTACTCTGCTAATACATACCTTTTATTCCTGCCATTTTTTGTAAATAAAACGTGTTTCTCTTTTGACCAAATTAAATTATTAAAAACATATTAATACCTGTAAATATAATACATATAAAAATAATGTCAAATTTGCAATCGTTTTTTAGTTGACTATCTGACACTGACATGTCAGATCTCACACCAGTGACAGCTCCGATGCAGTTTCTTACAAAGAAGGCTTTTTATAATTTAATATACAGCTAGGTTCATTTAAACCTAAATGTCATTAATAATTGTCAAGATAAATATGTAAATATTTTTTTATATTATTTGTAGTCGATAAATGATGCATTTTGTTAAAAAAGATGTTGATGAAAGTCGTAGGCAGTCTACAGCTTCGTAAGTCATATTCTTGGATTAACAAAATAGTTTAATTTAATACATTTATAATTTATAAGGTCCTCTATGAATGGGCTATTTAAACATTTAATAGCAAGAACTAACTTCTGGTGTCATGTAGGTCTACATTATTAAGTTGTTATTGTAAAAAAATTGTTACGTTTTACTAGTTTAATATAATTCGACTCATCAGTAATTATGATATTAAATTAATTGTCGGTCAGTTCTTTGGTTTTGTTATTTTTATTTACTAAAAAGTGATAGCATCACAGATTTAAAAAAATAATTAACAGTTAGGAATTGTAAGTTTACACCACAGCAAATCATATACCTATGTTGTGTTTACTCTATGAACCATAAATTGTCAAACCACCGTGTTGTTCTGTCGCAACACAAATGTCAAATGGGTAGGTCCATCTAATGACAGATGACGGCACCAACAATCACGTGAAACTTCAATAACGATCAGCTGGGCCAACTGTGAACTGGGGAGTGGTTGAAAGGGGTGTTTTTCTGGATTAGTTCTATTTTTGAAGGTAAATTAATATCGGCTTTTAATCAATCAAGTTCACGAATTTAATGATAAATACGATTAAAAATTAACTTCTCTCATTCTCAATACGTTATGTTTATTTGAACTAGACTGCTACACATTAATTACAATTTCAAGTTATTTGGTAGGGGTAGCTAATAATCAAACTGAACTATTATCAAACGAATAGCTATGTTACAATATACTTTTTTGGGTATAACGCTCCACACATTTAATAATAAGAATCAATCTCAAATAAAAAACTTAACTTTTGTTTTTATTTGATTCAGAAAACATGTTTGAATTTTGAAAAATGTTCCTTTAAGTATTCTAACAATTATCTTACATAATTAAGGTTTTCTTGTGCTTTTTTTTCATATTTGCCATGTTTAAATGTAATCTTATTTTAAGTCACATGACAATAGTACCTAATTAAGATTCAATATGAAGCTTAACAAAATAAAGTACACTGAAAGATATTTGTTTTTAATTATTATCTACAAAATTCTTGTTTCAGTTTCAGTAAAGACGACGTTTCTAGTAAATCCACATTTAAAACAGTTAAAAACAGCATAACATTAGATCACCACGTAGAAATGACAGAATATTGGTTAATTTCGGCCCCAGGTGACAAAACTTGTCAGCAGACATGGGATACAATGAACAATCTAACAAATAAACAAAATAATTTGTCTACAAATTACAAATTTCAAATTCCAGACTTAAAGGTGAGTTAAGTAATATTTTATGAATCCAAAGTAAATAATTAATGTGATATTATTAAACTGCCAATAAAAATTATTAAAATTTTCAGGTTGGTACCCTTGACCAGCTAGTTGGTCTTTCTGACGATCTTGGCAAACTTGATGGTTTTGTTGAACAAGTGACGAGAAAGGTAGCTCAGTATCTTGGTGAAGTACTTGAAGATCAAAGAGATAAGCTGCAGGAAAACCTGATGGCCAATAACAGTATGTTTTTTAAATAGTAGTATTAGTTTTTGATAGGAATGGTGGTTGATATATTTTGAAATTAGCATGTTGCTGTACTTTGATTAATGAATTTTACTTAAAAAAATTTGAACAGTTAATTATAAAATTAATAAGGTCAAGAAAAATTAATAGATAAATATTAGTAGGTGTATTACCTTTTTGATTATTTGATTCCACTTCATTCACAAGAGTACATACATTTCTCATAATTTACTTAATAATTTTAGTAAATATTTTTTAAAATGTATGCATATTTTATTTTAATGTTACCAAGTATCTGGACAAAAATGTATTTTTTTAAAAACGCATGCTATGAATACCGATATGTTTATTTATTTGGTAGGTTGGTATGACTTTGTGAACAGCTTTTTTTATATTAAAATTTAATTACAACTAATCTAGAAACAAGATTAACGAGCAATATTTTTCTATTAAAATCTTAAAACTAAACTGGTGTTTTCTCATATTTGTTATCACTCGGTTTTTCTACACAACATGCACTGTGCTATGCTTTTAATCCACTATACTAGCTCAAAGGGTTTGATTCTCTTGAGTCTACTCACTAATCTACTTTGGTGTAAAGTTGGAATCATAGGAGAACAAGCCATTAACGTCACTGATATCGTGACCACACACGCTCTCCGTCTCATTTTAAAATATTCCTGGCTTAGTTGCTCGAAATCGTTATTCCAGTGTTGTGTAGTCTCTTTAAAAAATACTTCTTAAATAGTAAAATAAATAATTGCACAAATTAAAACTAATGATTAAATGACTATGTGCATTTACTATTTTATTACTTTATAGATCTACAAATTTTGTTTAAATTGTAAAATTCTAAGAGCTATGTGATTGTGAGTCATGAAGAGAGAAACATCCCAGTTTATCCTCCGATAAAATATCATTTTCTTTATATTCTGATGAACCTGTATTTACTGTAAATACTAAGTGTTTGAGAGTGTCATCCAAGAGATGTTATTTTTTTATCAGTTCTTCTCCATAACTTTGGCATGTCAGCGGATATTATACCATTGTTGTTCAGTCACCTCGAATTTTTGTCTTGTCAGTGCCTCACCATCTTCAGTTTCTCTCCGTTTATCTTCAGACATAAGCCTCTCCAATTCATCGCCATTCGTTTCTGTCGGTCATCTGACTCATCCATTGGGTACCTGCTTGTTTCTGGATGTCATCTTTCCACCTCGTTCTTGGTCATCCTGAATTCCTTTTAGTTGTTCTGGGCGTCCACTCAGTTGTCTTTCTGGTCCATCTATTATCATCTGTCCTTATCAAATGGCCAGCCCATTTGTATTTTTATACTTTCACTTCCCTGTTTAAAAGTGTTTTACCACTAATTCTGCGAAGTACTTTCATTTCGGTTGTTTCTAATAGTCTTTTAGTTTTCGATGTTTCTGTTATAGTTTCTGCCGTATATGTTATGATAGGTCTTACTGTTGTTTTATAGATTCTAGTCTTGGTCTCAATTCTTACCTCTTCATCTCCCATTTTATATCCTTTCAATAAGCGAACCTTCTGTATAATCTCGTCCATGATGTTGTTGAAGAGAAGTGGGCTTAATGAATCCACTTGGCGAATACGGCTATCAACTGGTATTGGTTTGGTGAGTTCTCCGTCTAACTTTCCCTGTATTTGGTTTGCTGCATATATGTTTTCTATAGTTTTTATCAGGTTGTGTGGGATTTGTCTGTTGTAAAGAAGACGGTAACATCTTTCAGTTGGACGCGATCGAAGGCATTGGTAAGGTCGATAAAACATATGTAAGCTGGCTTATTGAATTTGATCGATTTATCTGTTACTTGTCTTGACAAAAACGGCGTTTGTACTTTTTTTGTCAATTTCAATGTGGTGCTCAAGAGGTTTATTCATCTATAGTTCGAAGGTATTTTATTCGTAAAAAACGACCGAAATTATGCTGAAACAATTTTTGCATCACGATAGTGTGCCATCGCATACTGCCATCATTATTGGTCGGTATTTCATCAAAAATCAAGTGAATCTGTATTCACAAGATATGACTCCGTGCGACTTTTTCCTATTTCCTCGATTAAAATTTCCACTTCGTCTTATTACTTTTTGTCCAGTATGTTACTTTTGGTTTTAAAGTTTAATATTTTACCGATACTAGAGAATTTATCTCAGCAATTGTTATTTTAAGTTCAAATCATTTTAATAAATTATGAGAAAAATTCGTAAATTTCAGAAAAAGGGAATATTGTTTATGCCCTAAAAATGTGGTCTTGCTTTCTATAAAAAAAGTTTATTCCTGATAAGAAAATAATAAAAAGTTGAATTTCTGTGAAACCAATTTCAAATTTATTGTGTTGCTTGAAGTTAAGTTTTTATGTACTTTTTACTTTCTAAAATTATGTTAAAATAATTTCTATTAGTAGATTTTTTAATAATGTTTACGTTTATCACTGATTTATTCACGAGCACCTTTAAAGGAATTATTGAAAAAAGTTTGTACCGAAAGTTGAGTAATTATAAAAATTTATCTGGAAACAAGTTTACTGGTCCAGTCATTTGGTAGTTTCACGTTGCGAAAAATCTAAAAGTCTTTTGTTGTCTTTTGTTGTCGTTATTTATGTTTTTTGGGGTGCTGAATCCGAATCTGGAGTTATCCAACAAAACTCCATACTGCGTTTTGAGATATTCGTTCGAAATGTTTGCACTTTTTTCCTTATAACTTTAAAAGTATGTATAATAGTGGAAAAATCTCAAATTCTCTTTTTAAATTAGACTAAATTTGCCACAATTTGAGAACAATTGTAGCTCTGTAGGTCAAATAGTTTCCGAGATACAGCACTTCAAAAATTGCTCATTTTTTTGTCTCCACTTAGTCATATCTCCACGCTTTTCATTCATCACAACAGCATCAGTAAATGCTCTTATAGAATCCGGTATGAGGTCTTCAGCTCCTTCCAAAAAGGATATTCTGTAGTGTTGTACACTTGTCCTCAACTATATTGTGCTAACTGTTTCCACAATGCGATGTCTTTCCTTTTCAACAGAGAGCGACTTCTTTTCATGCCAGGCACCTGTTAAAATTTTGTGCTCGGAAACACAGTGGGAGGTTTCTTGTCAGTTATTAGTATGTCTTCGCCATACCTCCGAATGAGGTTAGGTTAGGTCATCACATTACACATGTTGCATCAAATACATCTGGGGAGAATTCACTCTTCGTCGTTGTTTTCAAGGTTAGAGCAAAGTGATCAACTCACACTTCAGTTTTATCTGAGGGTCGGCCACGTTTTCTGGCTTTATGTGTTTTGCTTGTAGCCTTAATGTCAAGAATGGGCCCAACGCGGTTCACTATACCTTGGCAATACTCATCATTGCATCGTTTAGCTAGTTCTAAAACCTTATATTTTAAATCTAATAATTTTTACTAGATACATAGGATTTCGTTTGTGAACAGCAATTTTTCTCTGGAAGGCTTAATAGTCCTTAGGTATCTCCATACCACACAGAAAGCACTGATACCTGAAGTTGAATGTGTTCGATAAACGAGATGAGCGGCTACTCCCACCCTCTGCAGGTGTACATTCGAAAAAATTAGCAAGTTTTGAAGTGCTGTATCTTAAAAACAATTTGACCTACAGAGCTGCGATTGTTCTCAAATTGTAGCAAATTGAGTATACTCAAAAAAAAAGAACGAGTTTCTTATCGCACGGTACGGGATGGGAGATGGGGGCTAGGCGAAAGAAAGTGTAAGATTTTTCCGTCACGAAACGGCTAATGCGTATGTTGTGTACCAACTATACCTGCGCAGCCGGTGCGAACTTAAGGCGCCACCTTTCGGAACGCGACGTCAACTTTTCGGGTTGTACAAAATTACAAAAGTAGTTGAGAAGAAAAGAGTTGAGAACACATACCACATTAGTATCCGCATTTTGGTGTTTAAAGAAACAACAATAAACAATTTTGCTATTTTAAGAAATATGGCTCTAGCCTTTTCAATTCGGCATCTTATCTCAACCGAGTGGTCCCATTCTTCGTTGATATTTGTTCCCAAATAGACATACTTGTTAACTTTTTGGATGGGTCTGTTATGTGTCAGTAGCTGGCCTTCCATGCGTCTATTTTTAGAGATAATCCTCCTCCTATCACCCTCAATTAAAGCAAGAAGAAGCAAAGCTACCTTCTCATCAGAACTACTCATGATTGCTGTACAAACTCAATAATAACTCTTGTTATTGGTTAATACACATCAATATACATTGTGATAGTGGCTTAGAAGATAATAACAATGACGCTAGGTAAGTGTCAGAGTTGAAAGTTCAACAATATGTGAATAATTTATTTTTAACCTAAAATTTTTATATTACGACTCTCTTATTTTTTTTATAGCCAAATAGTTGATAAATTGACTAAAAAAAACATCAAAAAAAGCAACAATGCCAAAATATGGAAAAAACAAACGTGAGAGAAAATATAATACGTTTATCGATAATAATACACTACGAAAGGAACTCCGTTCCAACCGAGTGTTCCACGACACTCACGCACTTTTCACTATCACATATACTTCTAAAGTTATGAGCAAATACCCGAAAACAGTGCGAAAATTTCGCTATTTTTAGCGAATTTCTTAAAACGCAACAGGAAATTTTGTTGGATAACTTCAGGAGTCGGATACAGCACCCCAAACAACATAAAGAGTAATAATAAAACTGACCTGGATTTTTCGCAACGACAGGTTCATTTTATACCGTTTGACTGGATTTTGTTGGTAATTAATAATGATCTGGATATTAAGACAAACTTTGAAATAATCTAGTATCTTCAGGTGATTATTGTTTTCAATAATTTTTTTATCACTACCACAAAAATGTATGCATCACATTTGCTCTCCTATATTGATCCAATTTTATTACACTGGTTTCCAAGAAATTCAACTTTTATTTAGTTTTGTGTCTTGTTCTTTTTAAGTTTTTGGGAAATATTTGCAAGTAAAAATACTTAGTTCGGAGAAAATGTAACAGCAATTGCAGCTCTGAATTATTACAGACTCTACTACATCCTTTTAAAGTGAGAAATGATATAATACTTTGCTATTTTGACAACAGTGATGTATCTCTTTTTCATCTACCATAGAATAAAGGCACTGCTACCTTTCAAGTTAATGAAGTAAATATTTTGACATTAACAAATAAATGCTTGTTATTACACATTATAGTATGAAAAATTATATTGTCCTTTTTGGTTTTCTTCAAATGTTGGATAAAATTTGTAATTAAGACCAACGAAAACAGTGTCTACATAATTATATTCATAACGTCACAATGTTTTGATAGGTAAATGGCTCAAAGTCAAGGCTACAAATTTTACTGGAAAAGCTGTAATTGTAATTTTTGATTTCTTGATATCACAGTTGAACATCCTTGGATTGTAAATTTGTGAGAAAAGTAAATGACTTTATCTGTCACTGATGTTTTAATATACCATTTTAACTTTAATCATTTAAAACCTGGTACATTTCTATTACAAACATGTGTGAAACTGATTTTTAAAGAACCAGCAAATTTCGCTGCATGTTAATCTATACTAAAGGTATATGTGGGTCGATAATCCATCAGAAAACAACTACACTCCTGGCTATATGCCTAGGACGAGCATTACATCTGATAAATAATCGTGCATAATCCCATTTCGGGTGATATGCAGATGCTTGTAAAGTAAAAGAAAGAATTATTAAATTCGAAGTGACCACCTATGGACCGGTTTCGGGGTGTTGTCCCTTATCAGCATAGGGGAGGTCTTGACAAACTCGTGTTTGCCCTTCGAAGAGACAAATCAACAATTCCGACTCTTACCAAGTATACATGAAGGACCACACGAAAAGCGCTAGTCACGACATCTATACAAGCACCACCCAGTAAATAAATTTATATTTAATAAATTTATTAATTCTTTCTTTTACTTTATAAACATCTACATATTACCCGAAATGGGATCATGCACGATTATTTATCAGATGTACTTCAATGCTCATCGTAGGCATATAGCTAGGAGTGTAGTTGTTTTCTGATGGATAATCGACCCACATATACCTACAATATAGGTTAACATGCAGCGAAATCAGCTGGTTCTTTAAAAATCAGTTTCATACATGTTTATATTTATTTTCGCTGTCAAGAATTTTTAGAATTTTTTATAATAGTATTATAGTTTTCTATAATTTTTATATTTCTATTACATATTTTCGTTAACTGAGGTCAGTGTCTATATTTGGACTGCAGACCCATTTTGGATCATGTAATGAACATTTTTTGATACTGAGTTATTGAATTCGTCATGGGGAATGGGTAAATAATAATTAATGTATTTTTGACCCAATTTTGACCTCAATAATAATTTTTTTAATCATCTTTAATGTCTTACTGACAGGGATGTAAAAAGCTCTTGCATTTTTTTTCCAAAATCATATGAAACTCGAAACAGTATTTTGTTATTATATTTTAGTAAAATGTATGTGTTTATTGTTAAAAAATTGATTATTTAACTTACGAGGAAAACAAATGGAACATTTTTTTAATGAAATTTTATTGATATTTGCATATTCCACTAGTCGGATAAAAGTATAAAAGTAAAACTCGTTGATGACATCCATTCTATTAGAACAAGCAACATTTCTTTTGAATTTTTAACTGCAATTAGTTTCGCTTTTTTTTAAATGGATGGGTGTGTTGTAAAAAATATCATTTGATAATTATAGTTTAGATACTTAAAGGAGTATAATAGTTTATTATGTTTATTAAGTTTTATTCTGTGCCAGTATTGAGTTTCACGGGTATACCTATATAAAATTATAAGTGATTTTAAAATAAAAATGGTTTATGTGCATATTCGACCACTTTTTTAAATGTTCCGTTGTATTCGTCGATTTTTTTCTTAATGGCATGCACAACATTAACAATAATATACTAATCCAACTAACCACCACAGACACACGTGCGAGCATGTCTCTTTTTTTTTAATTTTTTTCAAACAGAATTACACAAAATTGTTTTTTACTGTTGTTTTTTAATCTACGTACGAAATTACTATTGTCGTCATCTTAAGTTTGTGAGTGACTAACGTGATGAAAATGTTTCACATCATAAATTTCTACGCTACTCAAATTACCCTATCCGCAGGGTTTTGTTCTTCATTTATAATCGTGGATATAAATATTTTCGTGCTTCTTCGTAGTATTTTATTAGGACCCTATTGTTGGTTTTAAAATTTGTGAAAAATTCTGGAATATAGTAGGCAGAGGAATGTTCATAAAATTTTAACAGGTCATTAAAAAACATGATAAAATACTATACTGATAGGAATTTTAGCGCGGAAAAGTTTGGAAAATACTTTTTTTATAAGAAATGTGTGGTCAAACTAAAGTACTTGGTAAGTATTTAATATGATGGCCACTTAAAGAGTATTTTGTATAAGTTTTTACCTCGATCAAACACTTAAAATTCCCCGTACTTTTTTGCAGCACAATTTACACATTGTAATTCACCTACTTCACACATTTTTTTGCAATTATTTAACGAAATAAGCGTCAATAATTCGGAAGAAATTAATCATTATTTGATGCAAAAATTATCAACTGGTTTGACAAATGACAGCCATTCAAACTCTGAAGTTGGAATTGCGACGTTGCCAGAGTGCGCGTATATCTTTCTTTACCACTTCAGAGTGTATACAGGACGATCTCTACTCGAGCGCTATTAGTCATTGCGGAAACTCCACCCATACACCGACTGGTGGAGGAGAGAAGCAACATGAAACATGGGATGGATAACAAAACTGCAAAAGTACAGACACTACAAAGGTGGCAACAAGAGTGGCAGGAAGATATTGATTAAGGACGCTGGTCACAAAGGCTGATACCAAACCTAGAAATATGGACAGAACAAAGACATGGTGAAGTGACGTACCACCTCACACAACTATTATTAAGATATGGATGCTTCCAGGCATACAGAAAACGTTTTAGACACGCGTAAAATGAAGTATGCGTATACTGTAGCACAGTTGACACAGCAGAACACACGTTCTTCGAATGTGCAAGGTAGGCAATCGAAAGAAATGCCCTGGAAAACGACATAGGGAGGATAACCCCCGAAAACATAGTAGCCAAAATTCTGGAGACAGAAGAGAACTGGAGAGCCGTTTCTAACTATGCTACATTGGTAATAGACAGAAAAGAAAATGATAATAATAATCCCTATTCCTATTCACACCTATTCCTCCCGCCTCCCGAAGTAATGCCTACAGCAGTTCCGGGAGACGATTGACACCTTGTGTCAACCGTCAAAACTTCAGAAATGATGGATTCGACTGTTAATCGATGATGAACATAAAAAAATTAGCCTAACCTAACCTAACACCAACATTACCTTTTTTAACCAATTGAAACATTTGTTTATTTGAGGCAGTAAAAGTAAAAACATTAGCCCAGCCTAACCTAACACCAACACTACCTGGTGAACAAATAACCTAACTTAACTTTTGTACGCGGACTTGTTCTCTACTTACTTGCTCATTAACCTAAAAAACAGTCCTATGTAAATTTATAAAGTAATCTATAAGATATAACTTCTTTTTCATTAATTAATTAATTAATAAATTGTGTTGCAAAAAAGTACGAGGAATTTTAAGTGTTTGATCGAGGTAAAACTTGTTATAAAAAATACCTTTAAAGTGGCCTCCATAGTAAATTTACCACACATTTTTTTTTAAAAAGTATTTTCCAAACGTTTTCGCGCAAAAAGTTCTATCGGTATATTATTTTTTTAGTGTGTTTTAATGAACTATTTAAGTTTTATAAACATTCCTTTGGCTACTATATTACAGAATTTTACCAAAATTTGATTTGAACTAAAAATACGTTATTGACAGCGACGTCAGTTGTCAATGTCGATGAAAATATTCGCGAGTGCTAACGGTGCGGCCTCTTGAAATCGTTTGACTCTCGTTTTCAGCGACAAATTAGGTTACGTGAGGCTATTTTAAATTATCCGCCATTTTAAGAAATGTAGCCACGAAGCTGGATTTTTGTCACTAAAAAATTGTTTATCAATTAAGACTTATTAATTAATTTACCACGTTTTTATATTAACCGTTAACTTTTGTTATTGTTATTTAATTGGGTTAGAAATAGACTGTGTATAAATCATAGACCTATCATTAGAGGAGACAGAACCAATTACTTTTAAACACGATCATACATCTCCACTTTCTGTTGCCTTCTCTCTAGTTATGGCAAGAGATTTTTGATTGTTATTGAATCGTCCATAGTATTTGTTGATTATATCTGCATCAATATTGTGACTATATTGCTATCTCTTATTAATATTTCATGAATTATAACAACCTGAATAATACAACCCATTTTATGGAATGTTGAACCATTGAACTATTTCATTTCTTTAGATCATAGAAATGTGTTGCTCAATAAGCGACAATGCCACACGGCTTGTCTGAATCGTTCCGTCTGTGGTATAAATCAATGTTTGATATTAATATTTTTATTGACATTTATTTCCGTCATGTCGACGCAGCGACTTGTTACTACATTTCTTTAAGTGCCGAAAAATTTAAAATAATACCACGTGATCTAATTTGTCGCTGAAAACGAACCTCGAGTGACTGCATGAGGCCGCACCCTAAATGGTAAAAATTTCAGTGGCGGGTAATAATTATTTTTCCCAAAATGTACGTGATAAATTTTGAATCTACAAGAGCAAATATAAATAAACACTGTAATATTAATAAAAAAGTCATAGTCATTCGTAAAAATGAAAATATTCGTGTTTGTCGATTCCAAAATTTTTGATTTATGGATAAATTCGTTTTTTCAATTTAAACACGGCTTCGTGCAATTTGGCAACTGACTAATTACTAACGGGCTACTTACCATTGTCTACTGGTTTTAAAATTGTAATCAACAAATCGATGTTTACTTCAACTAACATTAACAAAAACATTTTCGCGTTAATGGACCATGATAGTTAAAATCGAAATCGTGTTGATTGCACTGAAATGTTTTCTAACGACTACAACATCATTTTTTCTTTATCAAAATATTACGTTCATTAAATGATTGTATACAGCTACATTTTGCGCAGTGGACCAGACACATTACGATCCATGCTGCATTCGTTGCCCAGCATAAAAATTTGTTGTCTAGTAATAGAGGCATTTTTTGTTCAGCAACAAATGAATTTGTTGCGCAGCAACATGTGCATTTATTGTCCAACAACAGATATGTTTTCTGTCTGTCAATAGATAAGTTTGTTGTCTAGCAACAGGTGCATTTGTTGCTCATTACCACATGCATTTGTTGTCTAGCAATGGATAAGTTTGTTGTCTAGTAATAGATGAGTTTGTTGTCTAGCAACAGGCGCATTTTCGCCTAGTGATAGATGGGTTTGTTGTCTAGCAACAGATCCATTCGTTGCTCAGTACCAGATGCATTTGTTGTCTAGCAATAGCAGAAGATCCATTTATTATCCAGTTTGTTGCCTAGCAACAAATGCATTATGAACCACTAAATGTTGGGATGGCTAGGGCGAAGGCGGCTTTGAGAATATGACACTAGCGACATATTTGAATGTGTCATCGGTATTTCTGTCAATGTTTGCATATTTGTTTATTAAAATATTTAGTGTTAGAAGATAATAGAAGTATAAAAAAGTGTTGATCCGCGTAAGTAGAGTAGTAGACGACGTGGATTAATTTAAGAATTTAGACGATGTGTGTAGGGTGTAGAGTATTTAGCAATTAAATTTGGTGCTGTCGGCAAAAAAATGTGACGATCGATATAAGGCTATGACGGTCCATGGCAGAAACGGTGTAGAATGTCGATTGGGACGTGACGAGAAATGAAATTTACGATGTGAACATTTTCATTCAGGCTTCGAGGAGCCAATCAAGAACGTAAGACACTCGAAACGGAAAAAGTCGACAAGGGTAAGATCAGAAAATAGCGAGCGCGACGAGGGGCATTGTCTTAAAACTGAACTGGTACATGGCTTGTGCTTGTTTGGCTGTGCTTGTGACGGTTGTTTGGTGGTGGGGGCAGGTGGGCGACCGCCCGACCAAGACGCCGGCGGAGGCGGTGTCTATTTGGAGGACAGGGATTCCGAGAGTTCATCGGGCGTTTATCTAACGCCGCTGCAATCGCCCGCCGACACCGAGACCTCCTCGACATCCGACCAATCCCCACAAGTTGACATGTGCCAACCGATCTTGGGGCCAGGTCAGTGGCGCGCCGGACCCAGCTTAAAAAGCACACCAGCTTCTCACGCCGAGCTGCCGGATCTAAGGCGTTCACTCGATTAATCGATTCTAAACATTCCCACCCGCCGACTCTCCTATCGAGAACCTCCTAAATTAATAATAATCCCGGGCGACAAGAATCAAGCCACTTGCACAATAAATACAAAACAAAATCCACTGCACATCATCAATGAGGTAATTGTTTCAAATAGTTTGACTATTGAAAGCCACACTTACAGTAGTTATGTTTCTTTTATTATTACACTTAAGTGTAGTGAATTTCTGTTCAGTGTTTTTGGGAAGGGGAAAAGTGTACACTTAATTATGCGTTATTTTTCCGAATCATTAATTAGCTCTATTTTTGCAAAATATTTTTTATTTTTGCTTTTGGTGATTTATTAGTACCATTAAGTGTTGTTTTGACAAATTTATGATGAAAAGAATTGCACAAATTTTGGAATTTGCATTCCATTTGATTTTTCAAATGATGAGGAAGTGGATGAGCTTCCTTGATTCTAAACAAAATTGCACTTTTACATATTTTCTCCATTAAAAAAAAATACCTATGTAAGTAAATAATAATAATAAGTTTATTTGCATTTAAAACAATTTTTTGTTTCAAAATTAGCAATAAACTTGAATAAGTCACAGAAATATATAAAAATTGAACTAATTTACATTTTATTTGTGCGTGACCTTGACTAATAATGAAAAATTAAAAATTAATACAGATTAAGATATTGTAGCTGAGGTAAAGTTGTATCACATATTTTCATTAACATAGTAAACCTAAAACTAACTCAATATAATGAATAAAATGTTAAAAAATTTTATACACATTCACGATAGGTTTACAACTATTTTAACATAACAAAAAACATCATTAAAATTTTTAATTTAAATAATATTACAATCAATATTAAATATATTGATTCATAATGTCATGAAATTGTGATCTGCCAGTTTTAACCTTTCTTTTGAATCTTTTCTTATTATTGATATTCCTTAAGAAATTTGGTATATATACCATATTGTACAGCCGATGATCTTCGTTGAACTATAGTTTTATTATAATTAGGCGCTTTCACAGTCTCACCTCTTTTCCTTGTATAATGATTATGCGTTAAAAAATCTATTTAATAGTTTTTGTCAGTGTAAACCTAATTCAATGAGTACTTTTCTTAAAGTTGACTGCCCACACTTAAAAACTACTTTTGCATCGCTTACTGTTTGTAAAATATGTCCTTACCATTCTCTACTACTCCTGTCGCAGCCAATACTCGTCGACGAAAACTTTTAATTGTAATTTGTTTTAACCGTTTTTTTATAAATTAAATCATTAGCAATTACATCTTTTGTTTTTCGTTTCCGCAGAGTCGCAATACTTCGTTTAAATTTTATCTTAAATCCTTCTTCGATCCGACCCTGCACGCCAACGTCTTTAAAAACCGTTTTTGGAAAACAGCTATAATATTTCCTCTTCACACTGCGATGTCTCTAACCGTCGATAGTGGCGAGTCGTTCAGTTTTATTTTCGTTCGTTAGTTTAATTCTTATTTTTCCACGGCTTTGTATTAATTTCATTGCTTGCAGCAGTTAACTAGTCGGGACAAGTGCATTGTGTTTTTTGAAGATAGGAATACCTATATTTTGTGTTAATTAAAAACGTTTAAAAAAACCAGTTTTAAATAAAAAAATACGAGAGCAAAAAAAAACACACACCAAAAAAAATTACAATATATCCGCTAAAATTTAGGCGCGTACTTTTTTGTAACCGTCAAGCAGGGTTCTTCGGTAATCGTCGTGTTTTGTAAACGTTCTCCCACTCCGTCGAATTTAGACACGTTGAGTGCCTTTCAATAGTCATTCTTTTTAACTACATGTGATAATGTAATATTGAGTTAGGCAAATTTTTATTAAATAAATTATTAACAAATAAGTTGAAGTAACATTATGAAACTTTCTTGTATTAGTAACTAAATATAAAATTATCTGCTCCCATGGCATAATTTCCTTGCGACAGTTGGCAGCCCCATCGATCAACACTCATTGTTGCCGCTTTCATTAGTATCTTTTTATTCCAGTGTGTTTTGATTATGTTCACAAGCTGTTCGGTTCACTTCCGACTTTTTTTATTTGTATAAAAAGTGTTCTTTTCCGATCGAAATTACTTTCATATTTGAAATGGCGAGATTTTTAAGTGAAAACACATTAAAATTTTATACAGTTTCTGAAATCTCATATGATTCTGACAATTCGGAAACGGTGTGCCGTGACACCATCAAATTGTGTGCATCAGATTTTGTTTTGTATTGAATATATTACTCTAGGATTCGCGATAACATTACGGTTAGAGTTTATACTACTTCCACAGGTCTTTGAATATAAAACAGACAGAAATGAGAATTGCTACCCTGTACGGATGTTAAAGGTGCGACGGAAACGGACTCCATGACCCTCCGCTTATGACTCATTATTTGAATGTTTCCATGCAAGTTTTTAATAGATTTTAGCAGTTTAAAGTTTTAATAACGGTTAAAATTAGTGAAATAAGGCATTGTTGTATGCTTTTGTGTAAATACTTATTAGTTTACCATTCTTCTTCTTATTGCCCCCTCTCCTTTCGAAGGTTGGCAATCCAAATGGCAATTGTAGTCTTGGAAACTGCAAATGAGCGGTGAAACCATCTTCTCAGGTCCTTTAGCCATGAATTATGGCGTTTACCATTATATACATCTAAATAAATTGCTGGTAAAATATTGTGGTATAGAGTGGACAAATAGTCTAAAAACTAACAATTAACTCGTAAATTGCTAGTCCGAATTGTACAAAATTTGGGATAAGCCCATTTTGAGAGACGGAGACATTTGCAATGTTGTCAGATTTGCCGTTTCTCTGATATTATTAGTCAATTTGGTTTTTTAAATACATCACCCAATATATTTAGTTATTAGTGGAATCTCCTCTTCAATACGAGTTCAGCCTTATGTAACACTTATGATTTTATGTAGTCTTCTTCTTTTTCTTCTTCTTGAAATTCCGCTCCTATCGGAGATTGGAAATCATCACCACTACTAGGACCTTATCAATCGCCTGCCTGAAGAGTTCTGCGGACGTGTAACCAAACCACTCCCTCAAGTTGCGTAGCCAAGAGATTCTTCTTCTGCCAATCGTTTTCTTGTAGTCTAGAAGGTCTTAAATAAATAAAACGGAAATGTGGTAACACACTGTCTCAATAATTTTTTTGATACAAACTATTTTTAACTGCATGAAAACGTAACAATTGAAAGATTACAACATTTTTTAACATTATGATTACTTAATCAAAGGTTCAAAATGTGCTTCATTTGTAAGTTGACAGTACCCTAATCGATGGAAGAATGCGTCTACCACATTGCTCCATGATTGTCTAGAAATTAATCTAGATTCATTGATAATCCGTTGCCTTAGCTCTTCAAGACTTGCTAGTTTAGTGTTGTGTACTGAAGTTTTCAAGTATCTCAAATAAAAATAAACTTTAGGATTGAAATCAGGTGAACGTGGTTGGCAATGGACAGAACCGACTGGCGAAAAAGGCTAAGGAAGGTCGAGGCTCAGCTACAGCTGTAGTACCATTGATGATGATGATGATACCCAACATTATTATGAATGTGAAAATAACATTTTTAGGGAAAAAGTGTACAATAATATATACCTAATTAACCATTGTTCTACAAAACGTGTAAATAATACTGTCCGTTGTATTGTCCATTATATTATTTAAAAAATGGACTTCAGTAAAACTTCTGACTTTAATTAAAATTAATATTTACCCATACCTAGTGCGCCGAACGGATAGAGTAAAAATTTATGTAGTGTGTCCACAGATGAACTTAATTTTTTGCTTGTTACACTCGTATAAATATAATTTACGTTAAGAAACTTTGGATATAGAATTTTTTATATCTTTTCCAACATGAGTTTTTTGTTCTTTTTATTATAATTTAAAGCCCTACGCCTCTGTCAAAACAGAAGCAGTAGTCGGCCATATGCACCCTCCATTCCGGTGTACACTTATCTGAGACTATGCTCCTTCCTGATCAGTTTTATATTCAAAGACCTATCACTGTTAAGCAATTCTTAGGCGTTTGGTGGAATGTATCAAGCTTAAGGAACTTTTTATGGAATTGACCCATAAATCTTTACTTTTGACATTTTTTGCGTTAGCCAAGTAAGAACTAGCTCCGAGATATGGGGTAGGACCATTTAATGATGTTCAATGGTAACAAAATTAATTGCTGATAATTGTGAAATTTAAACATTAATACTTGAATATCTCCAAAATTTTTTTTATTATCTCCTACCGTACGTTTTTTCGAAAATTATGATTTTAAAATTAGCTTCGTTTAAGCATCTTACCAATAATTTTACGAAGAAAATATTTATCTTTATAACTGTGTCATCGTAGATTTTGCAAAAATTATAAAAAAATTGTAAAAAGTACATTTTGCAACATCGCTTATTAAAACAATTAGTTCGTTATTTATCTGTACAATTAATTTATCCAACGACCTGTCAAATAAATTCAATATGGCGCTTGATTGTCAAAGAAAAGAGTGACACGTTTGTTTACTTGTGAAATTTCATGGATTTTTGAAAGCTTTTTTTGAAGCGTTTTCGTTTGATTTTTGTCAGATTTATAGTGAATATCGAAAGCTTTTTACAATTTTGAAAGAAATATTCCCGTAACATGTATTGTGGTTAATTGTGGAAGCCGTGCAGATCGCGACCATTTTTTTCGTATACCTACTGTGTTCGAAACAATGTTTGCTGGATAGCATATGCCTTTAATAATTGTGAGTGAAGGTGATTCTTTATTTGTCATGCACACAGATTTCAGTTTTGAAGCTGTGATTTGTACTGCTCTTTGTTGATACTAATTTTTAGATTCCGAAAAAAGGAAAGAAGACCATTCCTGCAAATTATCGCCCTATTGCATTGCTCTCAGTCATATCCAAAGTAATGGAAAAAGTGATTAACACAGAACTTATCAAATATCTAGAGAAATTTGAGATAATCCATGACAGACAATATGGATTTCGACAACTTCGGTCTACTGGAGATTTGCTGGCTTATGTCACTCAGCTCTGGACAAACACTATTGAAAAGTTTGGTGAATCCCGTGCGATAGCCTTGGATATATCTAAAGCCTTTGACCGCGTTTGGCACCAGGCATTGTTAAGTAAATTATCTGCCTACGGTCTCCCAACCAAACTGCGCCAATGGCTCTTGAGCTTCATGCAAGATCGCTCCTTACATGTGGCAGTTGACGGTATTTCTTCTGATGCGTTTATAACTAATGCCGGGGTCCCCCAGGGTTCCATTCTGTCCCCCACCTTATTTCTTTTACACATCAACGACCTCTTGAAAACCACCACGAACCCCATTTACAGTTTCGCAGACGATAGCACACTTGTCTCAACTTTCACATCCTATCGATCACTTTCGGTGAATGATACAAATAGACTCAGGCAGGAACAGGTTCATTCCATCAATAGAGATCTTAAAGCAATCGTCGAGTGGGGAACCAACAATCTTGTTCAGTTTAACGCCCAAAAAACGCAAAGTGCCACGTTTTCCAAGAAAGTGAATTCCTCAAATCATCCCATCACAATGTCCGGAAATAACCTTGAACCAAGTCCCTCCATCTTGATTTTGGGAGTCACGGTGTCCAATAATATGTCTTGGCATGACCATGTTGCTAACATCGCAAAGTCGGCAAGCCAGAGGCTAGGTTTTCTGTGGAAAGCCAGAAAGTTTTTACTCCTGATCAACTGTTGACGACGTACAAGGCTCAAATCCGACCTCTACTGGAGTATTGCTCGCACATTTGGGGTTCAGCACCAAGGCATTCTCTTCGTCTTCTAGATTCCATTCAGAAAAGATCCATTCGCTTGATAAACAGCTCAACTCTCACAGATATCCTTCACCATCTAGAACATAGAAGAAGAGTTGCAGACCAGTCATTGTTCTACAGATATTTTCATGGCAGATGCTCCAGAGAAATAAAAACTCTTGTACTACCATTGGCCACATTCGGCCGAAGAACACGGCACGCTGATCAGTCTCACCCATTTACTCTCAAGATTGACACTACTAGGACCAATCTTCATCAAGAATCCTTCTTTTACAGGGCTGCTACGGAATGGAATAAGCTTTCAAAATCAGTTTTTCCAGAGAACTATGACCTACAACTTTTTAAAAAGCGTGTCCACAATCATTTCCATTCCACGGCCCACACGATAGGTCTACCCTTTTTGCGACTATTTTCATAAAAAAAAAAGAAGCATGTTGTCCATTTATAATCTTTGTCCCTACTTTCAAGACAAACCCTGCTGAAAATACTTGTGTGCATCAAAGGTTTTTGGGTTTTCATTTGCTCATGTGTGTAGAAATTATGAGTTAATACAATGCATGATAATATATCAGGGTATGTAACTAGTGAAATGCCAACAACACTGTAGTTCAAATCAGCAGTTGCTAATGTAAAAGGGTTCAAATCCTTAATCACACTCAGCTTCATTAGATACCTACAAATAATAATTCTATAAGCTTCTGGCATGAAAGTTTACTGATTAGCTGTGAAAAATGCTTAAAAAATCTTTATATTCACCTCTGACCAATATCTGGATTTTCCCGCAATAACTTCTTGAAATATGAATTTTGCATGTTGAACACATAAGACTCCTTCAAACAAGTGAAATAACTAGGATCTTTTCAAAATTTGGTCAAAGTGACCCACAAAAACCATAAACTAGCTGAATAAAGCTTTAATACAAAGTAAACACTATGAATGTATAACCTTTGTTTGCCAACTAACACCATATTGACAGCTGAGGACAGCTGGTTTGGATTCCCCAATGTAAACAATGAATTTGTAGGTTAATACGAATATAATTTGACAGAATATTAAAGATTTTCAAAGAAAAATGTTTGAATATTTTATGTATGATTTAAAAGGAAGTTTACGTGGATAAAAACCCAAATTTATTTGAATATTATTGCTAGCTGCAATGACTTTAAACTTATATTTAACTAAAACAATATACATTAGACGTCAACTATAAGTAAGTTCTGCCAACATTCAAATGTTTGCGTTGTTATCACGCCATATACAAATTTAAAAATATTAATATTATATTAAAATAATAGTTAAAAACATTTTATTTATTTAAAAAGCTATTAAATAAATAATTTTCAATATAGTATTTTTTAAAAACGTATTAAATACATTTTTTTTTAATTATTGTTGGTATAGATCTTCCATTATCAATTGCAGAACACAGTTATGTGAGGAGTAATCAATATTTAATGTATACGCACGGCACTCTTGCCAAATTTAGAAAGAAAAATAATGTTAACTACCCGTATAAAATCCGGTATAAATCAAAGAAAACGTCTGTCCACGTTGACTTGATTGGCTTGATTGGAGTAACGCAATTAAAAAGCTTTAAATAATCTTGTTTATGTTTGAAAAGATAGTCTGTGATATCAGTGGCGTAATGTGGGGTGCTGAATTTAGAAATTTTATCAAATAAATAGAAATATGGCGTTTTGGAGACCATGGGCTAATGAAATTGCACAGTGTAGTAAGGAATAAAGACAGATATGAATTTAACAATGAAAATTTAGACATGTATTTTTAAAATTAATAAATTTATTAAATGAGGTATCTTCGCCTATGACAGATCAAACAATATTGTCGGTAAGGGTTTTTATATTCTGCAATTGATAATAGAAGAACTATAACCCCGCTGATGATCTATGTTAAAGCATAGAGTACCCCCTTAAATTACCATTGAATATCCTTAAAAATATTACGTCAACTGTAATTTTCTGTTTTTATAAACAAATCTGCAAAATCGTACATCAAAATTAAATGCCAGTTTCCTTTACGCGTTTGTTTAACAAGATTCGAGCAACGAATCTTAAAGTTGCTTTCTGATAAATCACACGAGACTAATTACGGTTAGTTTGGTTTACTAACGATCGGAATTAACGAATCTGAACGAGAAAAATAAACCGGAACGCGTATACGAATTGAATAGGGGAGACACGGTGGACGCTTTAGATCCGGGGCCACGATTATATTTTTATTTTATTTTTGAAGCAGAGCTGCGTTCATTTGTCAAAAGCAGTGAATTGGTTGTAGTGTTTTACCTTCGTACCACACATACACAGATATCACTCTTTTTTGCTTACGTATGTAGTCTATGGAAGTTATATTTGGTTGTTTTTGTTTTTTCTTTTTATCATGTTGGTGGCTTTTAGCGTATTTCTTTGGTGGAATGCGTCTTTGTAACCTAAAATTGTGAATGTTGTGAGGAAAATAAATATACACATATATATGTGTGTGTGTGTGTGTTGCATCTTAAATGATCAGTAGTTTATATGAAAAATACCTAACCACTATCTTGATTCATAAATCACACCTAGTGTTATTTATTTATGACCCGTTTGTATCGGTAGATAAAAATAATTTTAAAAGTTGTAATTGCATGCTTCCTTATACCGTACAACTCACTGTAAATGTTTTATCTCAAAACTGTGTCAGAAGTGGCAGTGGAATTTCCTTACACCTCATTGTGACTGCTGTGTCAGTAAATTGTAAAAAAATGTGGAAAATCTGTTCTATAAATTAACTCCCAAGAAGTTGTAGCTGCAAGCTTCCTAACACTGTACAACTTCCTAACATGTCTACTTACACCATACAACTCACTGTAAATGCTGCATCTCCAAACTGTGTAAGAAGTGGCAGTTTTTTTTCTTTTTCTTAAGTTAACTCTCCAAGAAGTTGTAGCTGAATGCTGTATCTCTAAACTTTATAAGGAGTGGCAGTTCTTTTCTTTTTCTTAAAATAAATTCTCCAAGAAGTGGTAGTTGCATGCTTCCTTAAACTGTACAACTTTCTAACAGCTCACTGTAAATGCTGTATCTCCAATCTGTGTAAGAAGTGGCAGTTCTTTTCTTTTTCTATAAATTAACTTCAAAGAACTTGCAACTGCATGCTTCCTTACACTGTATACAACTCTCTAACAGCTCACTGTGAATGATGCATCTCCAAACTGTGTAAGAAGTGGCAGTTCTTTTCTTTTTTTTTAAAGTAAACTCTCTAAGAAGTGGTAGCTGCATGCTTCCTTATGCTGTACAACTTTTTAATAGCTCACTGTGAATGCTGTATCTCCAAACTGTGTAAGAAGTGGCAGTTCTTTTCTTTTTTTTAAAGTAAACTCTCTAAGAAGTGGTAGCTGCATGCTTCCTTATGCTGTACAACTTTTTAATAGCTCACTGTGAATGCTGTATCTCCAAACTGTATAAGAAGTGGCAGTTCTTTTCTTTTTTTTAAAGTAAACTCTCTAAGAAGTGGTAGCTGCATGCTTCCTTATACTGTACAACTTTCTAACAGCTCACTGTAAATGCTGTATCTCCAAACTGTATAAAAAGTGGCAGTACTTTTTTTTTCTTAAAGTAAACTCTCCAAGAAGTTGTTGCTGAATGCTTCCTTATACTGTACAACTTTCTATCAGCTCACTGTGAATACTGCATCTCCAAACTGTATAAGAAGTGGCAGTTCTTTCTTTTTTTTTAAAGTAAACTCTCTAAGAAGTGGTAGCTGCATGCTTCCTTATGCTGTACAACTTTTTAATAGCTCACTGTGAATGCTGTATCTCCAAACTGTAAAAGAAGTGGCAGTTCTTTTCTTTTTTTTAAATTAACTCTCCAAGAAGTGGTAGCTGCATGCTTCTTTACACCATACAACTTACTGTGAATGATGCATCTCCAAACTGTGTAAGAAGTGGCAGTTCTTTTCTTTTTCTATAAATTAACTTGCCAAAAAGCTGTAGCTGCATGTTTCCTCACAGTTCTTTTTGTTCTCTTTAATTTATTTCGCTGCATGTTTCCTTACACAGAGAACTCACTTCCTGATATTTCTTTTACCGACTTCCTTAATCTTAAATCATTTAAAATGTTATTAAAAAAAAATTGTTGCATACAATGGTGCCGAACGAATATTTTCCTCACATCATTTTTTTTAACATTAGCTAATTTACGTTTATACTGCTTTTTATGTGTTGATTCTAAAAAAAAATATATTTTTATGCAATTGCAAGAATTTTTCCCAACCTTGGATATATCAATGTTATTACATCAAAAATGTTGTGTGTGTCTTTAGCAACTGTAAAAATTTATTGTGCACTTTTCTATTTTCGTAGCCGATTTGCCAAATTATTTAACCCGATTTCAATGGGATATCGCCAAATATCCCATAAAGCAGTCGTTGCGCAACATCGCCGACATAATAAGCAAACAAGTTGGTCAAATCGACGCAGACCTCAAGACCAAATCGTCGGCTTACAACAATTTGAAAGGAAGCCTTCAGAATTTGGAGAAAAAGCAAACGTAAGTACGAATTAAACGGAATTTTTGTATTTGTTAATAATAGAGCAAAGGTGGTAATATGTACCCCTAAGGGTAATAAGGGCCCCGTCTGGAACACGAGTACAAATAACGTGGTTTGGCAACAAGGCTATCCATCACGCGTTATTAACTTGTAGTTTTGCATCGCGGTCATTCCGACTTCAAAGCTAAGAGAGATAGTGACTAGTATGAGTCATTAGTTTTTTTCTGCTCCAAAAAAGTTTAAAAAGTAAGATGCATGATGCCCTAAAAATCAAAGGGATGAAGGTGAATGTAGTAAGAAAGAAGAAAGTAATGGTTTTTGAAAGAGAAGGAAGCATGATAAACTGCAAGGTGCTGATTGTAGGACAAAGAGTGCACAACGGGCACTGTATAGCTTTATGAGCAGTCAGAACGTGTCAAAAAAAGGAACGTCTGGCTGTGCATAGAGGTGTGTTGGTTCCTACACTTATGTATGGTAGTGAATGTTTAGTTTGGTAGAATTAGCATTAAAGTAAGGCCAATGCTGCGGAGATGAGTGGTCTAAGAAGTATAGCCGGTGACTCTGATGGATAAAGTGAGGAATAGTTAGATATGGGAACGCTGTGGTGTGAAAGATGTGGTAACAATGCAATTCCACATAAGGAATGCTTATATGGTTTGGATACGTATGTAATGCGTGTTACCTAGATAGCACAAGGAGACAGAGTTCTATTAAATTAAATGTTTATTCGTAAAATAAAAAATATATACAATAAATTAAAGAAAATAAAAACAAGATTCTTTCGGAATACTGGTAACTCGACGTACTTCACACGACGTGGGTGGCTTGACTTTGACGGGAACGGTATATGCGACTAATCGTTTGTGTAGTACGGGTCGAGTAAGGACTGAGTTATCGACAGATCAATACTCCATCGGTTTGACTCCGACGACAGGAATATCGTTTATGGCCGGTCAATACCCGGCCTAACGGTGATTCCGTGTCGTGGAACTGTAGGTGTATTTCAGAGCGTCAGTACCGCGTCTAAAATTATCCTGACAGGCTTACCCGAACTTTCCTTGATACCGAAAGCCGACGGTGGTCCTGGTGGGTGTGTGCAAGATTAGATCAATACTCCGACCTCGTCCAAGGTAGTAACTGTGTAAAGCGTTCAAGACCAAAGTCAATACCTCTGGTCTACGCCTCGCACAACAAGGTGCTTCTACTGGCACGTCTCCTTCTACCATCAATCCATCCGGAGTGGGAGTTCAACAGAACTGGTGGTGGATATCGTCATCTTGGCAGTGGGGACAACTGGTTTCACGGGTGGAAATTAATAGTAACGTACTTGTGTCGTTACACTTAGAGAGGATGGATGAAAGAAAATTGACGAAACAGATTTATAAGGCGAGTGTGAATGGGCAAGTCGGTAGAGGTCGATCTAGGTCGATCAGATCATAATTGTTTTGAAAAAAGGCCAGGTCAAGAGTACCATCAACCGACGAGCATGTATGAAAGCGCCGATGAAAGTAGGATGAGCGAAAGAGGTGTGTAAGAACCGTAGCGGAAGTGGAAGGAAGTGATCTTTGCCTACCCCTACGGGAAAAAGACATGACTATTCTATTCATTTTAGTAAGTCGAATGAAAAGTCTCAGTAGACCGAACACCGCATATTTATCGCAAGATTTCGGAAATTTTTAATAACTTGATAGTCTACGACGCTAGTTAATTCTTGTTTCATTGCAGGGGAAGTTTGCTGACTCGTAATTTGGCAGATTTGGTGAAGAAGGATCACTTCATTTTAGATTCGGAATATTTGCAAACGTTGTTGGTCATCGTCCCAAAGTAAGTAATTATTTAGTACAAATTTACCGATGGGTTCGTTTTGAAAAATAAAGAAAATGTTACAGATTTTTGTCAAGAGGGCACTGATAGTATTTTAATTATTTCTAGGTCTCAGTTCCACGAATGGAATGCGACTTATGAAAAAATCACCGACATGATTGTGCCGCGTTCATCCGAACTCATCACTCAGGACAACGAGTACGGCCTTTATACAGTGTCGATGTTCAAGAAGGTCGTCGAAGAATTCAAGCTGCACGCCAGAGAAAAAAAATTCATTGTCAGAGATTTTACTTACAACGAGGAAGAATTGGCAGCCGGCAAGAATGAAATAACCAAATTGGTCACGGACAAGAAGAAGCAATTCGTAAGGAACAGATCGATTTTGTCATTTTGCATTCTCTAAAAATTTACGGTTTTCAACTAGAAAACTTCTTGAGATTAATTAGAGGACGTAATTCGACAAAAATGCGACTAAGTTCGTTTGTTATTTTGAGTGTTTCAGGGCCCGTTGGTAAGATGGTTGAAAGTAAACTTCAGCGAGTGTTTCTGCGCTTGGATACACGTTAAAGCATTGAGGGTCTTTGTGGAGTCTGTTTTGAGGTAAGTACGACAATAATTGTCCAACTCGTTAAATATTCCCACTGTGCAGAGTTCCATACGTGACATGAACGACAATTCATTTATTTTTACAATGTTGGCAACCAAATGTTGCTTCATTTTATTGAACTACTAGCCACATTATTTTGAGTTCACACATGGCAAGAACGTCAACTTAAATCGGTATATTTATTTTTAGTTTATAATGTTGGCAACCAAATGTTGCTTTATATCATTAAACTACTAACCATAGATGTATTTGTTTTGTCTTAATATGTTATTAAAATAATTTATACCCTACTATATAGGTCACCATATATACATATTAAACCTAGAAGTATTTTTTTATTCAGTGAGTGGATATTTCTTTTTGTAAAAGTCAGGTAAATATATCTGGACGAAAGTGACAGTGGACGGAATATCTGAGTCAAACGCAGTTTAATTTTCGACGATGGCAAAATAACTGCTTATCTTATCTGCAGACCACCATTTAATTTGATCGACGAGCTTTTCCTTGACAATCGTCGCTTTAATCTTGTTTCCCAATGGTACCATCATATACTCACGAATAAATGTAACTTCTAATATTGTTCTTCCAAATTTCATTCGATGAAAAATAATTTGGTACAGTACTGAATCTCGCTGGTACGTGCGTGCTGTCTTTCGTTAATATTGATCTTATGCTTGTTGATAAACAGTATACGAAAAGCATGTGTTTTAATTTTAGCAGAATTCTATGTCCAGATTATTAAAATTTCCTTTATTTTATGCGTAACCCTCCTATTCATTTGTTTAATTTAAAAGCGCGGAAGTTTTTCCTATTTAGAATTTATCACATTTGGTGGATAGCATTAAGTGATTAATATTAATAATTATATTCTTTTTTAGATACGGTCTACCTGTCAATTTTCAAGCCATTTTAATTCATCCCAACAAGAAGACATCGAAACGTCTAAGAGATGTATTGAATCATCTGTACGGTCATCTCGACAGCAGTGCTGCTCTTTCTGGACCGAACGTTGATGTAAGACATTTTATAAATATCTTTTAAACTAACCTAAGTTTTTTTGCGAAATATACATTTTTATAAAAAATATTAACTGAATATTTACAAAATTAAATAATCATTTTAATAGGGAATATGCATGTCATTCAAATAAGGGTAAAATATTTTTTTAATAAACTTTTTACTTAAAAATTATGCCTCTGGGGAAAATTCAAACATTTGAAAAGCGACGTCATCGGGCAGAACGAATATGACGTAACAGTCTGTATTAACTAATGTCAATAACATCGAGAATCGGGTGAGTCTGAGTGGTTAGGTTAGGTTAAAAGTGTGAGGTCTTTAATGCTAACTGAGCTGAGATCAGATAAGTCATCAAAGTTCGGTTGCCCTAGTATAGAAAGTCGTTTTCTGCTTAGGTCGGGGCAGTGGCAGAGAAGATGTACCATTGTTTCCTCCTCTTCCTTATCGTAACAGCTTCTACAAAAGTCGTGTCGTAGCTCAGCGATTCCCATGCGCCGTGCATGGGATCCACCTGCCTAGTGTCTTGTTATGGCCGCGATCGCATTTCCAATTGACTCCCTGGATAGAGTTAAAACACCATTAGTTCGACTTAGATCTAGTTTAAGCCAAATCTGTTTCGATGATGTGCATGGGGGTTCATTTTGCCACCTCAAGTTGGCTTTTTCAACTACTTTGCTGTGCAAGAGGAGCCGGCAGCTTGCAATCGGTACTCCGTGCTGAGATAAGACAGATATAGCTGGGAGGGTGGTGCCCTCTCTTGCTAACTCGTCCGCCTGAGTCGTTAGGTTAGGTATTTGGTATTTGCTTAGAAGTGTTTGTGATTCAGTCAGTTTTATTATGATTTTATTGCACATTTAGAAGTAAAATTACATTTGTTTTGTAAGAAATAACTCGAAATTTTTGGAAAATTACTGAAAGTGGTTTTGTGACGGCGCAATCAGATAATTTACCAAAAATGGATGTGTTCATGATGAAAACTTTAAGGTAATTACCTATGTATTATTTATAATTTTTTTTTTATCTTGCATATCTTTTCAGCAAATTACAATACTTCTTCAATAAGCTTCAACCTAACCATTCCACTTGTTTGTCATATACTATTACGTCACACCAAGCTCGCCAAAATGGCGGGCGATTAAATTGCCCGTGTTGGTTGGCTATTTTCAAATTTTTTTCTAAATACTTTAAATTATTTTTTGGCGTTGAATTTTTTTTAAATATAAAGCGATCTAAACTATCGTATAAAAATTTAAAAAAGATACATGCATATTTCCTATTGTAGTACTTGTAAATATAAATTATCACAGAACAATGTTTCGAACGAAAGCTCTTAAGTGGTTCGAAAAATTAACTGTATCTTTGAACTATTCTTTATGTTAAAGTGAAAATAAAAACCAATTGCTTCCTACGACTTATCACGATAAATTTACGTAGTTAATAATTAAAACGACGATTGTAGTCACTGGAGAGTAGTTGAATTGAAACTGGTCGACGTATCTGTCAGGGCCAGTTAATCACGCGCGCCGTCGTAAAAAACGATTTTAATTAACTGGTTAGTCGATAGGAGCAATTGTTTATAGAATCAACAATATTTAAATTAACCCTAGGCAACTTATGTGAGCTTTCCCAAACACAATTGACAAATTGGACTTCGAGTTTGTTTCCACAGAAGGTAACCAACAAGAGTTACTGACTGTTTGCAAACATGTTTCCACACATTTTACTCATGGTTTGGTATAAGCCTAAAAAGTTTGTGCACATTTTAGCAGTCTATTGTTAGACGCTTGCGCAATTCATAAAACGGTCTGTAGTCTACAGTTAGCGTTACATTTATCTTCGCTGTAATTATCAGTCTCACCCATTTACTCTCAAGATTGACACTACAAGGACCAATCTTCATCAAGAATCCTTCTTTTACAGGGCTGCTACGGAATGGAATAAGCTTCCAAAATCAGTTTTTCCAGAGAACTATGACCTGCAATTTTTTAAAAAACGTGTCCACAATCATTTCCTTTCTATAACCCCTTTCCCTTCTAATAGTCGCAGTGCGGGCCGTCCGCGGCCCACACGATAGGTCTACCCTTTTTGCGACTATTTTCATAAAAAAAAATTCCATTTTTTAACACAATTACAAGCAATTATAGGTATAAGCTATTATGTTTCATTTGACGTTCTTCTTTGGGTACGATTGACATTTAAGGTTAAAGTATAGAATGGGTGGGTAATTTTTCTTCGGGACACGCCTACAAGCAGATGAGAAGAAGAAACAGATTGACAATTGACCGAAGTGACCAGCTGGCTGTTTCTACATTTAGTTTGAAATCAGTCAGAAACAGAAACGTTGAACTATCGTACAATTGAGTAGTCAAATGTGGATTTTTACGTTCATCGAGTTAATAAGTGTTTTGACCAGCAAACTGATACTTGATTTTGTTTTTACAGAGTGTCGACATTCCAGGCCTCGGATTCGGCCAATCAGAATATTATCCGTACGTGTATTACAAGCTTAACGTCGACATGATAGAAACGAAGATCTAAAGGAGCGCATAAAAATTCACACTTTTTATGTTATCATAGGTTCCAAAAGAAAATGTTTATGAACGTACTTCAAAGATAGCATATTTTTTCTTTTAGTTAACCCATTCGTCGTTTCGAAGGGATGTTCTGTTTTTTTTTGTAAAATTTGTTTGACCTTTTGTGTCCATACTCAACACTGGAATGTAGCACCCTTTCAAAACGCCGCGTTTTACCTTGAAAAAAATATATATTTTTAAAAGTATTAATCTGAAGTAAAGCTATTTTTATATCCCTAAAAGGCATTTAATCGTTAATTTTATTGTTACGTCACTTTGGCACGTCACATGATACCCGAGCTGTTCAATATTTGAAAGTGTAGTCGTAAACTACTTCCCATCATTCCTTGGCGTTCTTGTGAAAAAATGCTGTATTTTTTCCCATGCGCCAAAATATTTTCTGTCCTTTAATGGAAAATGATTTGTAACGAAGATGAAGTGTGAAAGTTTGTTTTTAATTAATTTTGTAGCAACTTATATTTTATGAGAAAAAAAGTAAATAAATTTTTTTTAAACAGCGTTTTTTCCGTTGAGAGACATCTATATTTACAGGATTATTATAAAGTACAAGTAATTTTCAAAATCCTTAAATTTAATGAGAAAAAAAATAAATGAATGCAGGGATACACTTATCATGCAACCTTCGGATCCGACTCCGGTACGATGTTGCCCCAAGAATCGGATCGGTCCGAAATCGGAAAGGGGTGAGCACACATACACGCTTCCAAATTCCGGTTACAGCTCGATACACTCGCCAGTATCTATTCAAACATTCTCGCAGAAGGTCCTGTGCACAAAATTTTAGCAACTGCGATTTGAAACTTTGTTTAGAAGAAGATAAAGAAAATCAGGGATGTTTTAAGGACAGAGGAGAACACTGATTTTGGATACACGAAAAGATCTTCAGAAGGGGAGTTTTCCACACTTTTACTTCATATGTTGGATGAGACAAAATGTTACTATTATTTAGAATATTCGATGTTCAACCTTTTGGAACTTGAAAAAATTGCCTAAGCAATACACATACGTTATTTAAAAGAGCAAAAAAACAAGCGACACGCGGCCCTCAGTCGTAAAAAAAAGATTGCACAATCGTAGCATGTTCGGATGCAGGAACGGGGTCAGGTGAGTGGGATCAGACACGTGTCGGCAAGGTGTGAACTGTGGCGTTTAGAGTCCAGTACCATTTCCCTCTCAGACACTCGTCCGACTGTATGATCGGAGTGGCATCGGAAGGATGCATGATGAGTATATGTATGTATAGCTTAAAACCCCAAGTGGGGTTGCGTCGCTTTATAGAAGCTTTTTAGTTTATATTTTCTGGGCTGATCAGGCTTTGTATTGTTATTTTCCGATTTCTTTGCTTATTTTATTCCAGAGTTTCCAGTTTCTTGCCTTTTCTTCAGCATTCACTATCCCTATTCTTCTTAAATCCTTGTTGGCGATCTCGTTAGCCCATCTAACTTTATCCACTGTCTATTTTTTCTTCAATTATGAGTTGTAGCGTTCTGTATTTGTCGCTTCTCAATATGTGTCCCAAGTAACTTGCTTTTCTTTGTTTGACAGTATTCATTATTTCTGTTTTTCCATACGGTTTAGGACTTCGATGTTGGTAGTATGGCTTGTCCAAGGAATTCTCAGCGTCCTGCGGTAGCCACCACATTTCAAAGGCCTCCACTTTCCTTTTTGTTGTTTCTGTTAGCGTCCACGTTTCCACACCATAAAACAATGTGCTAAGAGCATAGCATGGAGCCTGGTTTTTATGTCGAGCCTGAGATTACACATCACATTACGCATGTTATTAAATATCAAAATCAGAAAAATAACAGTTTTTATTTAATAACCACATTCGTAGGACTAATGTACTAGTTATTGTTTATAATCTAATTAAATCTACTTAAAACAACTGTTTACTTATTTACATACGCGTTCTTATTTTTTGCAATGGAGCATTCCCCAAATTTCCAGAAAACACATTCATTGAAAGGATGATTCACTGAACAGGTCCGGCCTTTAAGATTTTTGTCGCGATTCGTAAAGTTTCCCTGTCGAGAAGCATCTACGATATAAAAATATACTTAAAAATATTCTACTCCTCAGTAATTGTGGGAAACACAATTTGTATCAATCACGCAGAGGTTTGAAAGAGAAATTTTCCTTATTTTTTAATATTTAATTAGCTGGTTAGTGGCAAAAGAACGACGTTGGGAATTTCGTTTGTTTTAAGGTATTTTTTATGTAAAAAAATTTATTTGGCTTAGTTTTACGCGACACTTTGTCTTCGAAAATATTATTTGTGAATTTTTAAAATATAATTTTGATTTAGGGTGCGTTAATTGATATTACTGGGCATTATGTGATGGCCGAGTGACTGCACAAAATATTTTTAGATGTAGTATAATGCTTCATCAGTGACAATATATTACTACCTATACGATTTTAATTTTTCGGGCCACAGTCTATTATAAAGCAGTATTGTTTTGATTATTTGTAAATAAATATTGTATATACTACAAACAATAAAATATTTTGCCTTTTGAATCTATTTATAATGATGATTCCATATTGTAATATAGTTCCAATTATTTAGTTGACTACTTTTTTTTGAATATAATTCAAAAATAATTTTAAGTGGTTATTTGTTCAATGTAATTGTTAGAAAATAAAACGTATTTGAATTGTTGATTTACTTATTTGTACTTGTTGGGAGGGTTACTTTACATAAATTAAATACCACGATTTAAAAGCAACGAAAAAGAGGAAGAACTCTCGGAAGGTGGACACCATCTTTACTAACTACAAGTGACTGGAACTTACAGGAACTTATCCTTATTCTTATAAAAATATTAAATATGGCTTGCAGATGTGAATGATATCAATAAAATCTAATATTAATGACACCAACTGTAATTTTAAACTTAAGTTCATCTACTTTGGAATTTTGGCTATTTTGCGACCATAAATGGTACTTTTGATTTGTTCTCAAAAAAAGTGCGTTAGTGTCGTGGAACACTCGGTCGGAACGAAGTTCCTTTCGTATTATATTATTATTGATAAACGTATTATATTTTCTCACGCTTGTTTTTGCACTTTTTGGCATTGTTGCTTTTTTTTTGATGTTTTTTTAGCCAATTTGTCAACTAATTGGCCAAAAAAAATAAGAGAGTCGTAATATAAAATTAGGTTAAAAATAAATTATTCACATATTGTTACACTTTGACACTTAACTAGTGTCATTGTTATTATTTTCTAAGCCACTATCACAATGCATTATTAATGTATATTAACCAATAACAAAAGTTATCCACAGCGCGTATGCTATTGGCTGTACCCAGTCATAGGTGCGCGCTTATAGGTTCAAGGCAGCCAATAAGTTCGCACCGGCTACGCAGGTTTAATTGGTACACGGCATACGCGTCTGATGTTTTGTGACGGAAAAACCTTACACTTCCTTCGCCTAGCCTCCATCCGTACCGTGCGATAAGGAAATTCGTTTCAAAAATGGCCATTAGTGCAATATGGAAATCCAGCAGGCTATTTACTATTGCTTGTACCGCTCAAAATACGATCCTGGAAAATATTAACTAAAAAGTGTCTCGCCATGGGTGACGTGCAGCACGTGGACACTTTTTGACATGGTAGAAAGGGTGACGTACACGTGACGTCACTGCTTAAGATAGTTAACGTGCATGTGGTACAACAAATGACATGACTTTTTTGTTTTTTTTGAGTGTAGAGTGATCTTTTTGACAATCATTTAGGTTTAAGGAACAAAATTGTGGGGTTATTTGTGATTTTTAAAGAATAAACATTTTGACAGATAGATAAAATCCCAAGCTGAGACGTCACATCTCTTTCCACCTTTGTCAAGCTGAAACGTCACGTGCACGATACTCATGATCGCATTGTGAACGCCACAACTATCTTGTTGATACCACTCATAGTCAATATTTTGAATAGCTGGAACGATAACGGTTTGTAAGAGACGGATGTACATTTCAGCATTCAAATTTCCCTCGACGAGAAATGGGACCAATCACATGGTTTCCCAGAATACCATTCCAGACAATCACTTTTTGACGACGATGGCTGGAATGTACCACCAAAGAATACAGATGTACACATAAAACCTCATACATCTACTTTTTGTGTCCCAAGAACTCTGTTAATCATTACCATGAAAACCAGATAGCGATAGTAGGTAGTTATCAGCTGAAATATATGTGTATCTGTATTATTTATTAAAAGTTAGTTATTTGTTGACACTCGTTGATGAATTTACATCTGCGTTTTATTGTTTCTATTCTAAGAAAGAATACACATATATTTCAGCTGCCAGCTATCTCTACTATCGCTCTTTGGTTTTCAGGGTAATAATTAACAGAGTTCTGATGACACAAAAATTGGATTTATGAGGAAGACCACCAACTCGCTGGACAGACGACATTACAAAAATTACAAAAAACTGGATTCGTAGCGCTCAAAACAGAAAAGAATGGACGCAGAGGGCTGATTGATGATGTGTACATCTGTGTTCTTTGGTACCACGTTCCTATGGACCGCATTTGACGCTCAAATCTAGCTTGATACGTCAGTGTTGATGCTCGCCACCGACCTTTCAAGTATCAGTCAAGATTTACGTTAATATACTCTTGTTTGATATTTCAGTAAAAAGCTTTCTTAAGAATAAATATTTTATTATTACATTAAGATGCTTATTTTTTAAAGCAAGCCCTTACGGTCAGTTTGAAAATGTACCAAAGAAACTAATCAAAAAAGTTAATGTAGTAAAAGATTTCGCACTTAAATGTTATAATCTTATTGTAGGTAAATGGCTTGGGCCTTTTTTTTTCGACTATCACTACTGTTAATACCTCTGAAGGAGGTCCATTTATCTATTAAGCGTGAAGAATTAGCTGTACCTATGTTTTAAAGGTTAATATTAAATAGAGTTGATTTATTAAAGAAAGAGACCTGTCATGTCTCCCCTCCAAATTATTACTAATGAAGCGGATGTCGAGAGCCAATTTAAACCGAATTGGTTATCACCCAACCACACCTTTACTTCTTCTACACAATTATATATTCCCAATCAAGATTATACATGTGAACTTTTTTGTTTAGTGTCAAGCAAGGTTATTCGGCAATCGTCGTGTTTTTTTGACGTTTCATCCTACTCCGACTGATTTAACCGAAAGTAGTCCCTATTAATAATAATTTATCTCTAATTACTCCAAACAGTTGGGAATTCTATGAATTGGTACTACATGAAAAGAGATAAGTTTCAAAAGAAACATTTTATTACTCTAAACTAAACTAATATACCTAAAATATATGGTACTAATCACAACGTTGATTGAAGTTTTCCCAAGCCAATTGCATTGACCAAATACTAAGAGGTCTCATATAAGCCACTGCTCTAATGTGTTTCTTAGCGTACAGAGCTTCTGGAGTATCGAAAGCCAATCCACAAAGTTGCATGGAATTGTACATTCCACCGGCGGTCTTGAACCCTTCCTCTACCATTCCCTAGAAATAATGATTAATAGTAACCATTAAAGACAGTAAGAGAAGAACGTCAACGCACCTCAAAAATCATAGTGGCGGCAAGAGCATACGTTACACCGGTCCACACTTCTAAACTTTGTATTGAGGTTTCGTCCACGTTACCATCGATGGTCCCATTCACAGCTCCCATATTTCCATCACAGAATAACAGCACGTTACTCTTGTAAATATTTTTCAACGCCGATTTAACGTTGGCTTCTGGAAACACCTAAAACAAGTTGATGTATACAACTAACGCTATTAATTGAGTACATTGGTACTGTTTAATGAACCATTTTGACCAAAATATATTTTATTTAATAAGTTTTAATTTTGAAAATTGGATTTTTAATAAGTGACGTGCAGCACGTGAGCACTTTTTGACATCGGTAGATAGGTTGACGTCTCACTGCTTGAGATAGCGTGCACGTGGCAAAACAACAAATATCTTTCACAAGGTTATCGATTTTGATTTTCCGAGCTTTTTGAGTTTGAAGTAAATTGTTTTTATTTACGTTTAAGGAACAATATTGTGGTGTTATTAGTGATTTTTAAAGACTAATCATTAATATTCAGGTGTTAAAAAGTAGGGTTAGGTTGCCCGTAGCCGAAGCCACTTTTAGAGAGATAGATAAAATCTCAACCTGTGACGTCACACGTACGTCACATGCACGTTTTTGAGAGTAGAAGGTTAAAAAAAGTTCTAAAACTTCACATGGAAGTGAATTCCACGATTTTGAGGTTCAGTACAATTGGAGAAGAGACTATGTCTGTTATTTCCGATGTGCCAATAAAGAGAGATTTTTGCGAGGCCTGGACGTTCATCAAACGAATGGTCCTCATGGATAGAGCCCACAGCAGTGTCACACTCCTCTTTTGTTATTGACTTTCTCCGATAATTGACGCTCCACTCGTATTTTAGCTGTCTGGTGCCAGTACAAATATAATTGAATATAACACCTCAATATTATTCCTTAAACCTATATAATTGTTAAAAAGTTCAATATTAACTCAAAAAACCCAAAAAAGCTCAGAAAACCAAAAACACATAACCTTATGAAAAATATATCATTTGTTGTAGACTTGAACTTTTAATGAAAGACACATATCAACAGACCCCACCATATTCCCAAAGTCAGCAGATGTACAATGCCGATTCATACCGAATTTGGTACAAGTACAAGTATTTTGTAACGGTTACCAATTATTTATGCAGCAGAAAACGTATTAAAATTTAAATTAAATAAAAAAATATATAGTGATAGTTTAGAGATCATTCGCCAGTGACAAAATAAAATTTACTTTCTTATTCTTTCACTTTAATCTTAATTTCATTAATACATCTCTATTATCGGGTATTTTTTGTCACCGAAAACCCAATTTAAAAAGTACTTCTCTTAAAACTGCACACCCTCAAAACCTATTTGTGCATGGCGTACTTCATGTAAAATTGGTTTGTGTTGCTTTGCCTAGATCGTTTATCAAGCGAATGATCCTCATAATGGAGCTGTTATAGAGTTGACGCAGGTGTAACCCTTTAGTTAAGTGATAGCTTACAAAAAGCTTTCCAACCAAAACATAGCCACAACGTTTAATAACAGTATACAATAATTTAAACTATACTTGCATGGGGAGAATCAGAACATTCCCTCATCGATTCGATTCATTTTTAGTGCATATGTATGTAGTTCATGACCAAGACTGTAACAGGTGTAAATATTAAGACGTACTTTTCAGGAAATTTCGAGAAAATTAAGCTTGGTGCATTTAAGGATTGTCTATTTTAAGTTAATGTTTTTCAAGCCGAGCAAGTAAGCGGTCAGTTTCATTACTATGAGATTCATGGTTCGTTGCTACTGTATTTTTGTTTCACTCTTTTTTGCCGTGTACAACGTATCGTGAAACATCGAAACCACTTTTCTTTCATATTTTAAGGGCCGATCCTCACTATAATGCCGTTCACAGTTTGTTCTCGGTCCAATCTCGGTTTGATAAGATATTATCAAGTAAAAAATATACGTGTGCATTCATACTATCCGTAACAGTCAAGTTTCGCTCGAATCCCATTCCAATCACGATCAGGCTCGAAGAAATTTTGTTTGAGCCAGATCGAACTTGTCACGACATGTAGCGACAGTGTGAATGCTCTTTTGTTTAGGACTTTTAATTAAATTATAATTGTATTTGAATTATACAATTACAGCTAAAGTAATCTTGAGTGATAGAAATGACTAAACAAATGTGGACTTTCGAAAAAAGTAATTATATATAAATAAATTTTTTGAAAATGATATATATGTATCTAATTACAACTTTATGAAAGATAAACAGAATATTACTTAACTGAATCTATATTACAATTGTGAATGACGTAAATTTAAAAAATTATTGGTATTTTCATTAAGAACATAGTTCAATGACATTTTTTCACCGCACATATTACAATTATTTTCCAATGTTATTAATTATTTACGAGCCAAATGCATCCGACTTTGATTATTGACGATTCAAGACTGAATCGTGAACTGAGTCAGATTGTAATGTGAACATGATACGACTTCACCAATTTTCTTCATTTATATACTATATATTTTATTTTTTAGTTACTGCAACCAAGGGTTTGTCAAGGTATTTTAGGTCGGACGGAAGACTGACGGTCGCCACGCTAACAGCCGCTTTAACTTTTACCCGCTGCATTAGAGATGTTTTACATAAAAAAATGGTTCACTATTTTTATAGTCACTCTTTTAGAAATTTGAACTTTACGAAAATATACATTACTTTGTTTGCATAAAAATGATAAAGAAAGAAGGTGATCGAAAAAAAAGAGAGATGCAGTAGCAAGATTCGAACCACGAACCTCTTTGATATGAAACTGACCGCTTCCTCATTTGGCTTGAAAACATAAACATACAAGGTATAAGACAAAGCTTGAATTTTCCAAACTTAATTTTCTCAAAATTGAGTAAAAAGCGCGCTTTAATGTTTACACCAGTTTAAGTCCTAGTCGTGAACTAAAAATGAATGTAATCGACGAGGGACGGTTCCGATTCTCCCCTTGTTAAACAAAAAAATTGTTTACGTCATAGCTTTTTCTCGATCCCGAGCATCTCATGTACCAATGACCGCACAACTGATCGGCCATGATTGATTTGGATTGACGTCGAGAACAATCAAAGTTGTAGTAGCTGCCGTTCCACAATTTTCGTTCAAAAACGACTTTGGCTTTCTTCAAAATATTTTCGAATTTGTCTTTATCTGCGTCTCTTCCCAACTGTTCAGCCATTAGCGCCATTCCACGCAAAGCGCACAGCCACAAACCACCGCAATAGGCGCTGAAATAAAGATAACCAATTGTAAACGAATACTGTTTTAACACTTTTATAATAATAATGCTATTTTTCTCTCCGATAGGATAAGGGAGACAAACTGTAAAACGGAGATCATTCACCTGAGAGTAAGAATAATAAAGTTCTTCTTTTTAATAAAAAGTAAGGTCTTTAATGCTAACTGAGCTGAGATCAGATAAGTCATCAAAGTTCGATTGCCCTAGTATAGAAATCCGTTTTCTACCTAGGGCAGGGCAGTAGCAGAGAAGATGTACCATTGTTTCTTTCTCTTCCTCATCGTGACAGCTTCTACAGAAGTCGTGTCGTAGCTCTGCGATTCCTATGCACCGTGCAAGAGATCCAGTTTCCTGTTATGGCCGCGATCGCATTTTCGATGGACTCCCTGGATAGAGTTAAAACATCATTAGTTCGACGTAGATCTAGTTTAGGCCAAATCTGTTTCGATGATTCCTGCATGTGGGTTCATTTTGCCTCTTTAAGTTGGTTTTTTGAACTACTTTGCTGTGCAGGAGGAGCCGGCAGTTTGCAATCGGTACTCCTCCTTGCTGAGATAAGACAGATACAGCTGGGAGGGTGGTGCCCTCTCTTGCTAGCTCGTCCGCCTTACAGTTACCTGGTATGTCCCTGTGTCCGGGTACCCAGACAATGTGAACTCTAAACTTAGTCGCTTGCTCATTCAGGAAGGCTCGGCATTGCACCCCTGCCCTAGAGGTCAAGTAGACAGTTCAGTAATTTGATAGCAGCCTGGCTGTCGCAAAGAATGGATATCTCGCTAAACTTTTGTTCGTTGCGAAGTGTCCGGATAGCTGTCTCGGTAAATGCTGTCATTTCGGCTTGATACACACTGCAGTAATCAGGCAAACGAAACGACAGGTTAAGTAAGGGGTCTTCTGAGAAGACACCGCAACCTACTCTTTCCTTTAGAGTCGTCCGTATAAAATACTGCGCCTTGAGGTTTAACTAGATTCTCGGCTCAATCTTCTCTGGATGGGATTTCCAGGGATAGGTCACCTTCGAACTAGGGGTAGGTTTAGTGTAATCAATGTATTTTGTGAACAGGTCGTATTCTCTTAGGATTCTAGAGTGACCATAGTGCGTTTCGGTCCACGGGAACACAGTATTGAGTCTGAGATCAACACTAGCTGCGCATTCTTTCCCAAACAGATCTACTGGTAGTAGATGTAGAATCGTTTCAAGGGCTTTTGTTGGGGTGGTCCGTAGACTACCTGTGATCAGCAGACATGCCAATTTCTGGACCTTTCCTACCTTTGTATGGTTAACTCCCTTTTCTAGGGCTGGCCACTATACTATCGATCCATACATTAGAATCGGTTTTATGACCGTAATATAGAGCCAATGAATAACATGAGGTTGCATCTACCAGATAGCTTATTCGATCAAGTTAAAAGACACTTACAACAATTTGCAGACAGAACTGAATAAAATAAGATATTCGGAACATCGATGGAAAGTTTTTGGTGATCTGAAAATTGCAACGTCACAGCTCTCGATAAAAAGTATTTAGGAAAAAAGTTCCCGGCAATTAGTGATGCTACGTTGAAAGAATGATTTTGCGATGGACCACACATTCGGATTTTACTTGAGGACAAAAAATTTATTGGCACGATGAACGACCGTGAAAAAGCAGCTTGGCAAAGTTAGCCAGAGATTGCGGATTTGTTAAATGCTAAAGACGAAAACAACGAAAGAAAGTAGAAAACAAAAGAGAAATCCGCTGCACAGATCATTCGAAGACAAAACAGTTCGATACAAGCGGAAAATTTTTTTATTTTTTTTTCAGGGTTTTTTCACAAATAACTTAGAATTTTGAACTCGAATGAACAGAAAAGGCTCTATAATTAGATAAAAGGCTTCAATAGTTATTTATGTACCAAGGGTATAAATAGATGTTTATGCCTTGAGGGCGACGTTTTTCAAACCCGAGGGCCTCTGGCCTGAGGGTTTGTAAGTCGCCCGACGGTATACACATCTGTTTATGCCCGCGGCACATTCATAACTTTATGTCATACTAGTTCGTTATTGCAATCCAATCTCAATATATATATATATATAACGGATTGTTTACAGCTGTTGCCGTCTCTCCGTCCCCAATCTCCATCTTGCTCTGTTAAAAACCTCGTTTTCTTCCAAACCTCTTTTAGCCATTGCCTCGTCTATATCGTCTTTCCAACTTCTCCGTGGTCGTCCCCTTTTCCTTCGTTCTGGTGGTATCCATTCCAGTACCTTCCTAGGCCATCTGTCAGTTGTCATCCGCTTTACATGTCCGGACCAAGTTAACTGCCGCTTTTCTACATCCTCGTGTATGTTTCTGTCCATTTGCATTTCATTTCGGATAACATCATTTCTAACCCTCCAATCTCAATACAAATCAGTATTTTAAAAAATCCGGTTTAAATTAATAACATTGCCATTTTATCATAGTAGACACCATCGTTGCTAGGTGAATGTTGACAAACGTAAATGTCAAAAAATCACAATAATTTTTATATGTGTCAAAGTTAGAAGTCAACATGTACGAAGATTTTGGAATTCCTGACGAAATTATTAAAATAGCAAAGAAAGCAACTGAAAATCTGTTGCCAAAAAAGTCTAAAGAAGCTTACAACATGGAATACGAAGAATTATTAAATTGGATGCAAGAAAACTACGTAAAAAATGTTAATGAAACAGTGTTGCTTGGATACTTCGGCGATCTCGCTAAAACATTTTCTCCGAGTTCCTTGTGGTCCAAATATTCCATGGTAAAGAAAACTTTAATAGTACTTAAATAAAAATATTAATATTGCTAATTACTATAAGTTATTGGAATATTTAAAGCAAACTTTGAAAGGCTACAAACCAAAGTCTAAAATTCTGTCTAGAGAAGATGTTTTAAAATTTATTTATAAGGCACCGAACGAGACGTTTTTAATGAACAAAGTTGCATTAATATTTGGAATATTTGGTGGATGTCGACGGCAAGAACTTGTGAACATGTTGGTTACTCATGTAGAAGATAGAAAATCGGTTTTTATGGTAAATGTACCAGAGACAAACACCGATAAAAAAACGCATTTTTACCATTATAGATGAAGGTGAAATGAACAGTTTAAAGCTAATAAGAGATTATATGTCACTACGGCCACGTGGTTTATCAGAAAAAAGGCTTTTTCTGACCTATAGACAAGGTCGATGTACTGTACATCCAGTAGGAAAAAACACGTTTGGAAAAATCCCGTCCATTATAGCGGAATATCTGGGTTTGAGTGATCCTGAGAAATATACAGGTCATTGTATGCGTCGAACGTCAGCAACTCTTCGTGTAGAGGCTGGAGGCAGTATGACCACGTTGAAGCGCCATGGTGGATGGAAGAGTATGTCGGTTGCTGAAGGATATTTAGAGGATAGTTTATCTTCAAAAAATGAAGTTTCAAGAATACTGGCAGGTGTACCTTCCGGGTCTGGCGTTTCGGTGCAGAAATTTGAAACTCAAACTATGAAACATGAATCGTTTTCTGCGGGAAACTTAACTATCACCGGATACTTTCAGAACTGCCAATTTTATGTTAACTCGTCAAAATAATGTTCATCGAATATTTACATATATTACTATATTCCGTTTGTAATTTCATTAATAAAGGTTATTAAATAAGTTAAACAAAAAATTATTTCTGTTTATACCCGCACGGGCCATAAAGTGAACTTTATGCCCGCACGGGCATAAAATACGACATTAGATAGTTGGTAACTAAGTAATAAAAACACAATAATGAACTAGTATGACATAAAATTATTAAAAAATCTGCTCTCATAAGTTCAAAACACACTAGTACTTCAATTTTTCGCGATTTTTAGCGTTTTTCGCAATTTACTCGAAGCTCAAGCCAGATGGAGCAAAAAGGGCTCCGGATTCGGATTCAGGGCACCGAAAAACATATAAAAAAGTAAGTCTGGTCAAAATAACTGACAACTTTTTTTTTGTGTAATTTGTCAATATTTTTTAACAACTATGGCGCTAGGACAATCAAACTTCGCTAGATTGGCAGCAATAGTGCAGCAAACCCATTATATACATAGTAAGTACACATTAATAATTAAAAATAATTAAATATTAAATATAATAAATAATTAATAATTAAAAAAAAAAAGACGTTTGAAGAGGCTACAATTTGTCAACAAACATGGTAATTTGTATGGTTTCCGCTATTTTCGTTCAATCTCACCTCACGCCGTTCATGGTCCACGTGTCGTAGGTCTGATCCGGCGTGCCACCGTTTTCAATTAAACCGTCACCGTCCATCTCGTGTTCGATACATTTTTGCACGACCGCAAAACATGTGTCGTACATATCTTTTATATATTCCACGTCGGGATTTGCGGGCGAAGAAGCGAAAGCGTCTCGAAACGTTTGCAGCACAAATTTCGAGTTAAGATCTCTCCACGAACTCACGTCGTGAATGGGATAGGCGTTAATTAACGTCAGTGGCTCCTCACCTAGAAATTAATACTTATTTAACATCACCAATGAATTCCTAATACAGACAGAGTCACGAATCATTAGACGTGAAGATGTAACTTCGGCAACGTTGTAGCGGAATATACTTGCACCTAGGCGGGGGGTGGTTTCAGCAATATTGCCAGCTCTTTTTCCGTTCAGAAATTTCCTCTGATTTTGTAATAATTAACATCAGAAATAACAAATAACACCACGTTGTATTTAAAAAAAAATCACTAGTGCAATGCAGATTATTATTTATTTTAGAGAAAAGTAAATGTAATGGTCTATTTTTATGCATTGTAACTAGTAATCATGTCGGTCTTAGTTTCATTAATTTTAAGAGCAAATACTTCATCCGGCAACATTGTTAGACTGGACAAATATCGTCGCTGATTGGTACTGCTTATCGTTTATTGTTCTGGGTTTTATTTGCGAACTTGAATGGGCAGATAATCTAAACGATTTTAAAACGAAAATAAGAAATACTTGCCTTACAGTAACACCGGAAATGCTTTCAAATGTAAGACAATCATTTTATGACAGATTGAGATTTTGTCTTGCTACCGAGGAACCGTTTTATAATTTTTATTTTTTGGTTTATAATTTGCCAAAGCTTTTAAGTTCTTTCAGGTTCTATCTTATTTTTAAGAATTTTCTTCTTTTTTTTAATTTTTAAGAACACTTTTTATTTTATTGTACTCCACGTTATGTATCTTTGCCACGGGTGATTTAATCACCCAGAGAATATTCACAACACCAAAGTTGCTTAAAAAATGAATCTTACGTCAGATTAATTTTTAAAGTACTAATGCTCGTTTGTCGTATTTTTCGTGTCGATAATAATAACATGTGATGTACTACACCCCACCGCTAACGATAACACGGCCGGCCTCAACGATATGCCACCACTCTGTTGTTTCGACGCAAGGTGATCAGGGGTAAACAGATTTGCAAGATTGCATGTCAACTTTCGCATCAAATAGATTATAATGTCTAATAGTTCGTGACTCTCACTGTATACACATAACTACATAATTTTACCCCCACTCTACAATGAGTGGGTCACAGCGAGGATAGAACTGGTAAAGTGAATTTACTATTGTAATAATTGTGGAGGGGTCTCGCAAAACAAAAATCGTCTGTATTGTCGCTATTAAAAAACATAATTTTTTTTGTCTAAATTTTCTAGATTCGTCTATAATTATAACAATTTGACAACGGTGTGCAGCTATGCTGCTATCAAATTATGCGACGTGCATCGGGTTTTGTTGTATATATACAGAGTATTCCATAAATTTGGATCCATTTTGGAATTTTTTTTAAAATTACCATTGGAAAAAAACGTCGCAAAGTTGGCTACTGACATTAGTTAACTGTCAAATTCCCCCATTTTTTTAATCGTTCAAAAATGGCCAAAAATGGTTTGTCGAAATATGCAAAAAAAAGTTATTTTTAATGACATTTCGTCAACATACTGATTTTGAACGAGAAATACGAACTTTGGGAAAATTTAAGCTTTTGGCATTTTTAAGGGGAGAAATCCTCTTCCCAGAGACTAAAAACGTAATGTACACAGATGGCTCAAAATCCCTAGATGGAGTTGGGGCAGGTGTTTTTAGTAGGAAACCAAAGATTGAAATATCTATCAGTCTTGGCAGTTATGCTACAATCTTTAAGGCAAAAGTCTTCGCTATCGAGTTGTGTGCAAGGGAGCTGACTAACGGACTAACTAGCAAACAAAAACATTAGTATAATATCAGACAGCCAGGCTGCTTTAAAAGCACTAAGCTCCAACAAGATAAATTCTAAACTTGTATGGAAGTACATTGAATCCCTGGAGTACCTTGGTGCGAATTACAGATTGACCCTGCTGTAGGTACCTGGGCACCAGGAGGTGGAGAGAAACAAAAAAGCCGACACCCTTGCAAAATAGGGGGCCAAATTTGCGTTCACTGGACCAGAACCGGTCTTTGGAGTCACTACAAGTGCCGCCAAAACAATTATTTCGGACTGGGCGGAGAGGAAAATACTCACGTACTGGTCCGATATACCAGGGTTGACTCACTCGAAGGCGTTCTTATCTAAACCCTCGAGAAACACAACTAAGCAGATCCTGGAATGGAGCAGGAATAACCTGCAAATTCTAACGGGACTGCTTTGAGGACCCCGTCGTCTAAGATACCACCAAGGAAGAATAGGTCTTAATCAACAAACGGACTGTCGGTTTTGCTGCTTGGAAGACGAAACTGCTGAACATGATACCTAACCTAACCTACACATACATACATATTCACACCACAGCGTTCTCTTATCTCAATATTTTTTACTTTATCCAACCGAGTCACGAATTTAAATACATACAAACATACATAAAGTCACGTCTTTTTCCCATAGCGGTAGGCAGAGACCACTTCCTTTCACACATTCTAACACATGCTCATACATGCTCGTCGGTTGTTGGTACTCTTGACCTGGCCTTTCCTCAAAACAATGTTGATCTGATCAAGATATGTTCTCCAAGGTCGAACTCTACCGACTTGTCCATTTACACTCGCCTTAAAAATTTGTTTCGTCAATCTTCCTTCATCCATCCTTTCTACGTGTCCAAACCATCTAATCATTTCTTTATCTATCTTTGTAACCACATCTTCTTTTACACCACAGCGTTCTCTTATCTCACTATTCTTTTCTTTATCCAACCTAGTCACTTCGGCTATACTTCTCAGACTACTCATTTCCGCAACATTAATCCTATTTTTATAGAGGTCTATTAGTCAGTCAGCTCTCTTACACACAATTTGATAGCGAAGACTTCAGCCTGAAAGATTGTAGCTGCTACCCTAATAGCATTTTCTAATTCATTTACATAAAGAAAAGACCTTTTCTTATCCTGAAAGATTGTAGCTGCTACCCTAATAGCATTTTCTAATTCATTTACATAAAGAAAAGACCTTTTCTTATAAACTCTTTGAAGTAGACAGATTGGGGGAGCGTGGCGGTCAAGGAAAATTGGAATTGCAAAATAATCCAGAATACATTTGCTTTTGCATAATTTTAGCATTCGTAAAAAATAAGCGCATCGTCAAACATTATTAATGAAAAATGATATGGAATTGTTGTCTAGTCCTCTTCAAGCTTTTTTAATGAATGCAACATTATCAGTTACGAGGGTACATTAAAAAATGTTAAAAAATAAAATTTTCTTCAAGTCGGGAAAGGGGAGTTTGACAGATAACTAATGTCAGTAGCCAACTTTGATATGTGGTATTTTCAGTTTTTAATCAGGTAGAGGCGACTGCCATACGAAGTTTTTTTTCCAATGCTATTATTAAAAATAATATTCAAAAAATTCACATATGGATCCAACTTTATGGAATACATGTATGGAGTACTTGTATATATATATATATACCTGGACTTCCAGCGTCGTGTGGTACAGAATTAGGATATTTTCTTTCCGACACACGTCCGTCGTATAATTCTTTAACTTTATCTTTGATTTCCATAGATATAAAATCCCTCAGATCGTATTGCAGACACTTTTGGAGAAAAGGCCAATTCTTGTGGAGAGCATGCGATGCATAAAAGTGGACATCGTAAGAATTGTACATTACGTATTCTTGCCCTTCTAAATATGCAAAACGGCCGTATTTTATTCTGCAAAAAAAAAAACAAAGGTTTTCACAAAATCAAAATGAAACGTTTCTTTTATTGAATATTTATTTTGCTTGTACAATAAAGCTGGTTAAATTGTAACCTGGTAAACCGCTAATATCGTGTAGCAGAAATCCTGCGGTTTGCCAAAACCAGCTGGCTGGAATTCTGATGCCCTGAAGACACAGCGGTAGTCACAGAGGATCAAAGATCTAGGTGACATAGGTGCCTATACCAATGGCCCAACTGCAAAAATTTAATGTAAAACCACTAATAGGGTAGAAGAATTTCTGACAGCTTATCTCTCACTAACTTCATTCTGATATAGGCTGTCGATAATATTTAAATCAATCTGTCAATAGAGAATAATACGCTGTCAAACCATAAGTACTTAAAATATATATTATTGTAGTAGATGGAGGAGGTAAAGCGAAAATCGGCGGAGCTCCTAAATGCTCTTACAAAAGAAGACTTCCAGAATTTCTTTGGCCAATGGAAAAAACGAATGGAACAGTGTGTGGCGAGGGGAATACATTTAAAGGGAGCATTCGATTGTAAAATAATTTTTAAAATAAAACTCTTTTTCATAAGCAGTCTCTTTATTTCATAGCCACACTTTGTATAAATGTCGCATAACAAGTTTTTTACTTGTATAATCTCGCTAAATCATAATCAACTCATTGTAACTAGTATTTAAGTGATACTCTAAGCGCTACAGTGAATATATCTTGGTAAGACACATACGTTTTGTATTTTTTAACAATCTCCGTCATCTTACATTTTGTGTTACCAAACTTGATGATGCTACGGGTAGTGTGGTTATGGTAAATTTATCATCTTCATATTTTCTACTGTTAAAAATAAAAGGAGTATATAATTTAACGGTATTTATTCTTTCCTTGTCTTGCTTTCTACCGCTCCCACTTTCCAGAGTAAAATCTAGTGGTCCTTTGAATCCTTTTTTTTGAAATTTTCACCGTTATGAACGCATATACTTTGTGTTAGGACCTGAGCTCCTTTTGCAAGACTGAACCATTAATTATTACTGCTCTAGCTCTCGAATCTTGGTCTTTCACAAACATACTGTCATGAAATGATGAGTTGGTAATTTAAATAATTTATTCTATAAAAATTTTCGCGAGCCGATGGATGTTGGCCAAACTGAATATTAAATAGGTTCTATCACTGCTGTGAAACATCTACGTCATTGATGACGTGCATTGGATTTGTTTTGAATTAGTAATAGATATTTTTGGTTACAGTTTCGTAAATGTATTCTAATGTTTATTAAATAAATAATATTGAAAGGCCTCGTTTAATGGGGTATGCCTCCAAATCAGGGTTGTTCATTAAGAATATAAAATTAAAAATTATTTAATAAACTCACCTAGGGTCGTTTTCCGAAAATGTTTTTACTTCTTCGGCGTCTAAACAAAACCACAAAGTTCCACCATCACTTACAAAATAAGTTTCGTTGAATAACGCTCCCTTATACCAATCCGGTAATTTGCTAAAATTATTCAATTTTTTGTTGGAAAAAATCAATACCCCACACCATACGGTGTGCTAAATAAGATATTGTATACTGGAAGGGACATGCAGAGTAAAGTAAAGATATTTATTTTAAAATTTATTGATTCATTAAAATTATTACGTTCCTCAATTTAGAGGGCTTTGGAGACTGCGAAATTTGCAGATCTATCATATGTACCTTCATGTGTGAAAGTTCCCTGTCCCTCCGTAGGTTAGACCTTACATATGTTGAGAGGGTTGTAGTTTTTCTTCTTCTACCGTCGAAAAATCTTAAGTTTTATCAGACAGAAAGATATTTATTTTAAAATTTATTGATTCATTAAAATTTTTACGTCCCTCAATTTAGAGGGCTTTGGAGACTGCGAAATTTGCAGATCTATCATATGTACCTTCATGTGTGAAAGTTCCTTGTCCCTCCGTAGGTTAGACCTTACATATGTTGAGAGGGTTGTAGTTTTTCTTCTTCTACCGTCGAAAAATCTTAAGTTTTATCAGACAGAAAGATATTTATTTTAAAATTTATTGAATCATTAAAATTTTTACGTCCCTCAATTTAGAGGGCTTTGGAGACTGCGAAATTTGCAGATCTATCATATGTACCTTCATGTGTGAAAGTTCCCTGTCCCTCCATAGGTTAGACCTTACATATGTTGAGAGGGTTGTAGTTTTTCTTCTTCTACCGTCGAAAAGTTTTATCAGACCTTCGCAGTACCACAGTATGTGTGCAGAAGTTTTCTCATATTCTTAACAGAACCTAAATACGGTTGTATCGATATTGTTTATGTGGTTGTTAAGTCTACAATACTTTGAATATAAAACAAACAGGAACGAACATTGCTACTCTGCACGGATGCTAGACGTGCGACGGAAACGGCTTCCATGAATCTCCACGCATGACTCTTTATTTGGATATTTTCCTATGAGTGTGTCAAAAAAGTGGATTTTTAATAGATCTTAGCAGTTTAAAGTTTTAATACCGGTTAAAATTAGTAAGACAAGACATTGTTGTATGCTTTGGTGTAAATACTTATTAGTTAACCATTATTGACATCTAAATAAATTGGTTATATTACTGAAACAATAACGGCAAATATGGTTAGCTGTTCATCTTGTGTATGACACCAAAACATAAAAGTTCTGGTGTAACATTTCACAGTAAGTGTGGTTAATGCGAAAATTTTAGTTTTGACTGTACACTCGCACGCGACGTATACGTATACACTCACACTAGCACAAGCAGTAGGTACAAGGTACAAGCATCAAGTTTGGCAACAGTTTACAGCGCCTCGACTATATTCAGCTGTACATAGTCTGCGGCTCGCGATATTCGAGGTTAGTTATGCAGATCGCGCGTGTGTAATAAATACGATTTCGTCTGCCTGTTTTGGATCAGTCAAGCGTTTAGTCGATGTAGAGGAATTAGCTTAATAAATAAATTTTTCAGATTCGTTGGTAGTTTTAAGAAAATGCTATCGTGAACGAAAAGATCCGGGAATGTTTAAACTGTCAAAATTAGCTGCTTATTTTTTAAGTATACAAGATTCAGATTAATTCCAGGAGGCACTTTACGATGTCGAAATTTTACAAATCTATGTAATTCCATGAAACCGTACGAATTTTTATTGAAAAAAGAACTTTATTGTGATATGATTAAAACAAATTTGTTGCACTTAATGCCATTCAAAAAAGTAGTCTATAGAGAAATTTTGAATAAATTAGCCAAAGCGAGTATTTCTTTTGATCAGATAAAAAATTGTTTTGAAAATTAAGGAGAAGAAGAAGTAAAAAAACTTTTATCCCAAAACATTGAAGGTAAACCGATGGTAACAAAAAACAAAAAAGTTTTAAGTTAAATAATTGCTAGTTTAAATGAAAATCAATGTTAAGTAAATCTATGTTCAATTTGATGGTTTAATGTTCATTGTTTATGCTTTTCAGTATCATTTTTATCGTTCATATTTTTCAGTATTTATGTAGATGCTCTAAACATATGTACAATAGTTTCGCAGTAAATCTTTGTGGTAGCTTTCATAAAGATGAAAACAGAAGAACACAATGGACTAATTTTGTAAAAAATCCTGAATTAAATCCAAAAACCATCAGTATTTTATGTTCCCATCATTTTGCTGACGATTGTTTTAATTGATCATCAAATTAAAAATGAGACTACTTAAATTGATGTAATAGAAATTTTTAGAAATACAGAAATATTTTTAAAACATGATAAAAAGTTGTATCAAATCTATTTGTTATTGTTACCTCGATACTCGATTAAATTATTTTTTATTATTATTATTGTTCTTTTCTATTCGACTTTATAACGTTATGTCTCTGCCAAAACGGAAGCAGTAGTCGGCCATACGCAACCTGATGTTTTATATTCAAAGCTACAATGCTCAGAAGCCCAACCTTGATTCTGGTTTATCGCTTTGGCCTGCCTCATTCTCGGAGCCTTGTAACCAGTGGTACCCAGGCTAAGGAGAGTCTGTTTTGAGGTCGCAACTCTTGAAAGGTTTCCGAGCACAATCATAGACAAGTTTGGAGTTAATTGCTTATATAACCGCTCGCCTTTCAAAATATATGACGGTTCTTTTCCTTAAACTCTTACCTATATAACTTTTCTTCGCAGTGATGTATTGCTGCAACTTCTGTCTGGAATATTGTCACATGTGTACCTAAGCTCATAGAGATTGTTGCCTTTGGCTTGGCTATATATATTCACCCGGACACATGAAAATTTTATAGACAAAATGTTTCTTTAAAATATATTTATTTTAAAATTTATTGATAGTTTATGATCTATACGTCCCCCAGTTTCAGGTTCCCTAGCAATTACCTGTCTTCCAGTACAACCTTTTGCCAGTCGTAGATGCTTTCCTCCCATAGTGGATAATTTTCGAGTGCATAAACCACAATTTTTAAAATGGCATTTTCCTTTCCGAATTGCTTTGTGTAAAACCTATCGTACGTTTTGTGGTTATGCGGAAAACTAACGGTTGGCATGTCCCAAACGAGACTCATTTCGATCTGTTGTGATTCCTTTGGACCTACGCGGGTTTTAGTTGCGATCCCGCACGCCACTTCGTTGTATATGTAACCTAAAAATATACAATACGTTAGAGGTCTAATTTCCCATGGTACATACATACATACATATAGTCACGCCTTTTTCCCGTAGGGGTAGGCAAAGACCACTTCCTTCCACTTCCGCTACGGTTCTTACACACATCTTTCTTTTCACCTACTTTCATCAGTGCTTTCATACATGTTCGTCGGTTGTTGGTACTCTTGACCTGGCCTTTTTGCAAAACAATGTCGATCTGATCGAGATGTTTCGTCAATCTTCTTTCATCCATCCTTTTTACGTGTCCAAACCATCTATGTCATCTACCAGCACTACTCTATGCACAGCCAGATGTGCCTTTTTTAACTGGCTGCTCATAATTTTATACAGGGCCCCATTCATTTGATACCCTGCCAATACCGTTCGCTAAATGTCACTGTCATACTTTCCGTCTCTCGTAAACTTTGAACTCATTTACTTTCTCCTTCAATCAGCACCTCGCAGTTTATGATGCTTTCTTCTCTTTCAAAAACCATTACTTTCGTTTTGTTTACATTTATTTTCATTTCTTTGATTTTTAGGTCATCATGCATAACATTAACCATCGGCTGCAACTCTTCTTCAGATGACGCTAATATGACTTGATCATCGGCGTAAAGAAGGCATTTGACGATGAAATCATTCATTTTCAATCCATACGCACTCTCTTTCAAATCTTTTAAACAATCGTCTTTGTTTAAGTGAAACAGCCATGGCGAAGCCACACATCCCTGACTAACATCTTTTTCGATGTTAAACCAGTCCGTGTAAGCTCCGCTTATCCTGACACAAGCAGCAGAACCCTCGTAAAGTGATTTCAGTGCTTGTATTTAACTATCGCTCACAATGTCGACCACAATTCACTCCTCACCACTCTGTCATATGCCTTTTTCAAGTCTACGAAAGCGCAGTGAACCTTTTGAATTCTAGCCAAGAATTTTTCGACTATATACATTTCTCATGGTTCCATGAGGATTCTCCTTTTCGTGGAAACCAAAAGATAAAAAAAAGAAAACACGACGAATAAAATTATTTACTTTGTCTCCACATTATTTTTATAATATTAAATAAAAAAAATCATACATACATACATATAGTCACGCCTTTTTCCGGTAGGGGTATGCAGAGACCACTTCCTTCCACTTGCTACGGTTCTTACACACATCTTTTGCTTCCTCTACTTTCATCAGTGCTCTCATACATGCTCGTCGGTTATTGGTACTCTTGACGTGGCCTTTCTTCAAAACAATGTTGATCTGATCGAGATATGTTCGCCGAGGTCGACCTCTACCGACTTGTCCATTCACGTTGTCACGTGCCTATTTTTTCCCTTCTACAGTTCCATTATTGTGTCTCTGATAGTTTCGTATTCCTCAGGTACCGTATTTTGTTGTAACTTAAATATATCATTCGTTGTAAGTAGTGTTGCATACCTTGTAGGGATAGGTTTCGTTTGTTTGGTTTGCATTTCTGTGTGGATGGGGCTGGCTAACAACACGGACGAGGCGATTATTGGTGTGCAGCACGGACTTGCGAAGATTGTTGGTTGACGTTTATTCCGTGTCATTTCTTGATATCCGGCCTGGGAAGTCAGTCGTTTGGTGAGAGTCTTGGGAGTCGTGTGTTAGTGAGAGTTTTTGGGACGGTGTGATATTGGCACGGTTGCAGAACCTCTACGGGATTTCTTTCATATCTGGCTGTATTTGGGCCATCTTAATTGGATTTTAAAGAAAAACCACTTAATTTTTAACTTGACCATTCTATCTTACCTTCGTTGTTGATATTTTGGATTTTGGTGTCGAGTTAAAAGAGCCGCATGCGGGATTTATTTGAGAGAAGCCGTCCCAAAAACTCTCACCAACACACGACTCCCAAGACTCTCACCAAACGACTGACTTCCCAGGCCGGATATCAAGAAATGACACGAAATAAACGTCAACCAACAATCTTCGCAAGTCCGTGCTCCACACCAATAATCGCCTCGTCCGTGTTGTTAGCCAGCCCCATCCACACAGAAATGCAAACCAAACAATCGAATCCTATCCCTACAAGGTATGCAACACTATTTACAACGAATGATATATTTAAGTTACAACAAAATACGGTACCTGAGGAATACGAAACTATCAGAGACACAATTAATAATGGAACTGTAGAAGGGAAAAAATAGGCACGTGACAACATTCTGCATAATCTCAAAGTTATACTAACCTGTGACAGATTTTTTTAATTTGTCAAATTCTCCGTTGTTCTTAAGTTGCGCCCACACGTCCGAGCCATTGGAGTTGGGATTAAAATATAGACATTTAGTTGTCGATAAGTTATCGGCCGATTTCGCGGCAAGGGCGTAGGCACAAGGCATTTTATCAATTGTGTTATACAATACCACACCTTCAGCGTTATGATACGAAAATACCTTTGAACTACAAGTAGCTAAAACGTACATTGCAAATGTAAACTTTAAAATAACGTAAATGAGAGTAATTAACGAAAAAATGTACCATTTTTGTCATCTTTGCTGCCCGTTCCATTTTTGAAGGTAAAAGTTATGGTAACTGTTCGATAACTATCACAGGTGTTTTCCACACTCCATACAAATACAGCACAAGGCAGGGCACTATTCTAAAAGCAATGTAAACATTAACTAGTCTATAAAGCTTGTTTTATTATTTTTTAATATTTATAATCTTTTGGTTCATGCAGAAAATTGTCTGCATGACACAAATGGGGAAACTAAAAACACCAAGTCTCTTAATACAACTTACACTGTAGTCATGGGGAATGACCGGACTTATTTGTCTACACGTCAGTTTTACCCCAAATTCCGATAGATCGTATTCGGTCCACGCTCTTGGAAATAAACCTGTATACTTGCATTTACTACCATCTATTAAACTTTCCCAACTTGATAGACTGGATTTTCTACAAAAACAAATCTTATGTTACACTAAAAATAAAAATATACAATTTCTTAAAAAACAAAAATATATATATATATATACTAGTCTGGATAAAAAGTAATAATAAGAATGCATTTGTTTAAGTAAACGCGCTATGAATATCGATTTATTTGGTAGGTTGGTATGAGCATACATTAAAGGTTACAGTTATGTAGACCTATCCAGTGCGGAACAATCCGCGCATGCTCCATGTTTGGTGTGACTCGGAAACAGTACTACAATCTAGAGAATATCGTGCTGCACTTGAACCAAAACAACCACGTCAAAACAAGTCAAAAATCAAGGTCATGTTGACTATTTTCTTCGATTATTATTACTATTATTTAGATCTTTTTCGTCGTTTACGTGAGTCAATTCGTAAAAAACGACCAGAATTATGGCGCAACAATTCATGCATCACATACTGCCATCCTTATTCTTCAGTATTTCATCAAAAATCAGTGAATGTCATTCAGCAAGTACTCTATTCACCATATATGACTGTGACTTTTTCCTATTTCCTTGATTGAAATTACCATTTAGTGGAAATTATTTTGAGTCAATAGAAGGCATAAAAGGGAATATGCTGGCAGCTTTGAAGGCTATACCAGAAACTGAGTATAATAACTGTTTTAGAGACTAAAAACGAGTGAGCCTTACAGTAGTCGCATATGATGTGTAACATTTGACATCTCACCTTAGTAGTAAGCAATTTTAAAATTTTATTCTGAAAAAAATGGGTCAGGTATTATTTGAAATGATTGTTCTTGACAAACAATAATTCTTTTTAATGAAAATTGTATTTTATATAATTGACACTGACAGAAATCATCCTAAAAATTTATAAAAGCTAAATACTAAAATATTTTATTCGAATAATTATTTATTTTTACTTGAATTTTTAATCAATGATCTGCACTTAATTGAAACTTATTATCAACAGTAAATATTTATTTACATAATTTACGCATATAAAAGCAAACTTTAACTAAGTGCACAGCTGATTGCTGACAGTACCGACAATTTGATTGACGTCTATCTGACGGCCAACTCAAACCGCGCGCTCATTCGTCAAATCAAATAGCGCGTGCATCCGCGACTTCCTGTTACTGTTACGTTACACATTTCATGAGTAACCGCCACAATTGCGAGAAAGCTAAAGGAAAAGATGTTACACATCAAAAACGTTGGAATACATGTATTCTAGTGGTAGGGGGGATTACTTTGAAGGAGACACAATAAATTTGGACGAATAAAACATTTTCAGTGTGTTTTATTTAATCAGTTTCATTACTTTTTGTCCAGTATAGTAAACAATCTTGCTAGTAATATTATGTATTAAGTTTAAAAATCTAGGTAAAAATAGTAACCATGAAAATAAAGGGTAGAAGAAAGTTCTTACGGAAATGTCGAGAGTAAGCTCTGTAATATTGTGACATTATTTTCATCTTTTATAGTAACAATAAATTGATTGGCATCGACAGTATTCCATTCATAAATGCCGGGTTTTAATTGAAACCTACAAAATTCTCCCCTGTATCCTCTTCCTATGGTTCCACAGCCAATCCCTCCAATTGGAACTCCTAGCAAATACAGCTCAGTGAACACATAATGTAACTTATTGTTTTATTAAAATTGTAAGCTATTTAAAATAAGTATTTACCAATTATTTGTAATTATTATATATTAAAAAAGCATACCATATTTTTGCTCTGGTTGTCGTGGAGATATATAGTCCATTACTATTTTTGAACCTTTCCATTTTGATCTGATGTAAAATATAAGGTATCTAAAATTTAAAAAATTGGGAAATATAATAAATGTTTTTTGATGTAATAACATATCTAAAAGCTACCCTGAAAAAGAAATGATATCATTACCTTATAATTAGAGGTAACATACTCCAAATAACCCTTAATCTTGGAATATATTTTTGATCACGCTTTTCTGAGTATGTATGATTTAACTTTAATCTGAGTCCATATTTTGATGGTAATGTCAACGTACTCTCTTTAATGCTTTGAAACATTTTGTTTGTATTTCTAAAATAAAATAGAAATACAAGGAGTATTAGAGTTTTAAAGCGATTTTTTCTCAAGTGTTTGCCAGTTTCTGTATTTTTCACTAGTTTTATTAATAAATGAATATTAGTTCAAAAAAAATTTTTAAACATCTTCAAATAATGCTTTTTTAAAGGAATCACTTACTGTGACATAGAAACAAACCAATAATTTGAACTACATTACTTTTGATTCATTATAAAATAAGGATTATTTATCATTGCACTATAGAGTATTTAAAACGATTAAATATTCACTTCACTTATAGAAATACTTTTTTCACAAAGATTAATACAATTAATTAATGTAAAAATTTGCTTTGTACTATTTTTATTTGTCAAACTATTTCCTAACCTAAAAATCCAGCTCGATGACAGAAGTTAGTATTTGGACAAAAATTGTTTTAAAAATATTTGGCAACCATCTTGAAGCACTTTCGAGTTCTACCAAAAATTAAAAAAATCTACTTTTAGCAAATTGTGATTGTACCAAAAATGTCATTTCATGGAATCATTTAGTTTTCCCAAAAATGCCTAGTTCTGCAGTAATGTCACATATAAGTTTGTGAGATTTGTTGATGTTTTAATTTTCAATTATTTTGATGGTTTGCTTTATAATGAAATTTTAAAATGGATAAGAAAAAAGCTTGTACCTCATGCCAATTAATTTCAATTATTTGCTTCTGTGGAATCGGAACATATTTAATTTCAACGGGAAGAAATTATAAAAATAATTCAAAATTTATTTTTAATTTGTTAGGGATAGGTAAGGTATATTTTCAATCATTCTATTTATATATTTAGGAAGTACAAACTAATCAAAATCGGATATAAGTACTTAAAATACTACAAAATTTTGATTTTGTTCAGCATATTAATATAAATAAATGTTATTTATCTGGTACACTCTTACCACTAATAAAGAAGTATTAATTTATTATTTTTCACATGTAACAGTATTTATTTTAATCCCTTTTCCTTTTCAGGTAGCATTGGTTTAGGAGTTCAAGAAATTTTCAAATTACCAACCACCAACAGTGAATCATCAAAAAAAAATATATAATTAGACAATTTATTATTATATACAAATTACAAACCAATGAAGTTAAAAAGAATAAATATAATATTTTGAGATAGTTATTTAAGAGACATTTTTCAATTACCAGTACAATTTAAATTAATTTTTAAAAACCAACTTTTCCAAGTTTGGTATCAGTTTTTGGGTTTGCAGTCACTGTTTGCACTGCAACAATAAGTTCATTCGATTTTGTTTGTAAATTTCTTAAATCTTGAATATAGATCATTCTCAATATTTTGGCTGCTTGGTTCAAAACTGGATCATTTAAGTCAAAGCCCAAATCAGCATCTTGAATGGGAAATGGAGTTCCCTGTAACAAAATGAAATATTGGGAAGCTTATAAATTTGGCAAAAACAATCATTTACATAACAGAAAATGTATACATATAGTAATATATTAGGATTTTTATAATAGCTTTATTAATTAATTTATGAATTGATCTTTTGTAAGCATACCTTTAGAACATATTTTCCAGGATTTTCAACACAGTCTGGTGACATTCTTTCAGTTATTACTTTTCTTACAGCCTTTAATGTAACTAATGGATCAGGATGAATGACAGTGTTAAGAATTTTTGCTAATGCATTTATACCAGCAGTAAACTCTGAACTGCGAACTAAAAACGAGAAAATTAATCATAAATCAAAATAATTATTTAAGATTTCTTACAGTCTAATTTGTCCAATATATTTTCAGCTACTACAGATGGTTCATTTTTGCTTTGTAAATTTTCCACAGCATGTTTTAAATAAACTTTTTCTAAAAATTAAATTACAATTAGTCAACTAATAGGTATTTACAAATTTACACAGAAGGTAATTTGTAAAATATATTTACTATTTTTTTGAGTCTCTAACTGAACAGCATAACCCAGTAACCATTGCAATTCCTCTAGTCTATTTGTTAAAACGGGACAACCTAATCCGTCTTTATATTTTAGGTAGCTAATATGCCAATCTTTGGTATTACTTTTTAATTGATTTACCAAATCATTAGGTGCTTTCCTAATTCTATTTACTTCTAACCAAATAATTACATTTTTAAATGTATTGTCATCTGAAAGAAATAAGCAACGATAAATATTCAGTTGGAATACATAATTTGGCATAAACTTAGCACATAATCACAGGTAAGAAATTTTATATTACCATCTAGATTTAAGTTATCAGGTTCTGGATAATCTAAAGCTGTAAGTAGTCGCTTAGACATAATTAAACTTATCTTATATTTTTTTATTAATAAATTGTATAATGCGTTGTAAACGCCGACACCAAGAATCCTAACCAAACTATCAAAAATGTATAAATGTTAAATATACAAATAATTGTCAAATGTCAACCTTGTCGATGGTCGTGGTTGGAGAAAGTAGAGACGTTCAGAAATACAAATAGAGGAGCACTTCCCCAAAATAGAATCTAACTGATATTGGTTGGGTTTAGACCTTTCAAATAAAAGTATTGTATTACATGACCTATTTTTTTTCATATTTATAACTTATTTACCTAAGATTTATTTAATAAAACTCAACCAAAGTCATTCTTTTCAAACAACCACCGCCATCTACACGTCAAGTCGGCTACTCTTGGGACTACCGTATATATTTGTATATTTTGTTATTTTTTAAAACATAAATAAACCCTATTTCGGATTGTAAGAATTTACCTCCAGACTTCTCAGTAAATAATTTACAAAATACATAATTTACTGTCAGTGGCGTAGCGAGCTTAACTCGCGCCCGGAGCACAATTCCTTTTTAGCGCCCCCCCATTTGAAAACCATGTAATATTATATGTAAAATATACTCGCAAATTAATAAATAAATAAAGTCATACGCTCAAGCTAGGCTTGAAATTTGAGACAAAAAATGTAGTTGAGAAAACAAGACTAGATTTTGAAATGTATATGATCATCTAGAATTAGTTCAAAAGGTACCTATTATTTATTTTACATATTTATAAAGAAATATTTTTAAAACACGCAGTTTTAAAACAATAAAAAAGTAAATATTTATTAACTCTAAAAAGATACATATACTTATTTTATAATAATATGATTATAATACATTAATAAAACTAATTACTATGTATAAATTTTTCTTGCTTTTGATGAAGCAAATTTATCAATAATATCATCAAAGTTGATCATTTTAAAATTTTCTCTTTCCACACAGGTCGAGTCAGCCCTGCCAGCAGTAGAGAAGACGTGCCATTTTTATTATGAATATATTATTAAAGTTTGATTTAGACTATTAGTGTTCCTTTTTTTCCTTTTTATTTACGAATTAACTTTTATTATATTATTACACTGGCACTAAATTTAAAATATATTTACCAGAAATCAATTATAATAGAAATAAAAATTATCCAGTAATTTTTTGTTTTGCGGACCATTTGGCGCCCCTTTGTGAGTAACGCCCGGGGCATGATGCTCCCCTTGCCCCCCCTCGCTACGCTACTGTTTACTGCGCTAGTTCGCACTGCTAAGTACATTTTTCTTGTTTATTTACAAGTTTGTTTTTAATAAACTTAAAAATAGCAGACAGTTTTACATTAAAGATTTTGTTTTGATATTATATAGCAAAGATTATGTACTAAAATTATTTTTTCCTATTATTGTTACGCCACTGTCTTTATCTTTCGAAACCCACTGACTGGTATGCGAAAATAATTTGGTAAACTTAATTAAATCGACAATAATTAACAATTCTTTTATATCATAAATTTGTACAGAAACAAAAAATGGGTTCAAACGGCAATCTATTTAATTAAAACTTAACAAAAGATAAACTTTTGAAATGAGTTAAAAAAAAATTCGGTCATTCATCATTTTGGATATTGAAGTAGTTGATTCTTTGCAGTACTCGTATTTGTATTTTTATTTAAACTGTTGTTTTTTTGTCAGTTTACAATAATGATTTATTCGGCTTTAATAATAAATAAGTTTTTTGTTTATGTCCATTTGTTGAAGCTGTTTTATCGTTTAGTTGAGGTTTAACTGCTGATGTATTGGTGTTTATAAATATGTGTAAATGTGTATGCAGACTGTGCCATTCCAGCAAAAACCTCTTTTGGGTTTTCCATTCTGGATCAAGTCGTGATAATACTTTAACTGAAATAATATACGTTGTCACTGGACCCTTGGTACGTAATAAAATGATTGTCTATCGCAAGGATGTGTTATATAACTACGCTGTATAACTATATAGAATACTTCCTCGAAAAGCTAAATTTTGCTCACCTAAAAACTGAATCACGTAGAAAATTCTTTCTATAACAGCTTGCCAGCATTTAGTTTCTCTGTAGCAGTAAAGTGAATTTTTCGTTTCGGAATACAATTACCAAAAACGCTCGATTTTTTCTTTGTTCGGTAAAATTCTAAAGAAATAACTATTGGAAAACTTACGCCCCAACTCCGAACTATCTCTCAGATAAATATCCTTTTTGTTTTGATTATGAGCAGGGCCAAGTTCTACTAATTCTTGAATATTATTAGGACGTAATTTCGTTGGCCATAGTGCTCCATCTTTCGAAAGTTGACTCATATTTTCCGTTCTGGTAATTTTTGAAGGTGTTGATTTCTCATTATCAGCGGAACTTGAAGATGTTGATGGATTGCTTTCTAGATCAGTTTCTTGTCTGCTGCTGATACTTGTTTCAAGTACAGGTTCAGACTATTGGGATTCAGCTGTATTATTGTTGTTATTATTATTTGGCAAAGTAGACTCGGGTTTTGAAAAAAAAAAGCGTAATTTTGACATGGTTTTCCAGTTATTTCTATCTTTTTTTTATTCAGAAAATTTTGGTATTCAGACAATTTTTTCTTTTTTTTCTGACATCCTGTATACTGAAATTAATTATATAAGTATAAGAAATTAATACGTAAGTAAACAAATTGACAAATTATTCATGAAAAATGGAAATGTTTCGACGACCCAAACTCAAACTCGAAAGTATTTTCTCAACATTACTTATTTCAACATTTATAAATAGTAATATTAGTGCTTATCAATTATTCTGTTACTTCAATTAACAATGATGTTTATATAATCAAATATAAAATGATTTTTGAGATGCAAGTTTTTGGCTTCTAAAATAAAAAATAAATTTTAGATGAACTCACCTTAATTCACAACACAAAAAACAGATATCTTTTACCCTATGCACCTTTTAGCTTGTTCGCTCGTTGGCTCGTTGCAAGCCGAATTTCAAGCTCAAACATGAATAAAATCAGATTTGTTTGAGTTTACACAATTCATGTTATCGTGTTACGTATTCGATCGAATAAATGCTGTTATTGCTTACTCTCATTTGGAAAATATTATATTCTCCAGAAATTCGGTTCCCTCGTCTCAAAGAGTAAAAATAAAATAATAAACAAATAAAAAACAATGCAATTCCTTTTTTTTTATCATTATAAATTTTGTTTTGACAATCTTGTCTGTTGCTTTATCTTTTTTTTTTTGATTTTTGATGCTAATCGTGTATAATACCCCATTTCGAGTAATAATATGCAGATGCTTGTTAAGTAAGAAAAGGAACTATTAGATTTATCCATTCAAAGTGACCATATATGGACCGGTTTCTGGGTATGTTGCCCCTCATCAGCATGGTCTACCTCGACTGGACACATCAATAGCTCCGACTCCTACCAAGTACCCATGATGTGCTACGCGAAAAGCGCCAGTCACGACATCTATACTTTTTAACAAGCACCACCCGGTGAATAGCTTCTGCGAAGAAGTATTGTAATCTGCATACAACGCAGATGAAATATTCGTAACCAAACACCTGTCATTTCAAATTTTTTATTCGAAAATATTAAAGCTGTCAAACATTTATTTATTTGAGTTATTTTAATTTGAGCAAAAACATTTGTGATGGAAAATCTTTGTGAAAATAAAAATCTTTGTGATACAAGCATTACCGCGATTTAGATTGACTACGATTTCGATAACAATTTGGATTACTTAAATTTAAAGGTTGGTTCATCGTTGATGCTCATTTGCAACTTAAATCCCCCGAAATTGTGCAACGGAACAAGACTTGCTGTTAAAAAATTATCGCCGAATTTAATCGAAGCCACAATCATCGGCGGAAAATTTAAAGTAGAAGATGTGATAATACCACGAATTCCAATGATTTGGCATTTAATTTCAAGCGATTACAGTTTCCAGCGCGTCTGGCTTACGCCATAACCATCAACAAGGCTCAAGGCCAATCTCTAAGGGTTACTTGTTTGATCTTACATAGTTCCTGTTTTTCGCACGGTCAATTATATGTTGCCTGCTCCAGAAATGGAACACCAAAAAAGAAGGTGTCTCTAAAATTCATCCAATCCTCGTATTGGCCGGCTCTAGATTCCATTCAGAAAATCAGAAAAAGGCCATTCGGTTGATAAACAGCTCAATTCTTACAGATACCCTTCACCCACTAGAACATAGAAGAAGAATTGCAGACCAGACATTACTCTACAGATATTTCCATGGCAGATGCTCCAGAGAAATAAAAACTCTTATACCACCACTGACCACATTCAGCCGAAGAACTCGGCACGCTGATCAGTCTCACCCATTTACTCTCAAGATTGACACTACAAGGACCAATCTCCATTAAGATTCCTTCTTTTACAGGGCTGCTATAGAATGGAACAAGCTTCCAAAATCAGTTTTTCCAGAGAACTATGACCTGCAACGTTTTAAAAAGCGGGTTCGCAATCATCTCCTTTCTATAATCCCTCCCCCTTCTAATAGTTGCAGTGCGGGCCGTCCGCGATCTATACTGTACATCGATTCTTCTCCAATATATCAAATAGTGGGGCATAAGCGACGTTGCCGGGTTAGAACTTTTAAAGGTATGTGGAAGTATTAGTGTATGCATAAATATGAAAACTGTATGGGTCAGGTCTCCACGGGTACAGTCTTGCATAAGAATTATGACTCACTTCGCTACAAGCTTGTATACTTTTACCGCGCGTATAATCTTAAATTTTGTGACAAATTTGTACCTCGACAACCTCGTTAAATATTTCTTTTATAACATACATGCTTGTTTTTTTAAAAAAAATTAATTAATTTATTTTTCAGATTCACGAGAACAATCGTATATCTGAGCAGCATATTTGTACAAAATGCTATTTAATGATTGTAAGAAACTGCGAAATCCGGACTAATGGAGTTCTAAAGGTAACACGTATTTAATAAAATATTTATTTTATAATTACTTTTATAAAAATTTAAGGAATGAAAGCGAATGCAAGCAAGACAAAAGTAATGGTTTTTGAAAGAGAAGGAAGCATGACAAACTGCGAGGTGCTGGAATGAAGAAGGAGAGACTGGAACAAGTAAATCAGTTTGTATACTTGGGTTCAAAGTTTACGAGAGATGAAAAGTATGACTGTGATATTGAGCGAAGTGTGTTGGCAGAAAAACAAATGAATGGGGCACTTATCCTACACTTATGTATGGTAGTGAATGTTGAGTATGGCAAAAGAAACATAAAAGTAAGATTAATGCTGCGGAGAAGTATAGCCGGAATGACTCGGTTGGATAAAGTAAAGAATAGTGTGATAAGAGAACGCTGTGATGTGAAAGAAGATGCAGTAACAAAAATTGATAAAGAAATGCTTAGATGGTACGGTCGCGTAAAGAAGATTGATAAAACATATTTGTAAGGCGAGTATAAATGGGCAAGTCGGTTGAGGTCGACTTTGGCGAACCTATCTCAAGCAGATATACATTTTTTTGAAGAAAGACCAGGTAAAGAGTACCAACAACCGACGAGCATGTATAAGAGCACTGATGAAAGTAGAAGAAGCGAAAAAAACCGTAGCGGAAGTGGAAGGAAGTGGTCTCTGTCTACCCCTACGGGAAAAAGGCGTGACTATGTGTATGCATGTATGTATAAAAAATATTGTATACAGTTGTGAATATCCAAGTGATTTGTTAAGTAAAATTTATTGTGTAAAAATATTAGATTAAAATTATTTAGTTATTGTACCGAGTGTTTAGAATCATCGAACTCAAATAGTAAATATCGTAACTATACAAACAATAAATAGGACAATAAGTGTACAGGGGATGTCTTAGTCTGTGCAGAGATATACTACCTAGATTTTGGAATAAAGCGGAAACCCTTTTACGAGTCTCTTTCTTTAATAAATCATATTTATTGATAGATGACTGATGAAATAAAAATTCAACGGGGCGTGCGACGAGGGTGTGTGTGTTGTCACCACTTTTATTTAACATATATTCAGAAGAAATATTTAATAATGCGCTGTGTGATTCAACAGCAGGAATTTTTATAAATGATAAACGAATCAACATCATCCGATTCGCGGATGATACAGTAATATTCGCCGACAAACTAGAGGACCTACAAAATATTATGAGCCAGCTTTCAATGCACAGTCAGGAATATGGAATAGATATAAATATGAATCAAACCAAATACATAGTGATAAGCAATAATCCACCACCACCCAGACAGCTTATTATAAATAATACCGTTATTGAAAAGGTAGAGACTACAACATATTCGGGAACTACAATCAACGAGAGTTGGGATCATTCTTTCGAAATACGTTGTCGAATAGAGAGGGCTCGTACTGCATTCCTTAAAATGTCGAAATTGTTTAAATGCCACTTTCTGAACTTAACAACTAAAATACGACTTCTCCGATGCTATGTGTTTCCTGTGCTCCTATATGGAGTTGAGTCATGGACTGTAACAGATGCAGCCAGTAAAAGTTGGACGCATTTGAGATGTGGCTGTATCGACATATACTAAGAATCCCTTGGACAGCCCATGTTACAAACAAAAGAGTACTCGACATTTTAAACAAGGAAATGGAGATCATGAGTACAGTCAAAAGTCGGAAATTTGAATACTTAGGACACATCATGAGAAACGGCGAAAGATACGGTCTGTTGCAGCTCATCCTACAGGGAAAGGTGGTTGGAAAGAGGGGACCAGGCATAAAAAGGATCTCATGGTTTAAAAACCTAAGAACTTGGTTTGCAACCACCATCACGGGTCTATTTAGGGCCGCAGTTGATAAAATAATTATTGCCAGAATGATCGCCAACGTCCGGTAACGGACAAGCATTGGAAGAAGAAGAAGAAATTGGGGAGAATGAAAATAGAGAAATCAAGAAATCACTATGGGTTATGTTAAAGCCCTGTAAACTCGTAGTGTTACCAAGCAATTCATTCTCGTTGATTTCTGTCAGAATTAGAAATTAATTACTATTGAAAGGGACAGCACACGTGGCTAAATTCGACTGAGTGAGATTGAACGTCTACAAAACTCGACGATTGCTATACAACCCTGCTCGACGATAAACGAAGAAGTTCGCGCAAATATTATTGGTGTGAAAGTGTACTAAAAAAATTCGAAGTAGGAGACTGTCGAGGTGAATGCAAAGGTTCTTAACAATATGAGGCTGAGTTGGCTGAAAAAGAACCAGAAGGCCAGTGCTACAAAAGACTCTCGACAAAAACTAAGAAGAAGAATTATGAGATGATTAATTGTCCTGTGTAAGATAACACGAAAAGTGTATCTTATTTAATAATTCTAAAAATTAGTACACTTCCAATGAGGTCGGTAATAGTTTGCACATGCAGATTATTTATCTCGGAATGTAGAGTGTCATTATTATGTAGAGTAAATGAAATATTTAACTTTAATCTGGTTACACAACTGAATATGAAATATTTGCTGACTTCGTACTACAATCCAATACACAATCGACCTCCTTTAATTCAGCCAATTCACTAAACGACTTCTACATGAGTTCGGGAGAAAAGTTATCTGAATGATTCCCTTGTTCACGGTTATTTTTAATTTATATTTAAAATGGAATTAAATATTGCAAAATAGCTCTTTTCGCTGGTTTCGTTTTTCAGAATTTATTTATTTGTTTTTCAGAATTATTTTTTTTATTGTTTTTTAGAATGCTTACAACATTTAAAAATGTGTTTTTGTTTACTTGTCCATAGGAAATATTTCTGTGATATTTTTGAAATTCTAACATTCCCACTCTAACATTCCTTGTCACATTTTCCTATGCGAAAGATAAGCCTCATCGTGGTTTTCGCTGGGCAGTGACGTGATAAAATATTAATAATTTAGAAAGTATGGGTTGAAACATAATAAATCTCTGAAATCGTTTCATTCCCTTTTTTACTAACGCGAATAAGTTATACATATACATCTAATTTTGTGGAGATTAATGTTGGTATCCCACAGGGCTCAGTGCTGGGCCCAATACTTTTTTATTATGTGTGAAAAATATCGAGTCCATTGCCACGTCTTTTTCGTTCTCTAAAGAGTAGTCTGCCAGCGGTCTCTCTACTGGCAAATTATGCCCGAGCTAAGCCGTAGAGGGTAGAAGAAAAAAAAAGAAAATATAAGTGAGCCGCGCCACCGACTTAGACGGTTCAAGCCGGAAACCCCTAGGTCTTATAGGCACTAGCAGAGCCACACGATAAACAACTGAGATTATGGTGAACTAAATAAATAGAATTACAGCAAAAATATATTGGATACTTTACTCCTACAATAAATCAAAAGTATACAGTTCAATAATAAAATTATAACAAATATAGTCAAAATAAGCAGCTAACAATAAATCAAGGTACACAGTTCAATAATAAACTTATAACAAATATAATCAAAATCAACAGCTAACAATAAATCGAAAATCCAAAGTTTACGATTCCAAAAAAAAATAACCAAAACGAAAGTAAGAGTAACAAACTTTACCAAGTTACCAAAAGAAACGTATACAAGTCAACTTTCTTTAATAATACTAAATCAAACGTTTACATAAGGCTGCTAATTTACTCATGTTTTTACCAAATACATAAAGATTTACACTGCCAAAACAATCGAGTTTATTTAAAAATATATTTACAATGGTTGTCCTTTAAAATATCAATATTGTAGGATATTTACAAATAAGTATGAAGAAAATATATTTTTACTTGGACATAAGGAATTAATGAGAAGATTATTTTAATCCAAGTTTAGTTTTGGCATATTATCCAAAGCAATAAATAGTTTTCAACAGTGTACCATATTAATAAATTAAAACAAAACTTAATCTTGGTGTCAAAAATAAGTCACGTCGTTAAATATTCAAAAATAAATCACTTGTAACCTTTGGGTAAACGTATATTATAGATCAAATATAAAAAAAAGAATAACTTTAATCTTGAACACCTTAACACGGAGTTCCTGCTAAAAACACCAAGCAAGTCTTTATAACACTGCAATTTATCGTCGATATGGATGATACGAATGCACTACTCCTTTGGCCGGTTTGGATTATGGAACGGCACCTGCTAATTACCCATGGCTTCCCTCAAATAAATCCCGCATGCGGATATTTTAACTCGACACCAAAATCCAAAATATCAACAACGAAGGTAAGATAGAATGGTCAAGATAAAAATTAAATGGTTTTTCTTCAAAATCCAATTAAGATGGCCCAAATACAGCCAGATATGAAAGATAAACCGTAGAGGTTTTGCACACGTGTTAATATCACACCATCCCAAAAATTCTCCCCACACCCGACTTCGAAGACTCTCACCAAACGACTCACAAGACTGCCACCAAACGACTGCCCAAACGACTGACACCAAACAACAATCGAGGCCAAAAACCAAAGCAAAATCTAATGACGAAAAACCCCCCACTCAATCTCCATCGATTAACGAAAAATGCCACAGCCATTAACAATCGAATACTATCACTACAAGGTATGCAACACTATTTACGACGAATGATATATTTAAGTTACAACAAAATACGGTACCTGAGGAATACGAAACTATCAGAGACACAATTAATAATGGAACTGTAGAAGGGAAAAAAATAGGCACGTGACACCATCCCTACAGAAGCTAATTTCAAACTATACCGACAAGTGAATGCAGCAGCAATGGGTTCTTCATTGTCCCAAGCTATTGCGAACCTCTTTATTAATTATTTTGAGAAGAAAGTCATAGAATCAGCAAATCTGAAGCCAAAATTATGGATTAGATATGTAGACGACATATTTATCGTATGGTCCTTTGGTAAAGAAGATATAGTCAAATTTGTAGACCACCTTAACTTTATCCATGCGAGAATTCAATTTACCGTAGAGTTTGAAGAGAACAACCAACTACCTTTTCTAGACGTGATGGTTATGAAGACAGAAAACGGACGCTTAGAACACACAGTATACAGAAAACCCACACACACCAACAGATATCTAAACGCCGGATCACACCACCATCTATCTCAAATTCAAGGAGTAGTAAACACACTAATTTCCAGATCCCTATGACATACCGATGATCGCCACAAAACAAAAGAGATGAAAAGATAACTCCAGCCTTAAAACGGCTATAAACATCGCAGCATAACAAAAGCAATAAAACAGCAAAAACACCCACAACAAAAACAAGATAATGACAAACAGTTGGGCCAAAAACTATCTTACCATACATCAAAGGAACCACCAACAAAATCTGAAGAATCCTTCGAAAATATAACAACTCCACAGTTTATAAATCTCACCAAACCATAAGATCAATTCTAAGAAACCCCAAGTACAAAATTAAACTGGAAAATCAAGGTGTCTACAGTGTGTCATGTGTAAATTGCAATTTAACCTACGTCGGGCAAACTAATCGAATAATCTCAGCCAGGTTAGAAGAACACAAGTTGGCCATTAAAAACAAACAAACAAAATTTGCCCTTTTCCAACATCAACACGAAACTGGTCACAAAATTAATTTCGATAGCTGCAAACAAATAGCCAATGTCGAAAACTACAAAACAAGAACAATACGCGATGTCATTGAAATAGAGAAGATGGGGCACCTCAAAAAAAGAGACGATGCTTTGCATTTACCATCTACATAATTAAAAACCACAACATCTAAACACAATTGACATAATACCAAACCAAATTTTGGAGGGGGCGGAGCCAACGCCAACCAATGAGCGCATGTAGTATTCGTAGGTTAATAATACGACATTTTAATACTGACTATTTTAATCTCAAGACTAGCTTTAGGAGAACAGTATCATGAAGACTGTCCTCAATTGTTTATTACGCTAATTTATGTAAAATGCGTCTGATTGACTCGGTTACCTTTTTTTTTTTTATGAAAATAGTCGCAAAAAGGGTAGACCTATCGTATGGGCCGCGGACGGCCCGCAATGCGACTATTAGAAGGGGAAGGGATTATAGAAAGGAAATGATTGTGGACACGCTTTTTAAAAAGTTGCAGGTCATAGTTCTCTGGAAAAACTGATTTTGGAAGCTTATTCCATTCCGTAGCAGCCCTGTAAAAGAAGGATTCTTGATGAAGATTGGTCCTTGTAGTGTCAATCTTGAGAGTAAATGGGTGAGACTGATCAGCGTGCCGAGTTTTTCGGCCGAATGTGGCCAATTGTGGTACAAGAGTTTTTATTTCTCTGGTGCATCTGCCATGGAAATATCTGTAGAGTAATGACTGGTCTGCAACTCTTCTTCTATGTTCTAGAGGGTGAAGGGTATCTGTGAGAGTTGAGCTGTTTATCAAGCGAATGGCTCTTTTCTGAATGGAATCTAGAAGACGAAGAGAATGCCTTGGTGCTGAACCCCAAATGTGCGAGCAATACTCCAGTAGAGGTCGGATTTGAGCCTTGTACGTCGTCAACAGTTGATCAGGAGTAAAAAACTTTCTGGCTTTCCACAAAAAACCTAGCCTCTGGCTTGCCGACTTTGCGATGTTAGCAACATGGTCATGCCAAGACATGTTATTGGACACCGTGACTCCCAAAATCGAGATGGAGGGACTTGGTTCAAAGGTATTTCCGGACATTGTGATGGGATGATTTGAGGAATTCACTTTCTTGGAAAACGTGGCACTGTGTTTTTTGGTCGTTGAACTGAACAAGATTGTTGGTTCCCCATTCGACGATTGCTTTAAGATCTCTATTGATGGAATCAACCTGTTCCTGCCTGAGTCTATTTGTATCATTCACCGAAAGTGATCGATAGGATCTAGTTTCTAGTATACCTAGTTTCTAGTATACGTAATGCAAATATTGCTTACCTTGCGTTATCACAAAATCACATATCGACAACATGTTTATTGCAATAATCAAAATATCTACACGAAATATTAACCTATATTACGAAAGACCTATAAGTATTTTACTATAAAATCACGTATTAATAACATACCTTTGAATATGAGGGGAGGATTGAATGATAAAATTGATGAAATTAGACGATGATAGAAGAAAGAGGGATTGATGTTCTTTGTGTAAATGAAACCAAGCGGAAAGGATGTGAAACCACAACACATGGACCTTATACAGCCTACTGGTCAGGAGTTCCGGAAACCAGCAGAGGTTCTTTAGGCGTTGGTGTGATACTCTCTGCTAGAATGAATGAATGTGTGATTGACTTTCAATGTGTAAGCCCAAGACTCTTCTGGGTGAGGCTGAAGGATGGTCTTACTCGTATCTTTTTGCTATTGGTTTATGCCCCACAAGATGCGCAATCTTTAAAAGCCCAAAAAGAGAGGCGGGAGTTTTGGGATAGTGTGACAGATATTCTAAATAAGTGTAATCAGAATAAAAGAATTGTAATGTTGGGTGATTTTAATAGTTGGGTAGGAGTAAAGCGTGATGGATATGACAGTGTTCTGGGAATGTACGGTGACGGCAGAATAAATGAAAACGGAGAAAGTCTACTTGAAGTATGTTGTGGTAACAAACACAATGTTTAACCATAAAAGGATCCACTTGTACACAAGACAAGAAGGACACCAGAGAAGTATAATTGATTTCGTAATTGTGGATCAAATATTGAAAAAAAAAGTAATGGGCACTCGGGCATACCGCGGTGCAGGTATTGACACAGACCACTTCTTAGTAATGAGCCGAATAAAAGGTCTCTTTAAGCGGTGGCGGCATCGTGTGCATGAATCAAGTAGTGTACTAGAGCGTTTAAAAGTTGAGAATTTGCAAGAAGGTATTAAAGAGGAGTTCGTTAGTAAATTGACCGAGAAATTTGGCAGTTTAGATAAAGCATATGAGGTTGAAGAATTGTGGAAGCCATTCAAGGAAGGAATCGTTGATATTGCTATTGAAGTATGTGGTGTAAGTAAAAGAAGGAAAGGATGCGAGTTACAGATAATGTGCGTAGAGGTTTAAGAAGCAGTGTCAGAAAAGAAGAAAGCCTGGCTGGATTGGCTAGCTACAAAAGCCAATCAAAGAAAGCAAAAGGCAACGATTGAGGATGTAAACAAGGCAAAGAATGAGTATAAAAGGTTAAAAGGTGTGGCAAAGAGGTTGTGGCAAAAAAGAAGGAGAGTGATAAAGATGAATTTGATAGAAGGTTATCTGACGATTTCCAAAACAATATTAAACTCTTCTGGAAATCCATAAGAACAGCCAGAGGTAAAAATACTACCTCGCAACTGAAAAGAATCAGAAACCAAGATGGTAGTATGGTAAAAGAAGAGGAATGCGTATTAAAGGGATGGAAGGAATACTTCGGAAATTTATTTGAGAAAGAGGATACAAAAGTACAGGCCCCATTCGGAGACATGAGTAAAAGTTGCAATAAAAGTGAAATTACTACGACAGAAATTGTGGAAGCGTTAAACAGTATGAAATTGGGTAAAGCTGCTGGGTATGATAGGATAACAGTTGAAATGCTGAAGGCTGGACAAAACGTGGTATTTAGTCTACTGTACCGCCTTTTTAACCTTTGTTGGAGGAGTGGTAGCGTACCAGATGACTGGTGCAAGGCAGTTATCGTGCCGCTTTACAAGGAAAAAGGTTCGCAGCAGGACTGTAAGAACTACCGAGGTATTAGTTTACTCAGCATAGTCGCCAACCTGTATGCAAAGATATTGATTAAAAGAGTAACGAATGAAACTGAGATGATATGGGATGTGCAAGCAGGATTTAAAAGCGAAAGGAGATGTATGGATAAGGTCTTTTTATTGCGAGGTATAGTTGAAAAATTCTTGGCTGGAAGTCAGGTCTATTGCGCTTTTATAGACTTGGAAAAGGCCTATGACAGAGTGGTAAGGAGTGAATTGTGGTCGACATTGTCTATGTATGGGGTGAGCGGATGTTTAATACGAGCACTGAAAACACTTTATGAGGATTCCTCTGCTTGTGTCAGGACTGCACGGACTGGTTTAACATAAAAAAAGGTGTGAGACAGGGATGTGTGGCTTTGCCATGGCTGTTAGGCTTATACATAGACGATTGTTTAAAAGATTTGAAATAGAGTGCGTATGGATTGAAAATGAATGATTTCATCGTCAAATGCCTTCTTTACGCCGATGATCAAGTCACATTAGCATCATCTGAAGAGGAGTTGCAGGCGATGGTTAATGTTATGCATAATGTCCTAAAAATAAAAGGTATGAAAATAAATGCAAGCAAAACGAAAGTAATGGTTTTTGAAAAAGAAGAAAGCATGACAAACTGTGAAGTTTCGATTAAGGGAGAAAGAGTTGAACAAGAAAATGAATTTGTGTACTTGGGTTCAAAGTTTACGAGAGATGGAAAGTATGACAGTGACATTGAACGAAGGGTGTTGGCAGGAAGACAGGTGAATGGGACACTGCATAGCTTTATAAACAGCCAGAAAGTGTCAAAAAAAGGCACGTCTGGCTGCGCATAGGTGTGTTGGTTCCTACACTTATGTATGGCATGAAAATAGGATTAATGGTGCGGAGATGATTAGTTTTAGAAGTATAGCCGGAGTGACTCGGTAGGATAAAGTAAAAAATAGTGAGATAAGAGAACGCTGCGGTCTAAAAGAAGATATGGTTACAAAGATAGATAAAGGAATGCTTACATGGTTTGGACACGTAGAAAGGATGGATGAAGAAAGATTGACGAAACAAATTTATAAGGCGAGTGTGAATGGACAAGTCGGTAGCGATCGACCTCGACGAACATATCTCGATCAGATCAACATTGTTTTGAAGAAAGGCCAGGTCAAGAGTACCAAAAACCGACGAGCATGCATGAGAGCCCTGATGAAAGTAGAGGAAGCAAAAGATGTGGGTAAGAACCGTAGCAAGTGAAAGGAAGTGGTCTCTGCCTACCCCTACGGGAAAAGGCGTGATTATATGTATGTATGTACTAACATTTCTGGTTATATCAGATAAAATAGATCAAAATCTACAAATCTAAGGTAGCTTAATCCTGAAAAATAATCAAAAAACATTAACACAACGAACTTAAATTCTTTTTGACGTGATAATGTCTTATAAATTGATGAATGCCGGCTGCACGCACGAAAAAGCATGACTCATTGTCACGTTCCGCCTGAGCCGAGCGTGCAAGCGAGAGCGTGGAACAAGCGATAGAGAGGCACGATCGGCCTAAGAGTTCGGCTTGTGACGCATCTATCTTTTAATAGCAGCTCATTGTTACTTGTAATTAATCTTTATAATAAGTAAAACATTATTTGCAACGAGTGCAAATAAATGTTAATTTATCGAAAACATTGTAATTTTCAATTAACTTCTTTGTAATATGCACAACAATGATTTTAGTTTAAGTTGTTCATATTATTTTGATTAAAAATCTTGAATGGACCCATTCACGATCAGATGACGATCGACGCGACAGAACTAGATTTTAGAACAATTGGATATCCAACTCATCCTGTCACTCCACATCATCCATTTGGTTTTTTTATCTGTAACAAATTGAAATAAACGCAAAACTTTTGATGTGCTACTTGAAAATAAAACGTTCAATATTTCCTTGGTTTCAGAAAAAATATCACGACGATGCAGTAACGCGAATCGATGTATTTTCAAACGAAAGAGTCACTGTTCCCAAGAACAAGACGTCGTCTAACCGAACGCAGTCGTACCGAAACGCCAAAATAAATACGGAAGTAGACGCCATCAAAAGGTATTTCTGGCAAGATTTTATGACACGTAAGTATCCCTATCAACCGGTAGACGTTCCAAAATTACAAGTACCCGAAGATATTTGGAGGAAGCTCCTTGTGGATTTCTGTTTTCCTCCGATTGAGAATGTGGCAAGGAAGACGTTGCTAGCAGTGTCCGATTACAATGCACCAGGTGGGGATGCGAGACCAGTGAACAAGAAACCTGTTCCAAGTGAGTTAAATGGGAAAATGACGTATTTACTTATAGAATTCGTACAAAATAAAACGTGTAATGTTGCCGATTATAATATGTTACGAACGACTACGTTAGCAAGCGACGACGCTCAAAAGAAAAAGCTTGCTCACAGCTCGGAAGGGATAAATATTTATTATTCCAAAAATACACCAAATTTTTTATCCTTAACCATAGAACATGCTGACAAAGAGACGATTCTTCTTTTACCGCCTGATCAAATATCTCATCCGCAATCAAAGTTTCTAATGCCCAACTATAATGCAACATACGATACAAATTTGTTGACCATAACAAAAGAATTTAAGTATGTCGAAGGATATCATTTAAAGACACAAATAATTCATATGTCTGTACCCAGATACAGTGCAACTCCTTTAAAATTGACGATAGCAAGAAGGACACAAATAAAAAATAATCCTAATCCTGTAAAGACTACTTACAGCACATTTTATTCAATTTTGTCGTTGGTAGCAAAATTATACGCTCAAAACGAAGAACGCACCGCAAGAAGTGATAGAATACGAAAAACAAATAATCCTGACAGAAGAAATCGGCTAAAGCACTTTTACTGCTCCATTTTCCCAAATGTGTTGGCTGCAGAAAAACCATACGATCAAAGCGGACATATTTGCACCACAGAAAGTAATGTTACACAAATTATAAATAATTTTGACAGAATAAATCCTGCAGGGCCCAATTCCAGCAGATTTTACAACATTTTGTCAGCAGCAGCTAAACCATACAATCTAAACAAAGATAATTTGAGCACAGGAAAAAAAAGTACACAAATAATAAATGATCCTGACATAAGAAATCCTGCGGGGACAAATTATAATACGTTTTATTCAATTTTATCAGCAGCAAAACTATACAATCGAAACGAAGGTAATTGCACCATAGGTAATGGTGATATACACATTACAAATAATCCTAACAAAAGAATACCTGCAAAGCCAAATTACAGCAGATTTTATAAAATTTTGTCAGCAGCTGCAAAACCATGCAATCAAAACGAAAATAATTTCACCACAGAAAGTGATGGAACACAAATAATAAATAATTTTGTCAGAAAAAATCCTGTAAAGCCCCTTTACTGCTCAGTTTTCCCAAAAGTTTTAGCTGCAGCAGAATCTGACGATCAAAGCAAAAGTAATCAGGCAACAGGAAGTGGTATAAAAGAAATTATAAATAATCCTGGCAGAAGAGATCCTGCGAAGCTCTCTTGCAGCAAAATTTATTTAAATTTGATAGCAGCAGCAAAACTGCATAATCAAAGCAAAGGTAGTCAGGCAACAGGAAGTGGTATTACACAAATAATAAATAATCCTGGCAAAACAAATCCTGTGGAGGCCTCTTGCAGTACAATTTATTCAAATTTAACAGCAGCAGCAGTCAAACTGCATAATCAAAGTGAAGGAAGTCAGGAAACTGGAAGTGGTATTGCACACATAATAAATAATCTTGGCAGAAGAAATTCTACGAAGACCTCTTATAGCAATATTTATTCAAATTTGTTAGCAGCAGCAAAGCTGCATGGTCAAAGGGAATGTTGTCAGATAACAGGAAGTGGTATTACACAAATATTAAATAATCCTGACAGAAGAAAATCTGCGGAGCCGTATCACAGCACAATTTATTCAAATGTGCTAGCAGTAGTAGAACAAAACGAACGTAATCAGACAACTGGAAGTAGTGGTACACATAATCCTGTCGGAAGAAAACATTTGGCAGCAGTAAAACCATGTGCTTCCACATTTAGCGTGCTCAATTATAATGTTCCTAACCCGTACTTGTCATTAGAGGTACAACCAGATCCAGTGCACATTCTCAACACATTAACTACAGCAGATCCAACAAAAGAAATAATAAGGCTTCTGAGAACAAGAAATCAACAGAGTCATGATACCGAAGACTCTTTTTCTACTGAACCTGATTATGGAGCTCCTAACTTAAACACAAACTCGACGACATCTACTCAAAGCGACGATCTGAGCTCAAATACAAATGTTACGGATCAAGAAAAAGATGATACCGAAACAGATACTGAGTCTGATTCTAAAAGAAATGTTGCCACAGTTTCTTTGGTACCATATCCATACTTGCCGTCACCATCGGTTGAAATGGGCAATTCGAATATAAGCGATGAAGTATTTAGTGTAATAGATGCAGAAGCAGAACTACCTGCATTGTCAGATACTAGTTCGTCGAGCACATCAGAAGAACAAGCACATTATTCGAAGAAAAAAAATTTAATACGAACAGTACCTAATCCGGAAAAATTGAGTCGTCCGTCGCTCGATTGCAACAAAACTTTGACCATAGTAATACCACCAAATAAAACAGTGCAACATTTTAAAGAAAAAACAGGCGTTTCGGGCATTTCATATAATACGCTCATTCACGCACCGCATCCAAGTATCAGGTACCTATATCCAGGTAACTATTTCGATCCGGACTTCAGTAGAGCCCCCCAAAATTTTTTTCTCAGTCCAATTCTTCGACCCAACGTTCCCTCGACTAGTCGAATGCGATTTCCTAGTTGCACCCCAACCATCAGGTCTTCTCTCCCCACAAATAATGTATTACCATACATACCTCAACCGCCGCAATTCTTTGTCCGGCCCGACGTTCCCTCGAGCAGTACTAGTCAAGCACAATGTCCTAACTACACCCAAACCAGTTCGACAGATTTGTCTTCTTTACCCACAAATAATGTGTTACCATACATACCTCAACCGCCGCAATTCTTTGTCCGGCCCGACGTTTCGTCGAGCAGTACTAGTCAAGCACAATGTCCTAACTACATCCAAACCAGTTCGACAGATTTGTCTTCTTTCCCCACAAATAATGTGTTACCATACATACCTCAACTACCGCAATTCTTTGTCCGGCCCGACGTTCCCTCGAGCAGTACTAGTCAAGCACAATGTCCTAACTACACCCAAACCAGTTCGACAGATTTGTCTTCTTTCCCCACAAATAATGTGTTACCATACATACCTCAACCGCCGCAATTCTTTGTCCGGCCCGACGTTCCCTCGAGCAGTACTAGTCATGCACAATGTCCTAACTACACCCAAACCAGTTCGACAGATTTGTCTTCTTTCCCCACAAATAATGTGTTACCATACATACCTCAACCGCCGCAATTCTTTGTCCGGCCCGACGTTCCCTCTAGCAGTACTAGTCAAGCACAATGTCCTAACTACACCCAAACCAGTTCGATAGATGTGTCTTCTAACCCCACAAATTATGTGTTCCCCTACGGACTCCATACGCCGCAATTTATTCAAAATAATCCAAATCAGTCCAACGCCATTCCCGAAACTTTGTATTATCCTCTAGTGCTTGATCGAAATAGGGAACCTGATAACGTGGTGCATTCTGACACTTCGACAAACCCAAGTGATGATCAAATACCAACTGACCAGAATGACCCTTCGTCTTAACACTTTGTACCTACAAATAGCCATTTACCTGATACTCTACATAAGTAGTATACAATTCTATGAGCAAGAATAGTTCTCAACTAAAAATACTCGTTCTTCAGTAAATATTTTCTACGAACTTGCAAACGTCAATGTTTATGTCAAATAGCAGTGTCAATTGTTAGATGTTTAAGCACAAGCATGCCAACTGTCATTTTTATAAATTAATGGGGATATTGTATTATGTGTTCATATGTTTATACAGAGTGACCCATTTGAATTGGAAGCAGCCCTGTAAAATGCGCATTTTTCAACCGATCTTTACGTTTTTATGATGTGTAACATCTTTGCTCTCGCTTTCTTGCAATTTGTGGGAGTGATATCGTGAAATGGGACGGAATTGTGTAAGTGTAACGGTCGCCGCCGCTATTCACATTCAGTCAGATAGCCGTCAACCATAGACCTATTATCCAGAGGAGACGCAACATTCCATTCATAAAACTCTGTTGGTTTTGTCGCAATGATTACACGAGAGCTGCCATGTGTATGACAAATAATACCAATCGATTCTCTTTGTCCTGTCCTCGTGCTGGCAACGCTGTAATATTATTGTCGACTTTTAGCCATACTTGTAATCAGTGGTGTGCTATTTGTTCAAAATAAGAATTTATTTATGAATAGGTGATACTCAGTTTTTTATCAAATTGAAGTGTGGTAGCCTACTAAAAGAATTTTTCTAAACCTCAAAAGTTGGGCGTCAAATTGTACTACCCTAACTAAACTGTTTTTCCAAAGTTACATTAGTGGGGTGCCAATTTTGTGTAACTTAAACTTACTAATTTCCCAAATGTTGGGCGACAATTTTGTGGTGATACGTTAAAGTTTTCTTTCTAAAGACAAATGTGTGTAATGTTATGGGTTACTTTTCTAAAACTAAATTATTCCACCTCAAGGGCTGCTAATTGAGTAGCGAACAGTTTTACTAATACCCGTTAGACTAAATTATTTCATCTAATTAAAGTACTGAAAAATAATTTTAAATAATTTTACCTAACTGTCTAAAATAAAAAAACAATTTAATTCATGATCATTAATATTAATTGTACAAATAAAATGTAATGTATTTTAAATTTTAATTTTAATGCTCAAACTATAATTTAACAGCTTAGTAACCTAAAGGAAAAGATTAAAATATTATACTCAGGATTCCGTGACTCCTTGATTTCTCGATTGAATTAAATTTGAGGTGATGCATAGATTTCTTATGAAATACTACTATAAAATGGATCAGGAAGGTATATAGTTCTTTAAAGAACAACGAAAGAAGGATGCTACCACTCAAGTGTTGCTGAATAACAGGAAAATAATGACCTTTTTTGAGAATATCTCGAAAAGTATTGATTTCCGCATCGTTTGGTTTTTAGATACGTGTTTTACACCTCAAAATAATACCTGTTTATTTTGATATTGAAATCGTCATCGCTACACCACTGGATGAAAATATAGTAAACAACAAGATGTTCCAACTTACTTGTGAAAATAAACACTGGGGCTTAAATAGTTCGGTTTTTTACATACTTGGCAATGACGAATCATTTCTTCCACTAAATTTTAATAAACTTTATCAATAATATGCTGAAAATCAACGATAATACACCAAAATCTCGTTGCAACACCTTCGACAACAGCGCTACTAATAATAGCCGACTTCGTAGTAAACACACATTTTTGCACGTGGAACGATTCAGACAAGCCGTGCGGCGTTGTCGCTTATTGAGCAACACATTTCTATGATCTAACGGAATGAAATAGTTCAACGGTTCAGCATTCCATAAAATGGGTTGTATTATTCAGGTTGTTATAATTCATAAAATATTAATAAGAGATAGTATTATGGTCACAATATTGTTGCAAATATAATCAACAAATACTATGGACGATTCAATAACAATCAAAAACCTCTTGCCATAAGTATAGAGCATGCAACATCACAACGCAATACATTCCAGTCGGCCGCATAAAGACCAGAAAGTGGAGATGTCTGATCGTGTTTAAAAGTAAATAGTTCCGTCTCCTCTGATAATAGATCTATGCCGTCAACCCATTCCGAAGCGTGCGCTATTCAGATTCAGTCAGATAGCCGTCAACCAATTTTCCGTACTGTCAGTCATCAGCTGTGCACTTAAGTTACAGTTTTGTGTTTAAAGTTATATGTGTAAACTATATAATAAATATTTACTGTCTCAATAAAGTGTAGATCATTTATAAAAAATTCACGTAAGTAATATTAAATAATTTTTCGAATAAAATATTTCAGTATTTAGCTTTTTTTAAATTTGAGTTTGATTTCTGTCACTGTCAGTGTCAATTAAATAAAATATAATTTTCATTAATAAGAATTATTGTTCGTTATGAAAAATCATTTCAAGTAATAATAAGGTGAGATGTCAAATGTTACACACTCGCTCGTTTTTTTCATTAGATTAAGCATTAACAACTGTATTTGGGAACACAATTTCATGTTTTAATTTTCATTTCCGAGTCATTCCTATGTTTTTTTTTTCGTTGTCAAAAACGGCAAAAGTTTATTAGGCAATATTCTTTTTAAATTTGACTTCGTCACTGAATTGAAAGTTATTGCGCGCCGGCGCCGACGACGACGACGAGGAGTAGTAGGGCGTGGTAAGCTGTAGAAAGCTCTGAGGTGTGGAACCTCTATTGCCTGTTAACTCACTTGCTCTTCGACGACGTCGTTCACTGCGTAGATGTTGAATCCTTCGATAACTCAGTAAACGCTGGCTCGATCTGTTTTTTTTTACTACTATAGGCTAAAGGTTTAACTGCCTCTTATCGCCGTGAATTTTGTTATCTTCTTCTTCTTCTTTCGGTTCCGTCTTCACTTATTGGAGGTTGGCAACAATCACGGCGAAATGGGTCCGATCTTGAGCAGCTCGGAATAAGGAATGTGAGTCTAGTCCTGTCCAATCTCTTATATTTTTAACCACGAATGTTGGCGTCTTCCTATTCCTCGTCTGCCTTCTATTTTGCCCTCCATTATTATTTTCAGCAGCTTCATTCGATCACTCCGAATTACATGTCCTAAGTACGCGGTTTTCCTCTTCTTTATGGCGACAACTAACTCTCTGTCCTTACCTATCCTTCTCAAAATCTCTTCATTACTAACGTGGTCTGTCCAGGGTATTTTTAAGAGCCTTCTGTATACCCACATCTCGAATGCTTCCAGCCGTCTTAGTGTTTCGGCCTTTAGGGTCCAGACTTCGCATCCGTATAGCAAAACGGAATGGATGTAGCAATTAACAAATCGAAGGCGTAATTTCAAGATCAGTGATCGGTTGCAAAGTACTGGTCGCATTTTGTTATCACAGTTAATGAAACAACACACTTGTCATCGATAATATATTGTTAACTTTAATACATGGAGATTACAGTTTAAAGCCTCCTTTATCTCCGGAATAATTTCACTGGTTGTTAGCTTTTAATTTGATGTATTTTACCTGATTATATTGATGTGCATTTTACCACGTGGCGTTTTAAAGCATTGCTCTGAACGCTTGAGGTGTTCATGCCTCGGCTGATGATATGCGACAGAGGGCGAGAAGCCGGAAACTGTTTCGAATGTGGCTTCTTCTCGTGTTAAATTCAGCGTTTTTGATTGGTCACTGAAAGTACAGCCGGTTGCTAAAAATTGCGCGCGACGATTTCGGAATGTTCTGGCATAATAAATGCACGTGTTCTAAATTGCACGGGACCCTTTGTTTATATCCGAATGCTAATTTCCACGTAATGAATGTGTGACTTTTAGTTGATTTTTGTCGGCGTCAGGGCCGTACTGAGTACTTTTAAGAATCAAGGAATTTCTCAAAGAGGAATTGTACAGTTGGATGTACTGATTTCCAACAGTTATAACAACATTAATTATGAAAATACAGTATTTGCATCTTTTTTTACGTAGATTGTGGACAAATTCAAAAAATGGCAATACGGCAAATATGATGTCCAAGAATAATTCAGTTGAATACTAAAAATCCGAAGTCGATATCTCATTCCATTCAAAAGTTCCAACTGCTGAAAATAGGTATGGTAAAAAGGTGTCGGTAAAATTAATTTATAAATGAACTGATAAACACTCTGTATATATTTTATTTTTTTTAACGTTCAAGTCGAAGCCTATTTGTGATTTTGGTTGTGAATTACAATCGCAGGAATATTTATTTTGTCTTGGTATAGTTCTTACGAAGTCAGTTGGACGAGTATAAAAACAATATTTCATCCGGTGGCTTGTCGAACTTTGTTGTTGCTAGGCGTCACAACAAATATTTTAATAGTAGTTTTACTTCTTCTTCTTCTTGGTGCCTTGTCTGCTCAGCGAACGTTGGCAATCATCATTACTATAGTTACTCTGTTCACTGCTGCCCGAAAAAGTTCAGTCGATGTTTTGCCAAACCATTGTCTCAGATTCTTGAGCCAAGATGTGCGCCTTCTGCCAGGTCCTCTTTTTCCTTCTATCTTGCCTTGGATTATTAGTTGTAATATGTTTTATTTTTCGTTCCGCATTATGTGTCCAAGGTAAGAGAGCTTCCGTATTTTAACGGTTCTAAGTATTTCAGGGGTCCGTATCTTAATTCTTCTCAGAACCTCTGCGTTGCATACATGATCTACCCAGCTAATTTTCAAAATCCGACGGTACGCCCACATCTCAAATGCCTCGATTCGTTTGCTTGTGGCCTCTGTCACTGTCCACGCCTCTACACCATACAGCAAAACCGAGAACACATAACAGTTGAGAAGCCTTTTCCTGAGTTTCAAGCTCAAGTTGTTATTACAGAACACACTTCTCATTCTTAGGAAGGTGGCTCTCGCTTTTTCTATACGTTGGCGGATTTCTCTTGAGTGGTCCCATTCTTCGTTTATCAGGCAGCCCAGATAGGAAATATGGTCAACTTTTCCTATAATAGTATTATTCACTAGTAGTTGATTCATTGTGGGGCGACCTTTACTTATTGTCATATATTTAGTCTTTGCAGTATTGAGCTGTAAACCATACTCATTTAAATGAACCATCAATTCATTCATGATATGCTGCAAGCCATCGAATGTATCGGCTAAAATAACAGTGTCATCCGCGTAACGTATATTGTTGATCTTAAAACCATTTATAGTTTTACTGCATTAAATAATTAGTGGGTAAACAATGTTCTCAATAGTAGTATATACATATTTTGAAATGTATTTTTATGAATATAAGGGGTTTTGGAGTATTGAGTCTTCTTGGGTATTTATCACTATCGGTTCGATTTGTGGCAAAACATAATATTGTTTTTTTTTCTTTGACGTGGTAAACACAATTTGTCCATAAGTCAGATTCGGCGAGTTCATCGATTACTTTTCTTATATTTGTTAGAACAGAATCGCTTAATTGAGGAGCTTGATGACACTTTCGTAATTTGTTCTTTAAAGCAGTTCAGATCAGTTCAATAGGGTTGAATACACAATAATATGGAGGCAAACACAAAACTGTATTACCGTAAGATTCAAAAAGTTTGTCTATGACGTATTCTTTCTTAAAATTTTGTTGTTTTACTAGTCCAACAATTTTTGTGTGTGTAGTTTTTAAATGTATTTCTATGTTACTAACGATTTAACAGATACTCCAATAAAACAGAAAACAAGATAGTAGGTATGTATAAAACGGAAAAATATGTATTTATAACAACACGGCACTGGTAAATAGTTGTGTAAACACCGATTTATTTTTTACCGGCATGGACTTCTGCAGTGAGAAAACTGCCGATAAAATTTGGCTAATTAGGGTTAAGTACTATCCAATAAGATGCATAGAATCACAAAAGGTTTGCCGACAGTCCATGTGGACAATACCAGGAGTAATCAATTACAAACGGTTCAGTTAGCTTAATGCTCGACGTGGCATTATTGAGACCGTACCCCGATTTTTGCGTTGTCCAACTGAGTTCGTATAAAGTATACATTCCAATCCATTTTTACATTATAAAATTATGTATCTTTAACCTCTTTATTGGCAAAACAATGTTAACGACATTTGGTACACGACTCCAGTGTTGTAGTCATTTAAAAAAAAAGGTGTTTCCCAGTTCATTCATAAATTAATTTAACACCGGTTTACCATATTTTCAGCAGTTACAACTTTTGAATGGAATGAGATATCGACTTCGGATTTTTAGTATTCAACTGCATTATTGTTGATCATATTTTCCATGTATACGTAAAAAAAAATATTCAAAAACTTTATTTGCATAATTAATGTTGTTATAACTTAGTTGTTAATGAATATTTTTTTAAGAATTTTACTTTTATTTATGACTATTCTGAATCCAGTGGCGAAGTCAAATTTGAAAAAAATATTGCCTAAAAGTTTTTGCCGTTTTTGACAACGGAAAAAAACATGGAGTGCCTTGGAAATGAAAATTAAATCATGGAATTGTCTGCCCAAATACAGTTTTTGATGCTTAATCTAACAAAAAAAAATTTTAGTATCATTCGAAAAATGCGCATTTTACAGGGGTGCTTCCAATCACTAATGAGTCACACTGTATATGTGATAAATGATAAAAATATTAATAATAATTAAATGTATCGTCGTTTATTTATTATCATTGTATATTTATTATTATTTCTTTCTAAAACAAATTGGCGAGAAAAAATTAAACACCCTATACCTCAGCATTTATATGACAAATTTCGTTTATCGCAGCCAGTTTTTTGTTAAAGTAATAACCTGTTTATTTTATAAATGTAATTAAAAAAATTTGACGTATAAAAATTATTTTGAACCTTTTGAACCCCTTTAGGTGACATCCAAATTTTTTTTCATAGCAAAATGGTCAAGTTATACTTTATTTAAAAACTTGTGAAAATTTTATTTTAAAAATGTATTAAGGTAATTTTAATGTACATACATTTAATGTGTGTCTGTAAATAACGTTTTTTAATTTGTCAATGTCAATGTAAAAAAAAATTTCTGTCATTATTTTAAATAAAAGATACAGATAATTCACGTGTTGTCATTTTAACATTAAAAAATTATTAAAATATCTTTTTGAAAGTAATGTTAATATACAGCAGAAAAAATTGACCTTTATCCTGACGTCATTTCGTCCATTATGTGTTTATATTGGTTAGATTACGCGTTTTGGGATCAGCTGATGCAGCGAATGTAGCGCCACCATCGGTAAATATTTGGCCCATTATACATAAGTATGCTATATAATATTTGGAAATTCAAAATTACTTGAATCACTATCCATTTTTTAAAAATTCAATGTAGTGACTTTACGCTCTAAAAGTCAATCGCAGTGTTTACTGTCAGTGAGCCACAGCATACTATGATAGTTTTATTCTTAAGTCAAAAAACACAGTAGAAAATATATAGTATATATATATATATATATATAATTTAGATAAGATTTCTATAATATTCACTAATAATTATTTTGTCTGCTACTAATACACAAAAAAACTATTCTGTTACCATTAACGAAAGTAGAAATTTCTATGAATCTTTCATACATTTATCATTCCGAAATTTATAATACAATATAGATTAAGTATTTTAGAAATCATCGTCAGACTCTAAAGAGTGTTTACATGCATGTATCTTTCTTCTTGGTTGTTAAAGTAAATCTTACTTTAGTTGACTTTATAAATCTACCATAAATTATGTTCCCGTTTCACGAAAGTTTAGCCAACGTCTAAGAAGTAAGGTTATGTTAAAAATATTTATTAATTGCAAAACAGGGAATTTGGACTCACCGTAAAATCAAAATAAAAAATTAGAGGTTTTGAAAAAAACCGATTTTATAGAATTTATTTGGATGCAAATGATAAAACGCTTTAAACAAAACTCGATGCATCAAAATAATGACAGTTGTCATAAGAAGTCAAAATAAATTCTTATGAATACAACCAATTAATCGTTATTGGCGCTATCTCTTTTCAACATTTAGAGGTCATAATTAGAGATACACAAGAACGTATGTCATTGCTTGAAAGACAAGTACATATTGTATGATGTGTTTCTACTGTCAGTAGAAAAGGATAAGGTATATAAAGTTTGTGTTTACTACTGTTTATTGTTAGTGACGTTAAGGTTAAGGTCAATTTATTCATTGTAATTAACTTTTAAACATAATATTTCGAATTAACTACTAACAATATTTCGTTACTTATACTTATTGTCATATTTTTTAAGACTGCAAAATTATTATGTGTCTATAAATGCCATTGCGTTAGTCATTTGTCAATGTTAAAGTCAAAAAAAGTGTTCTATGTAATTATAATAACTAAAAGATGAAGGAAGATGTGGCTAATTCTCGAAAGAATCCATAAAGATATAAGAATTATTAAATATCTGTCTAAAAGTAATCACAATATATCTTTAACTTTTAAATGTAATATTTTTAATAATATTGTGTTAAACTCATTCTTCTATTTGTTAATACTGCAAAATTATTATGCGTTTGTCAATGTCAGTGTCAAAAAAAGTGTACGTAATTATATTAAATAAAGATGGTGAAAAACGTGTTGTTGTTCCACTCGTATCGAATTTTTCATTCTAACCTAGTGACAGAATCTACTATTCTTAATAAAATTAACATTTAAACGTAACATTTCGATTTAACAAGCAGCAATATTTCGTTATATTCATCGTCATATTTGTTAAGACTACAAAATTATTATTATGTATCTGTAAATACTGTTGCGTTTGGCATTTGAAAATGTCAAAAAAAAGTGTCAGACATAATTAAACAAAAGATGGTAAAAGATGCAGATAATTTACATGTTAATTATTTTAATCTAAAAGAATATTCAGAAACAAGAATTATTCAAGAAAATATCTATCTGAAAGTAATCTTAATATAATTAACTTTTAAACTTTGAATAAAAACAAATAGCAACGAACATTGCTACTCTGTGCGGATGCTAAAAGTGCGACGGAAACGGACTCCATGACCCTTCACGTATGACTCATTATTTGAATGTTTTCCTGTGAGTAATTCAATACAGTGAATAAAAAACAAACAGCAACGAACATTGCTACTCTGTACGGACTCCATGACCCTCCACATAGACTCATTATTTGAATGTTTCTCTGTGAGTAAATTTTAAATCGATTTTAGCAGTTTAACATTTTAAAAGTGGTTTAAATTAGTGAGACAAGGCATTGTTATAGGCTTTGGTGTAAATACTTGGTAGGTAACCATTCTTCTTCTTCTTGTAGCTTCTCCATTATCGGAGGTTGGCTAACATCATGGCAATCCTGACCTTGGAAGCTGCTGCTCTAAATAGATCTGCAGAAGACATGTTAATTTATTCTCGCAGATTCCGCAGCGAAGATATTCTTCTTCTTCCAATTGACCTTTTGCCCATAATCTTCCCCTGGATTATCAAGTGGAGTATCTCATATTTTGAACCCCGCATTATGTGACTCAGATAGGTGATCTTTCTTTTCTTCACTTACTTCAACACCTCCAACTCTTTATTCATTCTGGTAAGCACTTCTGCGTAGGTCGTGTGTTCCACCCACGATATTCTGAGCATTCTTCTGTAAGTCCATATCTCAAATGCTTCTATTTTTCTTTCGTACATTCTGTTAAGGGTCCAAGTTTCTACGCCATAATATAGTACCGGGAATACATAGCACTTCAGCATGCGTGTTCTAAAATAAATCCGAACTCACTTACGAACATACACACACGCGCACTTAAAAACTATTGTATTCGACTCTGAGGACCTTCAAATGTGGAGATATGTCAAAATTCGGCATTCGCATAATTGGACCCATTACTATAACTTCTCACTGGGAAGTTAATAATAAGAATTGTATTTTAATGAAAATTTTAGATCTAACCCACCAATCACAAAGTATGCATTGTTGTAGCTCAGGGTGAAGTTATGGATTTTGTGTTTTTATAACGTGAAAAAAAAATACGAAATTGTAGATTTAAGAACTTAAAAATTTTAGGATAAAAGTTTCTTATTTATACATCACATAATTATTTTCTATTAGTTGCAGAATTTTTAACAAAAATTAATAAGAGTAAAAACAAGCTTTTATTTTAATGCGCTAATAAGAATAAAATAAACTTTTGTTTTAAAACTTTTAATATTAAATAAAAACGTCATTACACAATTTATTATGTAATAAAAGCTTGTCGCGAGATTTACCCTATGTAGATAATCAAGTAAATTAAATACCTATAACTGATTTAATTAAACTTTTAGAATTTTTAGACCAAGTAAATATGAGTACTTAAATCTCGCGACAAGCTTTTATTACATAATAAATTGTGTACTAACGTTTTAAGTTGATATTAAAAGTTTTAAAGAAAAAGTTTATTTAATTTTTTTAGCGCATTAAAATAAAAGTTTGTTTTTAAAAATTATTTTTGACTCTTAATTAATTTTTTACATTTTAGTTATCGCCTGACAGGTTTCTTAGTCTGTTCATCTCATTCAAAGCATCATTATTGCAACGTCGTTTGCCAGTTAACATTCTAGCTCTTCAATAAGATGACCTTCTGATGTTTTTACCCTACTTTAGGCCACGTAAGCTTGATTTTGAAGTTTTCCTTCTCCTAGACAAATTGCAAACCAACGCTGTTGACGCCTATCTCGTCAAATTACACAAATCAAAGTTAACCAACCGATGCTACAGACTCGAACAATTTGTCTTCAATATCATAATCGAGGACTTCGAAAACCCTAGTACACCAAAATTTCGGACAGATTGGAGCACGGAGTTGAACTTACCATAAAAAACTTAGTCCAACATCTTTCAAGTCCGCCATATTGGATTCAGAGTTACGTTACTTTATTTTTTGAGTTATTCTCAGCAAGCACTTTCATTTGATACCCATATTGTAGGAGTGCATTAAAAATAACTAGTCCGCCATTTTTGGATTTAGAATGACGACACATAGCTAACCATGCATTGTCATCCAAACTAAACGTGTATACAAAATTTCAGCTCAATCGGTGGAAGATATCTGCTTCAAATTTGAGTTGCAAGTTAAATAAAAGCTTTTAATATAGCATTTTTTATATTTTTCCAGCATTTATGAGTTTTATGTTCTTTGTTTTTATAATTTAAAGCCTTATGCCTCTGTCAAAACGGAAGCAATAGTCGGCCATACGCACCCTGCATTCCGGTCAACACTTATCTGAGACTATGCTCCAGATTTGTTAAAACTGCAATATCATCACGTATCTGAAAATAATGTTACATTTGTCATTTGTCAATGTCAAAAAATTTGATATATATATATATATATATATATATATATATATATATATATATATATATATATATATATATATATCTATATATATATATATATATATATATATATATATATATATATATCTATATATATATATATATATATAATTAAAAGGCATTAGAAATTTTATTTTGTTAAATAAATATTTTGATTATCCTTTTAAATTCTAATGTGGTTACATTATTCCACAATTTTTTGAAGCAGTATATTGCAGAGAAATAATTATTTTCTGGGTGCACGATCAAAATAAATAAAATATTACAAAAATAGAATTGCTGACTTTTGAGTCCATCTCTGTAAAAAGTGCTAAATGTAAATATTCAAGAAATTTGACTACTTCGAAAGAAACACCCTTTTAGCCTTTTTTAAATTAATTTCCCATCAAAATTACATATATAATTAAAAAACTTTATATATATGCTTTCAGTTTGATCTCCTTATATCCAAATAGCGAACTTATTTATAGATGCTTGAACAGTCACCGTTTCTAAATTAATGATATTTTAGTACAGCACTCTCACTGATAGATGTCGCTGACCGGTAATCTCGATTTTAGCATTTTAACTTTTTCCTTCTTTGGTTTTTGATTTTTTAAAATTATAATAATATATTATGTACTAAAGTGCACTCAATTTTTCATCTAATTAATTTTAAAATACCCGAATGATATTTTATTTTACACAAGTTATGCAAAATAATTTATGAAAATTATTAAAGAAGTTTTATATCATTAATTAATAATTATGTAAAAAATAAAATTTTAATGAATGAAAAAAAGTTATTTAACCTTTTTTATAGATTTTTTAATCGGAATTTTCAAAACAATTGGCGCATGAAATGTTTATTAAAATCATGCATGCCTATTTTTATCTCGGTTGCCTAGTACCGCTTTTAACCTTCCGCTTTCATATACTTATCTCCTGACCTTCAAAACGTTTGTTGAAATAACAGCTGCACCAAGTATTTGTATCAAATCCGACACCGAACGAAGTTTGCCGACGACGGCTACCATGTTTTACGCAGCCATTTTGCCTGGGTTTTAGTTGGCGCTGAACCGTCAATGGGTTAAGTGGTGTTGACGTTTGATTTATATACATCATGTGTAATCAAAACGTGTGTAGACTTTGTTTATCGGAGAAAGACTTGATTTGTATATTTGAAAATAATTGTGCTACGGATAATAAAGTGATATTTGTTACGACTGGAGTTGAGGTAAACATAATTAAATTATTTAGAGCTTTGTACGCATGCCTGTAGACGCCATATTGGTGAAGTTTATTGCTTATGATTGCCAATCTTTTTTATTATTTACATGCTTGTGGCTTAAAAAGGGTTGAATTTTTTTGTTTAAAAAAAACTATGAATTCTGTCATTTACTTACTCTTTTTCACCGATCTTCGCTATTGAGTATGACTCCTGTAAATATATTTATAAAGTATTCATCTTAAAACACGCCCTCTGGTGTGAATTATTATCACTACCTTAAGATGCTTACTTACCTAAAGTTGAATGTTTTGGTGCTTGTAGGTATTAAATTAAGTTTTCGTTAATAAAAAGTAAATTAAAAACTTGGTGATTGGGTAAATATCTATTGGTTTTTAAATATGGTCGCTATTTGTTTAATTGAAACACAATGACAAACCTCCATTTTGGATTACGTGGAAAACTTCGTTGTAGGAGGGGATTTTAAGGGAGGGGATTTTTATGTTGATTTAAGTAGGCTGGCAAGAATGATTATACGCATGAAATCTTTTAACAACTAATTTAAATTACGCTAAATTATCTAAATACGTCATTTTATTGAGATAATTTTTATTTATAATTTAAGTTTCAAGGTTTTAAAAGTTACTTGGTAATTATTTAATGCTTGTAATATTTTTTGTGTTATTAGGGCGAAAAATTTAATAATTTCGTTACCGCGAAAAATGTTTGGCGCAGCAGAATTTTACTATTTGTCTTATAATTTCCAATGAATTATTATTTAAGAAATGGTTCTGTATATTAAGTTTATTAATCTCTTGCGCTAATACATTACATCGTTGTTAATAGTTGTCGATTTTTTGAAAAATTCCAAAGAACATCTATAGTAATGAGTTTCTTTTTTTAAATATTTTTTGTTTGTGAAATTTTTGTATTTGTGAAATACACGTGCAGATGTATCATGATGCTAAAAAGTTAATTTAATGACTATTTTCAGATTGCTGCTTATCGTACAATGAGATTATTTGGGAACCATTTCGGGTTTTATTTTAAAATGATTGTTTATCAAATATGTGATTATTATTACCCTTTTTAACAATGTTTAAATTTTAAATGTTTACTTATCCCATGATACTTTCTTATACATATTCTACCTATATGCTATAAAATCAAATTCAGATAGTTCGAGCAGAAAATAATAACAATTAGTTAAAACATTAAGTTTTTTGGATATATATTTTTAATTTTTTTGTCATACTGTTGAAACTAAAATAAAATTTATTATTTTTGTTATTAAATATGCCGAAGGCAGGACAGTAAATTGCTGACATCCAAAACTGAATATACCAGAGTTATCTTGTTAGTTAAACAAATATTTATTAAACCTATCGGCTGTTGGTGTAAAATAATAAACTTTTAAATAAATGTTTAACTGATATTTAACATTTTATTTACGTATTCGTTAAGAAAGAAATTAAAATTCATTTTTAGTTGTTTTGATGTTACAAGTAAAAAAAAATTAGGTACTTAAATAAACTTTAAAAAATAAAAATATGCAAATAAAAACTATGAAAAATTATTTAACTTTATCTTAAGATAAAAAACCATCAACATTTTAACCGATTTTTTACAAAGTGCCGAGAAGACCTTTTGTAACTCCCGGTAAATCAGTTTTTGTATGTCAGCGAAATTTAGAAATTGGAATACAATCCTGGACGACGATTCATTTAACAACATTTTTATTTATATTTATAAAAGATTAATTTTAATTTTTTCAAATTCGTAAATCATGTAAGTTGGGCAACAAATAACTTTAGGTATACGTTTCAACTACTTTATAGACGTTCCTAGTACTATTTATTATTATATTTGTCAAAAAGAGTTGCTTTAACACTAGCTCTATGAACGAAAAAAAAAAACGATAATAAATTTCCGGAAATATTATTGAGTATCCGTAATATTTCACAATCTTTTAATTAAATAAATGCGAAGTAAAAAATATATCTAATAACATCGACTCCGTGCGACCCTTCTCCTTTGTTAGCGTCTTCTTGCCAACCAGCTGGCGACGTTTGGATCGATATTTGAATTGCGAGTCTACACGACTGACTCTCGCTTATTTTCCGTCCAGGTGGGTCGAGTCGGTTCCACCGTTTGTAAATAAGCGGATCTCGGGGGAAAGGAAGGTTCTGTCTATAAAGAAAGACGGCAAGCTCTGCGCAATCTCCGCGACTGGTAGAGATAAAGCGAATATGGTGGGAATACCCCTTCTGTTTAAGCATAAAGTCCAGTTTTAAAAAAGCGTATATATGTAGTCTCCTTGGCTTAGCGTCAGAGTTCGAGTAAGAGAGTGTTGGGATCGTGAGTTCGAAGCTCGCATCGGTCAAAATTTTTTTTCTTTTACATTTGTTTTGAAACATTTAAAAATATTTTTTTCCATATTTCAAACTAAATATATGAATTAATGGACTTTCGCACGGGTTTTTTAAAGAGAAATGCTGCCGTAATTAAGTTCCTTCCAAGACCCAATAAGATTATTAAAAATTTTCTAAAAATTTGGTCCATTATTTAATTTTAAACTCGTGTAATTTGAAATAACTTTTCTGTAATAATCGTCTACTGGGGTAAATCTTTCCTTCTATGTTAATCTCTCTCTCTCTCTCTCTCTCTCTCTCTCTCTCTCTCTCTCTCTCTCTCTCTCTCTCTCTCTCTCTCTCTCTCTCTCTCTCTCTCTCTCTCTCTCTCTCTCTCTCTCTCTCTCTCTCTCTCTCTCTCTCTTCTCTCTCTCTCTCTCTCTCTCTCTCTCTCTCTCTCTCTCTCTCTCTCTGGGTTGCTGTCTACCAGAATTCCAACCGTTTGTGAGGAAGAATTGTTCCAAAATAAACCAGTGGGGAAACCCTGAAATACTTTCGAACAATCAAATATTTTCATATAAAATGGCTTTTAGTCCCGGTAGATCGCCGGCAACCTTAATTATTCCCAAATTTTAATCAACTAAAAAATTAACGGCATAACTGGAAACGAAACTAAGAATAAACCTATTTTTCAGTTAGTTTAATTCCTAATTCACCGTTTTAATCCACTATCTGGTACTTGTGACTTCGTCCGCATGGATTTGATTTTAATTCCAAATTCACCGTTATAATCCACTAGCTCTTACCTGTGACTTCGACCGCACGGACTTTGACCTTTGATTGTAAATCATCGCTTCCAAAGGAAATAGAAAAAAATAAAATTAAGAATATTGATGTTAGTCTATTGCTGTCATCAAAACCAGTTTAGCAGTTTTTGCGTGATGCTTGAACAAACAAACAAAAAATCCAAAAAAATTTGAAGTGAAACGTCTAATGCCGTGGGTTAAAGCGGCTGCTGGCGTGGCGACCGTCAGTCTTCCGTCCGACCCAAAAGGTACATTTATATAAATAGGAATTAATACGTTAAGAATAAATTTAAATAATCTGTCTACCAAATTTCGTTTTTGAATACCAAAACTGAAACGAAAGCTGGTTAATTTTTTCGTTTTAAAATTAGCGACGGGTCTGGTATCGGTAAAAAGGGTGACGTACACGTGACGTCATTGCTTAAGATGGGTAAGCACGTGGTACATCAAGTGACATACACGAGAATCCACTTATAATTTCGAAGGAAAGTGACAAACACGTCATACTAAGAGAACGTCATACAAAGCATAATCTAAAAAATTAAAGAACGTATCTATTAATAAAAAATAGAAAAAGAAACATGAACTGAAGAAATCAATAAGTTTTGTCCACTTTTGATATAATTCCGTAAAGATAGATCATAATAAGGGACGTGTTACTATAAGCGACGTCATTATATTCAAACCTTTAAACGTACACCAAACTTCGCACTGCAATTACTTTCATTATAAGCGGTTGGTCAATATAGTCGGAGTCATAACAAACAAATTCCACTGTATCTTTCATAACGTTATTGGTGTTTAGTTAACGATTTTAGTTTTTTAAACTCAAGTTTTCATCTATTAACATGTTTTTGACGACAATAAACTAATTTAAAGGGTGGAAATGCCTTGGAATAACACCATGTCATTCGAATGCAATTTGATGCAGAGCTTTTAAGTGTTAAAGGTAAAGTTCATGTTATCATGAAAGATATAACTTATAATATTGATTTAATTAAAATCATTATCACCACTTGTAAAGCAAATTTTAACATAATAATTGTTCTATTAGTACCTTAGAAGTGATATCCAGGCTTTCCTCTCTTCTATCTTTTCAGGTTATATAAAAAGCTTGCAAGTTTTTTGTTCACTATAATAATTACAATTTCTTACAGAGCAGATAACCATTGTTGCAGATACTTTATATTTAATAATCACATGACCTAAAACTTATTTAAATGATAAAAAATATTTACATAACACAAAAAATGTTTGACATACTTTTCTTCTTATTCAGATCCTGAAGGAAGATATTATTTCGAAGAAGATATGTGGAAATTGTTGTAAAGTCACTATAAAAATGTTTGAGTTTAGAGATAGGTCTTTAAGAACTGACAAATATCTTAGGGTGAGTATTACTTTGTTTACTTTTTTATCCTACCCTACTCAATAGGATTTACTATTTATGCCTCTCCGTTTGATGCAGTCTGCTGGCCGGTCAGAGCTTTTGATGGTTCTTTATGACACTACTGGAAAAGAGACAATGGACCTTCTCTGGTGATGTCCAGAGAGAGGCCACGCTTTCTAACTGGAATAGGAGACTGGACACTGCAAGCTATGGAAGCCCCTTCATGATATGAAGTTATTTATTAACCGAACTATTTGAGAGATACACAGACTTGTATGTATCTCCTGTAGAAAAGATAACATTGTTACTAACGCACACTCACTCTGACTGACTGTCTGACTTTTGATACTCTCGCAGACCTGTATGTATCTCAGCTGGCGTAGACATCTACGCGATATCTTCGACCTACTTTGATACGAAGTCCAGCTGTGTCTTTAACTGTTTGCTGATGATCAAACATGTAATGTTCAACTAAAAGCTGACAGCGTGCGTTCACAATGTGACAAGGCCGACTTACTCTGTATAGTAACAATAATAATGATTGTTTATTAAAGCGGTGACTTGGAATTACTAAAATTACATCGCCCTAAATATTGAACTGAATACTTCGCAAGCAAAAAATAATCCTATTTTTTGATTGGCCACCAAGGTTATGACACGTACAAATTGATGCCAAAGTAATGCCTTCCTAATGGGAAATGACCCGGTTATGTTCACATATTTTTTGAGTTTTCCTTGTGGAAAAATGGACATAAGTGTATTTTGGATCAAATCATTGCTTCTCCATTGAGTGAATTTAATAAATTTAGTGATAGATGGTGTTTAGGTGTGAATGTATGATTCTGTCCTGCATAATTGTAAATTGTATCATATCAACTGTAATACTTCGATTGATGTAAAAGCTTACAAACCAAATACATAGATTGGATAATAGGCAAAATGCCAAATGCTTTCGATATATCTAATGCCACTAATACTCTGATTGGTCATCAGTTAAAATCGTGTTATAAAATAGTAAGGAAGCAAATAAAAAATTTAAAGGAAAGGTTATAAAACAGATGGCTCACGTGAGATTTTCCAGCTCTGGAAATGCTTACGATTGTTTTTTTTTAATTCAGAGGAATACCGTAATGTTGAATATGTGCTCTGAGTGTCAGCTGGTGTAGAGATAATGAAGGAGCAACTCAATTGTTAGATCAACACTCTATGCTTGATATTTGCATCTTTATTTACTTCCTAATTCTCACATTGTGTGTGTTCAGTGTTTTTTCCTCTTTTGGCAATTTTAACTTGATGCTTTACGGCGCATCGTGAATTAGCACGCTACTTATTTCCAAATGCTAATATTTATCTTTTTTTTTTTCAGGAGCAGTGCACAGAATATTTAAAAAGCGTGCAAAAAGAACCTCCAGCCGTGGAATTAATGACAAAGGCGTCGTTTGAACAAACCAAAGACATTTCTAAATACGAAAAAAGATTAGAAACCAATAAAGTGGATGAAAAAGCGACGCCGGCTAAAAAAATTCGGAAAGTACACGAAAGCGTGACCGACGTATTTAAGAATTATCCTAATATTAAATTACCATCGGGCGTGTTGTCGTTCAACATATCTCCTTCCGTTATCATGGAACTAAACGCAGTCGAAGACTACTTCAACAGCAACAATTTAAATTTAAGTACGGCTGTTCAATTAGTATTAAAATCGTCCAGGCCCGCTAACGAAACGTCGAATAAATCGGATTCGATTGGTTCCCCAAGCGATACACTTCCAGAACAATCAGCAATTAAAAATTTAATCGACAAAGAAGAATCCAAAGATTGCGAATCAACGTCTAGTAGTAGTAAAAAAGTTGGTCCCATCAGTATAAAATTGATAGAAAATGAGGAAAACATGTTAAAGGTCGTTCCGAACGATAACTCGAACGAAAACGACAATTGCGATGAAATAATTAAAAAAAATTCGACGACCAATTTAAAGAGAAGACGATTATCATCCGGCGATTTTTCGTCAGAATCAGAAATACAGCCGCTCACTTCGATTGAAACGCCGCCGCCACCTACTTTGATGGAGTCGCTCAAATTAAAACCCAGGACGGAGGCGGTCAATCGCAAATGTCACGTTTGCGATTCGGTTCAACCCACGCTGAAGTCTCTCAAAAAACACATCCAGGAACATTTCCGCTGCAACTTCTGCAGGGCCAAATTCAGACAGCTGGACCGCAAACGACACCACGAGAACAATTGCGCGGCTAAGCACGCGTTGAGCTGTGACGCTTACGTACTGCTGTCGCGTATCGATTTGGACGAAAAGGCGACGTTACGTTATCCTGCTCTCCAAAAGGGTGCTGCTAAAAGAAAGTACGTCGATACAAATGATGATTTAGAAAAGAAAACGCCACTCGAAGGTAGTTATGAAGTCATCATAGAATTGTCAGACGACGAAGATGGCGAAACTAATCGGCTGATCGAGCTAGCGCCAATAACATCGACGTCGAATTCTATTGGCGCAACGGAGACTCGACCCACGACCGAAAATAAAGCAGCTGTTCCGAAAAAACTAAAAGTACCATCAGAAGAACTACCAAAATTAATACCGTTGCATTATGTTAATACCGTCGATCCAAACAACGTTCAATATTGCAGCACGGCCATTGTTAAACCGGATATAAAAATTAAGGATAATTTCCTGTTGAACCATTTAGATACGTCGGGGTCCGATATTAAAGTATTTAAAAATTTATTGACCGCCAATTCGGCAGCAGAATGCAAAGTATCGTTAGATGGAGAAGCTCAAACAGAAATGCCATCTAGCGATGGTATCGTGCGTTATACGACTACGAGTACGGCCGAGTTGAAGGGGTTGTTGCCGCAATTGTTCGTATTCAAAGTGCCCGTTAGCATTAAGAAGGGCCAATTTAACGTTACTTACTCGAAAACCCAACCGAAAAAACAGAAGAATATGCATCTGTGGCGTAACATGAATCCAGTAGATGTGAAAACACACGGTCCGAATCCGAACAGAACTTACATGCAAGCAGGAACAGTGGACAGCCAATACAATCAGCGAATCGTATCGAAACCGATACCACCAACAATGAATCAAACTGCATACGTACCCAATGTAGAAGTTGTTCCTGATACTTCCAGTGCTCGATTTAAAATTCAGAATCTGCGACAAACCGTCATCAATTCAGCATCGCTTGTCTTGAATCAAAGCGTAGCTTTGCACGCCCCCAATATAACCAATAACTCTATCCCAACTAGCTACTACAATCAACCTGCAGTAAATATTGCGACCGTCAATAATTCCCAGCACGTTGCCAATCAAGGTATTAACTTGGGGTTGATTAACACAACTAGCCAGCATCCCGGGTACTTACCACAGATAAATAATGTCATTTTTACGCAGACTAGTAATGACAAGGTGGTCGTACCTCCTACGATTAATACCAACACCGTCACTTTACCGCCATCAAATGCCGCTTATTCCTTTACGAATACCAACATTCCTACTTCGTTAAATTCGAGTCAACAAAATTTAAACGTTTCCGTCAGTTATTGCAATAATAATAATTTCAATTCGAACACAACGCGTGGGCCAAGTACAACGATGTTGCCTAGTTACAATAATACTCTTTCGGGCGCAATCACTCAATCGAATCCGAATGCTTTCGCTAACAATTGTGTCCGAAATAGTTGTTTGTTAACCGCCGTCCCTGTCACCCAAAATGTTACCAACGCTGCCAATAATTTTACCAATACTTTTAATTATTCTGTAGGTCAATCCGATGCTGTCCCTTCGACTTCTGGTACCTCTGGCAACGTTGTAACTAGACCTACGATCAGGGTTCGAAATATTTGTGAATTGAAATAGCAAACAAAGACTCTACTGTGAATAACATTAAACTTTTTTTTATTTTTATACTTATTGATAGTGTTAAGTTTGAAATATTGTGATAATAAAATTACTTTACCAGTAATGAGGTTTTTTTATTGATTTCCCACGAATTTTATTCCCTTTTATTCAGTAAACCTCTAAGCTTGCTTATTTTTAACTTGAGTCCAACTAGGAAAAGAGCTACTTTTGTAGCTCTCACTAGCCCAGCTATGGAGGGGTGAAATCCAAAAATATGTCTGAGCTCTGCTAACCCTTTTTGAAAGATCTTTTTAAAAACCGTCTTTTGTACACGTTTTATTTGACAATTTAAATCGTTTTATTTTATCAAGATATGTGAAAACGATGAAATTGAGTAAAAATGTATTCACTTGTGAAATAATTATTACTTGGTAAAAAAGAGGTACGAAACAAGTTTAGAGAGTAGCAGTAGAAACATTATTAGATCTCGAAACTTACTCTCTTAAGGTGCTTATAAACGGGCAATATTTTTACTACAATATGTGTGCAACAGAGTGGCCGGCAACATTGCCAGCAATAACAGTCGGACTATTCTATATAGGGTTATATTTTAAGTGTGTCCCGGCCATATAGCCACATACAAAAGGAACTAGAAAATTTTTAGAATATGATGCAACCACGTGGCGCAGGAATCTAAGTGTTGGTGCATGTTGAGCCGTATTCATACTTGCACACTATCCGCTGCTCCAAGCCGGTGGGCTTGTTTATCAGCAGTGATAGTTTAAAGGGCGTGCTATGGCATAATGGTCACGAAATGATATTCGGGTGGTTTTGTGGTATAACTTCGCTCGTGGTTTAAAGATAGACCAATGCTTAGAAGAAACGACTCTTGCACTAGGTGATGATCGTACGACTATATTCAGCTGGTACAGAGAATTCCAAAAGAAAAAATTTAGTCTGGAGAAGAACGCTAAGAGAATGGGGTGGCCACCAAGTTCGTTATGAAGGAAAACATTGCTGCTGTGAGAAAAATGCTTGACAAAGGCAAGTTAGTGATTTTGCACCAAATTAAGAAAACCTTATGCCTAAACGAGTAGAGATGTAATGAGAGAGCAATATGTTAAAGTCAAGGTGTCACCGAACTCTGTCAAGGTCACAGAGGTTAATAAACTAGGTCAAAGCTACGGGGCCACTGAACTCTGTCAAGGTTATGGGACCATTGTGCCAAAGAACTATGTCAAGGCCATGAGGCCAACTAACTGTGTCAAGGTCACGGGGCCACCGAGCCCTGCCAAGTTCATGGAACAATAACTATGTCAAGTTCGGGGGTGCCACCATTCCAAGGTTACAGGACAAGGAACTAAGCCAAGGTCCCGGCGTCAAGGTCGCAGGTCTTTATCAAGGTCGTGTTGTCACTATTCCAAGGTCATGGGGTCAATCTTTTAAGGGCATGGAAACCAAAACACTTTAACGAGGTTTAGTGGCAAGTCAGGACATCTATAACATGTGCAGAGATGTCCAGACTATCTGCAATAATAAGCATAATATTAAAAGCAAAGGGGGAGATTTCATTTAAGAGAACTACGTTTTATTATTTGTAAATTAATACCTCACCGAATTTTTAAGGTATTTTAATATTTATAGGTTTGCGCTGAAGATTATAACGGCGCTCATTGGTTGGCCCCCTTCGAAATTTCGTTTTTTTTTAATTATGGTTTTCCGTGTAGATGGTAAGTGCAAAGAATCGTCTCTGGTTGAGGTGCCCCATCTTCTCAAATTCGAAAACTACAAAACAAGAACAATACGTGAGGCCATAGAAATAGAGAAGATGGGGCACCTCAACAAAAGAGACGATGCTTTGCACTTACCATCTACATTATTAAAAACAAGCGAAACCACAACATCTAAACACCGACATAATACCAAACGTAATTTTGGAGGGGCTGGAGCCAATGCCAACCAATGAGCGCCGTTACAATCTTCGGTGCAAACCTATAAATATTACCTGATTTAACGACAGAAATTCTCAGTCCTTAGCCGACCAGCGAAGACTACGCATTAAAAATGCCAAGTGAGATCTTGGCGAAACGACTGCAAAAATCCAATCGGATTCTAACTAACGAACGGATGCAATCCCGGATCGATATTTTATCATATATATATATATGCTACCCTACCCTACATGAAAGTAATAGTTTTTTTCTCCAGATATAAAAATGAAACAAATGAATATTATCATGCAACCCGATGGAAATATACTAAAAACAAATTGATGGATTTTTGACACTAATGACAGTTAATCTCACTACTTGGCACTTGAATCAGCAAACGAACGTCACTTCGTTTGACAGTTTATAACACTTTCACGATTATATTTGAACTTCTCCCTATAACTGTAATTAATATGAATTCAGATAGCAAAATTGGTGAATTATGTACACCAGCTAATATAGTTGAAGCGGCAGCCTCAGTTTCCAACAATCTTTTGCCAGATAAATCCCGAGAAACGTATGAATTTGTGTACAGAAAGTTAATGACTTGAAGAAATGATAACAAGATAAACTAGTTCTGGGAAAATGTTCTTATGGCTTACGTTGGACGAATATCTGAAGATTTGAAACCATCAACAGTTTGGAGTATGTATTCTAAGTTAGGTACCCCTACACGATCAATCGGATTGTCAGTCACAGCGAAGAATGACAATCCGATTGATGGTGTAGGGTCAAGACTGATGGAATGATGATTGGACTGACGGATTTCCAAATATTTTGAAATCCGAGCTTCAATCACGGTAAGTGGAGGGGAGACTGTCAATCTGACTGATGGTCTAGGGATTCCGTCATTCTTTTCTTCAGTCTTGTTAATGCTATCATGGAGAACGAGCGCTGTGAAACCGATGCTTTCGGCGAGTTACCAACAAGTGCCGGTGATCGTGATTGCCTGCAAAGATTCATTGAAGTTTATGAATCTTTCCCGGAACTATGGAACAAAGCACATCCGAGTTATTCCAATAAGTACAAGAAGAATATGGCATTGGAAAAACTTCTTGTTATATTCCAAGAAATAAAGCCAAATGCCACAGTGAAGGACGTCACTAAAAAATGGAACATACTACGTTCAAATTTTAGACGTGAGCTGAAAAAAATAAAAAGCTCATCGAGAAGTGGAGCAGGAGCCGAAAATGAAAATTTTAAATCTTCGAAATTTCTTCCAGTCGCAAGAAATCTTAAGGTGACCGCTAATCTCTCACGGACTGTTATTGGATCTCTCATAACTGTATTCATCCGGGATATATGTGGTGACAACATGGAGATCAACATGTCAAAAAGATTTTCATCCATACGATAGTAGTTTTTATAATCGTCAGCACTGCTTGCTGATATCTCACGAAACAATCTTAAATGGCTGTACTGGTTACGTTTTTTTAACCATTCCTTCATCCACACTCTCCGTTTCACAGGTTTTCTGGTGCCCAATGCAAGTATAATGGCCAAACAAGCCTTTTCTTTGAGAGACATTCCGCTCTGTTTGGTGTTTTAATGTCAACTGAGCTAAAATTACTTCAATTAAACTGTCAGTATGAATGATACGTGTAGGGGCTTCAAGATTGAAGCTAGGATTGACAGTCTGATTGATCAGTCAGACTGTCATTCATGATTGACCGTGTAGGGATACCTTAAGTTATGTAATACCATTAACATCAAACATAATATAGATATTTCAAAATATGCCAAACACAAAGCATTTTTAAAGCGAAATTTGACAGGATTCAGAAACAAAAAAGCTAAAGTTTTAACGTCACAACAAATTTACAAATTTATTAACGATGTACCTGACGACAAATTCTTGTTTACAAAGGTAAATTTTACGATATTTCATGTTGCTCATATAGTAGGTAATAAATTGTATTATTTATAGGTAGCACTGATTTTTGGTATCGCTGGAGCTTATCGTTTACATGAGTTACGAAATTTAGAAGTGAATAATATTGAAGATCTGAAAAAAAAGTTACTTGTAACCATTCCTAATACAAAAACTTGGACAAAAACAAGAACCATTAGTCTTCGACAGCATAACATCAAACTTGTCTATAGCAGCAGCAGCAGCAACTTCTTCGGCAGTCATACCTTTGACAAGTACCACAGAAGTCAGCACACAAATGCAACATCCAACTGTTAACAACTTTAACAATTGTACTTTCAATATTTATAAATTAAATTTCATCATGCAGACAATTTGTGACTCCTCATTATATATAGTACCCGGTATTATAATCAAGTCTGTGTTATAAATAAATAAAGTTCTAAAAACTGTAGTCCAGTATTTTATAAACATGTATCGTAGGAAAAATTGCATTTCCTACTCGAGATAAAATACGTTTTTTTGTTCGTGAGATTGCCACACTCGCTACAATCGTGGACAAACTCTCATCTCACGAAAAAAACAGTATTTTCATCTTTTGTTGTAAAATATACTATAGCTGACGAACCTACATGTAACATTGCAGAAAGGTAATGAATAATCTAATGCAGCCATACTCAAAGTGTGCTCCGCGAAACCTGTGTGGGGGCTCCGCAAGAATTTATAAAAATATTAAAAACACCTCTCTCTCTCTGGTCGACCGTTCCACGATACGTGCATTCGGGCAACTGTTTGACATTGTACTATGCCGCCGCCGATAAGTATCTACTTGTATGCGCGCAGTCCCTTTGATAAAAGCAGCCTCTGAGATTAGGCGCTATAGTTAAGAACAAGCGTCTTTCGGCTCTAACTCCAAAACATGAAGTCGAGAATTGTTTGCACTGTCAATTTGTATTTCGGTTTATTAATTTATCAAAGGCGCCGACTCGAGCCGAGATCGAGGCTAGGCATATAAAAGCGACGATCGTGCCTCGACACTCGCAGTCAACGATTATCGTTCGGAGTGATAAGTACTTACTAGCGAATTGCGAACTTTAAACGAAGTGTTCAGTGTTATACTGCTTTATTCTGATTGTATCTGTGTTGTACATTTCTTCTTTGGAATAAACTCTTCGACGCATTATTTTGACCGCACCATTCTGCCACGTAACATTATTAGTAAATAAGAATGGAACGTTGGCTTAAAAGCGTTTAAACGTGTTGCAACAAATTCTTCTAACGAAGCCGAATGTTCAATAGCAGTACGCGCGGAGTATACAGCAATTTCCGATCAAGACGGTGATGCAAAGACGTCAAGTTTCACAGTTTTAAAAACGAAAAAAGGAAGTATGATGAATCATATATCAGTTTGTTGATTCCAACGGCTCACCTCTCTGCATGTTATGTAGTAAACTCCTTCCTCTGGATAATCCGTTACTCGGATTATCCAGATAAATTTACTCAATGAAATATTATTTAATCAATTGGTTCATTAATTTCCCTAAAGAAAATCATCCCAATTGGAACGATTGCATTGACATTTGTACAGATGGGGCCAAGGCGATGACAGGAAAAATAGCAGGAGCAGTGTCACGAATAAAAGATAAAGCGCCCAATTGTAGTTCCAGTCATTGTATCCTGTATAAACAAGCACTTGCTTTGAAACAAATGCCGTCAAATCTTAAATTAGTTATGGATGAAGCGGTAAAAATAATCAATTTTATTAAATCACGACTCCTAAAATCCCGATTGTTCTCATTATTGTGTGAAGATTATGACAGCAAACATAAAACAGGGTATATTAACTGGTACGCTGTACGTCGAAATGCTGCCTCACTTCGAGACTTCCTTGATGATTTGAATTTAATGGATAGACAATAGATCTACTTTCAACAAGATTGAGCTCCTGCCCATAATGTTTGCCAGATTGATATCCTTTTACAAGACCTTTTTGATGACACATATTTATCAACTAATGGCCCTATCCGTATTCCTCCTCGATCACCAGACATAACTCCTATGGATTTTTTCTTTTGGGGATTTGTAAAAAGCAATGCTTGGAGCAAGAGGGTGATGTTTTTGAGCATCTAATTTGAAATTTTTTATTTTAAGTTAATACAATAATTTGAAATAAATGATATTGTTTTACTTTATGGATATTCTTTTTACTGTCTATATTATCGTAAGGCAAAGTTGCCACTGGCACAGCCATCTTGACGAATTTGAAAAATTATCAATAGCTTTGTCATTTGTGACATTAGAACAAAAAGTTATAGGTCACTCTTTGTTCATAATTCAATTTCCTATCGATTGTGATTATTGTATACTGGGTGTCCCATTTAAAAAAATAAAACTTTTTGACATAACGCGCGAACGCAATGTTCGATTTTTATTTAGTTTTTACCATAGTAATTGGCGAAACAAATACTGCTAATTTGCCTATTTGACTGACTTTGTATCTCCAATAATAACGAAGTTAGCAATAGTGCCGACTTAATTCTAAAAACCCTGTGACCAGCACAGGTTGCCCAAACAAAAGCTATGATTTTACTGTTAAAAAATGTTGTGAATTTAAGAATTTTACCTGTACAGACCGGTATTATGGAAATATAACAATGACCGACCCATTTCTTAATCCGTAGTGGGCACAGATTTAGGGATTGTTCGTATGTTTTGTTGCTTACAATGAAAACGTTAAAAAGCTGTATTTTATTAAATAACAGTGCTTCGATATGAATAAAAATTTTATATTTTTTTATTTTACTTTATATCCTTTGAAATATAAATAAAATAAAATAAAACAATGTTATAGTATTTGCATTTATTTTATTGCCAAAATATGAGGATACATTTTTGATAAATATTCTTCTATTGCAGTTAAAAATAAGCGAACTTAAAATTCTCTGAATCACTATCGTCACTTGATGAGCCATTATTTTCTCTCTCTCTCTCTCTGTCAGTCGTACTCTCAAAGCTGAGAGCCCGTGATTTCATGATTTTCAATTTGTGTTGTTGATGATCTGCTACTAAACTGTTCTATCTTCTGTGTCTCGAATGGTTGTTTGTAAGGGTCTTCCCGTAATTTTCTTTACCTGGTCTACCCATCTGGTGGGAAAGCGATTCCTTGTCCTGAGGCCTTCTATTTTTCCTTGTATCATCAATTTTTCCATGTTGTCTCATTGTCTTCTGTTTATATGCCCATAATATTGGAAGAATTCGTCGTCGGCATATTGTTGACAGTCGATCTTTTATGCCTATTTCTTGAATAACTGATACATTTGTCCTCTGTGCTGTCCAAGGGATGCACAGTAGTCTTCTCCAGCATCAGAGCTCAAAGGAGTCAATTCTTTTCCTGTCTGCTTCTTTGATCGTCCAGCTTTCTACGCCATACATGAATATTGCGAATATTAGTGTTTGTACAAGTTTTATTTTTGTGGTTCACGATATTTCTCTGTCTTCCCGTATTATTTTTAGATTGGTCATCGCTGTTCGTCCCATTTGTATGCGTCGTCTAATAACAGATTCGCAGTTTCCCTGGTTATTTATCGAGGCTCCTAAATACGAGGGCAGTTTGATAAGTCAGTGACTTTTTGAATTTCCCGCGCAGTTACTCCAAATGCTGCCGTCAAATATAATCTATCAGTGGGCAACTTTCTAATTTTGAGCAAGCTACGTCGTGCAGTTGGTGTTTGATAGCCGTTAAAAGCAGACAACCTCGTGAATTTTTACGAAAATGGAAAAAAGTTAATTTCGTGTGCTGATTAAGCATTACTTTTTACGTAAAAAATCCATCACTGAAACTAAGGAAAGACTTGATAAATACTACGGGGACTCGGCACCATCAATTTCAATGGTTAAGAAGTGGTTTACATAGTTCCGTTGTGGTCGTACCAGTACTAGTGACGCCGAACGTCCAGGTCGCCCAAAAGAAGTGATCACGCCGGAATTCGTCGATAAAATTCATAAAATGATATTGGATGATCGGAGAATGAAAGTGCGTGAGTTGGCTCATGCTGTAGGTGTATCTCAACTGAACGGGTACATAATATTTTACACGAATATTTGGACATGAAAAAACTCTCTGCGAGATGGGTGCCGCGATTGCTCACACTCGACCATAAGCGCAATCGTGTGACCACTTCAAAAGAGTATTTAGCGATGTTCAGCCGTAATCCGGACGAATTTTTGCGCCGTTTTGTTACTGTGGATGAAACATGGATCCATCACAATACGCCAGAGACCAAGGAACAATCGAAACAGTGGGTTGCTCGGGGTGAACGTGGACCAAAGAAGGCGAAACAGAGTCTGTCAGCCATCAAGGTCATGGCCACAGTTTTTTGGGATGTACGCGGTGTCATTCACATCGATTACCTCAAGAAAGGTAAAACGATCACCGGCGAATATTATTCAAAGCTTTTGAACAGATTCGACGTTGATTTGAAGCAAAAACGGCCGCATTTGGCTAAGAAGAAGAAAGTGCTGTTCCATCAAGACAATGCACGTGTGCACACTTGCCTAGTCACGATGGCCAAAATCCATAAATTGGGATACGAACTGCTACCCCATCCAGCATATTCTCCAGATTTAGCCCCCTGCGACTATATTCTGTTTCCAAACCTAAATAAATGTCTGGGTGGTAAGAGATTTGAGTCGAATGAAGAAGCCATTACCGAAGCAAACGCGTATTTTGAGAGCTTTGAAAAAACCTATTATTTGGAGGGAATAAAAAAATTAGAAAAACGCTGGACTAAATGTATCGAGCTAAAACGTGATTATGTAAAAAAATAAAATGTTTATTTGCGGAAAAAAATTTGTTTTATTCAAAAAGTCACTGACTTATCAAACCGCCCTCTTATGTTAGGCTGTCGGTTCTTTCGATGTCTGTTGTTTTCATCTTGTAACTGTTGTAGCTTGTTTTCTCTGTCTACTATCATTATCTTGGTTTTGTTTAGATTTATCTCTAATCCCATCGTTCGGCTTTCTTCTGTTAATCGTTGTAATAATTGTACCATTTCCTGTTCGTCGCCTGCTATTAGCGTGGTATAGTCAGCGTACCTGAGGTTGTTAATTCTCTTGCCTCCTATGGAAATTCCTCCGTGCCAGTTTTTTTTTGTTCTGCGCCATTATTTATTGACATTAATAATGGTGGCACATTGATCCAAGATTTTGTCCAGATTCCACACGTGTTCTTCTTCTATTAATACTTGATCAATTGCCTTTTGCCTTGGTTACTTGTAATAGGGCGGTATATATCCTTTAACTTGTGCCCATATTTTCTTATTGCGCCGTGAATTTTTTCTGTAAATTTAACTTTTTTTTTACCTCCTGCATTTCTCTTTAGGGGTTTAACACCTCCACTTTTTACTTTACTGCGAATTTTATATATTGTTGATTTGCTTATACCTGTCATATTACTTGTCTTTTCAATGTCATGGCCAAAGTATTTGAGGGTGTTCCTTTGGATGTCTGGTAACAACCGTTCATTTTCCGCAATTCTTAGCTCTTGAGGGATTGAAGCGTTAGTTCTGCGGGCCGTCCATGGAATTCTAAGCATTCGTTTATAGCATGTTATTTCGAAAGCTTTGATCCTGTTGAGTTTTAACCCCGATTTTGCTCTAACCTATTAACCTAGCAGGATTTAAAAAATTGTTTTCTTGTTCAAATATTTTTTTTTTTTTATGTTCTGGTTCCCACGAAAAGGGATATCCTGTAATGTTCAGAGAACATCGTGGGAACCAAGGGAAAGAAGGTAGGAGTTGGTGTTCTTCTTAAATTTCTGGAGGTTGTATGCCTCGGGGAACACCTCCCTAGGCAATGAGTTCCAAAGCCTCGCAATTCGTTGGATGAATGAGTCTTTGGAAAGTGATGTTCTGCAGGTCTCCAAAGTGACAACGAAGGGGTGTGAAGACTGAACTTGACGGGTTAATCTTGAAGAGACTGCCAAAGGAGGAACGATTGTTGATATTTCAGAAGAGCATCGCCCATGAAAATATCTATAAAATAGAGACAAATCGCCAACTTTTCTACGGTGTTCCAGACAAGTGAGCGAGTTTGTAAGCGAGGCATCACCGACGAGACGAATTGCCCTTTTTTGGACAGAATCCAGTAGCTTCAGGATATGTTTAGGTGCTGCACTCCAAATATGGGAACAGTACTCCAGTACAGGTCGGATCTGTGCCTTATAGATCATAAGCAGCTGACTGGAGGTGAAATAGCTCTTGGCACGAAACAAAAAACTAAGTTTTTGGGATGCACTTTTGGCAATGGACCTCACGTGATTTTCTCAGGAAAGGTTATTGCTGATAGTAATACCAAGCATCGATATGGATGACTTCAGTGGTATGGTTACTCCTGACAAAGTTATGTTAGGCACAGTGAGATCGGCTTTTCTAGAGAAAAGACATGCTTGTGTTTTGATTGCATTGAATTCTACCAAGTTATTGGATCCCCATTCGAGAATTGTTGCTAAGTCCACATTTATATTGTAAACATTTCTTCCTCGTTCATTTCTGGTTTCACGGGCTGATATAGGGGCCCTGGAAGAGAAAGCGGTATGGAGGGTACTATCATCGGCAAAGCTGTGTACGGGACATGAAGTTGCTTTCAATAGGTCGTTTATGTGAAGTAAAAATAGTGTTGGGGCTAGAATGGATCCTTGCGGAACACCAGCATTTATGAGTAGAGTGTCAGATGAAACTCCATCGACCACTACATGGAGAGACCTGTTTGAAAGAAAACTAGCAAGCAGAGAACACAGCTGAGGGGGCAAGCCATAAGATGGAAGCTTGGCGAGGAGTCCCTGGTGCCAAACTCGATCGAACGCCTTGGAGATATCTAATGCCTCAGCTAAAGTTTCTCCATACTTTTCAATAGATAGCTGCCATATATGTGAGACGTATGCGAGCAGGTCACCAGTTGATCTCTGATGGCGGAAGCCATATTGCCTATCATTGATAATTCCTGAGTCTTCCAGATATTTCATGGGCTCGATGTTGATGGCTTTTTCCATGACCTTTGAAATAATAGATAGCAGTGCGATAGGTCTGTAGTTGCTAGGTAGGGTCTTTTTGCCTTTTTTAGGGACTGGCTGTACTCTTGACATTTTCCAATTGGACGGAAATACTCCCAAATTGTAAGAGTGGTTGAACAACTTGCAAAGAACAGGTGTTAGTTCGGGGGCACATTTCTTGAGAACAATCGGCGGGATTCCGTCAGATCCACAGGCTTTGTTGGTGTTGAGACCCAGCAAAATCTTTCTGATAGTACGTTGGCAAAAGGTTGTTTTCCCGAAGAATCCAGAGTGGAATTTCCAGCAAATAGGTGCGCAAAGATATTGGCTTTTTCCTGGGCAGTCGTTGCTAGTGTTCCATCTTCATTGGTTAGGGGAGGAAAAGAGCTGGAAGTGAAGTTTCTTCCCACAGCTTTGGCGAAAGACCAAAATGATTAAACCAAAATAATTAAACAGCTCAACAAAAAACATTTTTGTTGTTGTTGCCCTGGATATTTCTGCAGATTTCTATAATTTCAAGTTCACGGTTTACAAATAAATTCATAAAAGTACTGAATTAGCTCTAGTTTTTATGATTTTGGTGTATTTATGATTTTAAAAATAATAAACAATTTACGCTGGCTCCTCTGAACACGAGTTATTAAGGAGTGTTTGGTTTCTGATCAAAATTTGCTTTCTGCACATTTATTTATATACATAACGTAATTGTGCAAGTAATTCCCCGCACTCCTCACTTTGTTAAAATGCCAGAGATCATTATTTAACAAGATTGCAGGACGCATGGCGCGCGTTTGGGGAAGTTGCTAATGTGAGGATGTGTACCAGACGTTAAAGGTTTTATACGAAATAAAACGTGGAAATATTCAGCTTGACAGACTACAAAATATCCTTCTTACACAATGGAGACCCTCCTTGGCCTATTTATCTCACAAAAACTATGATGTTGCCAAACTCGCAGCATTCAATACAATCTACAAATGGTAGTAAATATGAAGGTGGAACATCATTTCCATAGTTGTTTCTTAAAATGAGCTCAGCGATTTAAAACGACATTTATCAAAACAAGTATCAGAACTTCTTGCATCAAGAGTAAATGAAAAGAATTTATTAGAACCAAAAGTACATCAAACAGAACAAGGAAAGTGAAATATTACCAATTTTTAGCGAAAATGAAGAACTCGTCTTCTGTAATAATATCGTAAAATTACTCTTAGACATGGGTTTAAAAAAATACAAATCTACTGATAGGCGACTCTTCATTAAAAGCTGGAATATTCGATGGCCCTCAAATTCGGACATTAATGAAAGACTTCATAAAAATTATGACTAAAGTGAAGCTTGGAGAGACTTTGTGTTGGTTAAAGAACATTTCTAAGGTAACTATAAAGCACCAAATTATAAAGAAATTATACAAAAGATATTGGAAGCGATATTAGATATTAGGAGTGAATGTGAGCGCACTTTCTCTACTTTCACCTAAATATATTTCCTGATAATGTGGGAAATTACAGTAAAAAGCAGGGAGAACTCTTCCACCAAGATCTAAAAGTGATGGAGGACTGGTATCAGGGTAGATGGAACCCTCACATGATGGCAGATTACTGCTGGTCTTTACAAGGAGATGCTCCCAAAAAAAATTACAAAAAAAAGCTTATAAAAGGTATATCTCTGTTTTGCAGTATTGTTTTTACTAATTTTTCTCTCTTTTTACATCTATGTAAATTCAATCATTAAAACAAAACAATATTTTTTAATAAAAAATATTTTATACTTGTTTTTTCTTTCTTATACTTACTGCCTTTTTATGGTGTAATATGAAAATGAAGATTTAAAGTAAACCAGACCCAAAATTCCAAAATCATTCATAGTTTCATGAATTGTTGGCATAAATTATTTTTATACCAAGGGCAAACTAATCCTTGAGCAAGAACATATCGCTCAGTGGAATGCAAATATTGGCTGCAGAACATCAAGACAGCTGATAAATAAACGTTTCCGGAAGAGGACAGACGCACTCTGGACGATGAACCGGAGTATGCTAAGCAGCACGCTTGGCCTGCTCACTGGCCACGTCGTACTAAGGGCGCACCTCTTCAAACTTAAGCTGGCTAAGAAAAACTGCCCACTATGCGGCGAAGAGGAAGAGAGCAGCATACATATTCTGTGTTGCTGCCCGATGCTAGCGGTGTACAGGTACCAAACCTGGAGCCGCATGAGAATGGATCCAAGTGATCTAAATGAGACGGGGCCAACAGAAATCCTGCGGTTTGCCAAAACCAGCGGACTGAAATTCTGATGCCCTGAAGACACAGCGGTAGTCACAGAGGATCATACGATCCAGGTGACATGGGTGCCTATACCAATGTCCAATGTAATGTAATGGTTTTTTATTGTGTAATATGAAAATGAAGATTTTAAGAAAACCAGAGCCAATATTCCAAAATCATTCAGTTTCATAAATTGTTGTCATACATTTACAAGAAATTATTTTTATATCAAGGGCAACAAAACCACTTTTGACCAGTGTTATCTATATTTTTATAAAACAAAGACCGTACAATCGTTAATTGATAAAAGTTTTAAAATTTTAAAATCAACCTTGCGTTTAACTTGGTTTTTGTAACCTTCGACAACTTCTGTTGTTAAGGTAAAAAAAAATTAGTGACATGATAAGAATCACATTCTTCTGTTTATCATACCCAATAGTATAAACAGTTAACCACGAAGGCGTATTATATTATCGTTCCCAATTATAAATAAGTACAAATAACAATGTTTGATAATTTGTGTCGGCTATGTATTGATTCACCTGATTTATTAATTTCTATATTCGATAAAAAAACAATTAAAAGCATATTTAAGTGTAAAAACAAGATGCAGTATCTAGTTTTTATCACGACAGGCGTTAAGGTTAGTACGTTGGATTTTGGTCCTTAATGATGTTTTGATCTTTTATTTTTTGGATTAATTATTATAATAGTATCCAAGTTTTTTGAAATGGATGTGTCCGTCCCTAACTCTCAATCAACACCCTCATTTTTTTGTCAAGATACACGTAGAGCTACACAAAAAGATTTTACGCGCAAAAAAAATTATTTAATTAAAAACAAAGCAATTGTCACTGTGATAGTTGATTTTTTGTAAATAAGAAAAATGTTATTGGTTTGTGTTATTGATTTACGTGTTTTTTTAAATTGTGTTGTCGTTTTTTACGACTTGCGAATTAAATGATGGATGAATAAAAGTAATATCCTACAATAAAATATTAAAAGTTCTTCATTCCTTATTGTAATCAGAAAAAAATAATCTGTTTCCGGTTACAATGATAACTTTTTATATTGACACCATTCGTAGGCGTTACCAGAAGAAATTTGGCAGATATGGAATTTAATTTTTCAAATAAATTATGTTTCGATATGTTTTGGAAAAATCCAGTTGTTTGATATACGTCGTAATACAGGGTGGCCAACCGAAAACGAAACAGAGCCATTTGCACGAACCTCGTTTTAGAAAAACGCTCAAACCCGTCGATTTTTGATTAAAGGGCGACACTCTTTTCCGGTATTTTTGACTCAACTACTTTCAACCCCAAGCGAGGGTAAGAATTACCCCAAAATTTTTAAATGGCATCGGGGGTCGAATAAGATGTCTTTTGAAAGCTCTGACAATTCTATTTACAATAGTTTTTAAATTATACCTTTTTAAAATTATACCATCCGATACTTTTAAGTTAAAATTCCAATTATTTTAGTTGCTTATTTACTACTATGTTCAAACTGTTGACCGCCCGCTTCCATACAATAATAAAGATTTTGTTCAAAACGTTCACGCACATTCCGAAGAATTTCCGGTGTGGATTATTTTCACTAGTAATACCACTAGAGGTCAAATTATTTCCGGAAATTTTCTAAAAGTATTCATGAGCGAGAAAAAATTTCCGGATATTAATTTGACAGCGCGGGGAATTCGGTAAAAAAATTCCACACCGAATTGTGGTGAAAAATCAATGCAAATTATTTTCTTCATCAAGTCACCAGCGAAACATAAAATGTCAAATTGATAGTACTGAATGGGAAAAAGGTAAATAAAGCAGTGTCTAAATATTATATATATTTTATTAGACATAGACACTTAATTGAAAACATTCAAAGTCCTGCATTTTGGCCATTAAGAAGAGAGGAGGTGTCCGAAGAATATAGAAAACATCTTAGCTTTGTAATTAAAATGTATTAAAACTAAATAATATTATGTAAACAAATAAAAATCAGTCTGTAAAAAATGGTCTGTTATTGTAAACGTCAAAAAATTTCTAGTATAATTCGCTGTTGGGTATCCCACGAGAAAAATTTTTCCATAAAATACCTCCGTTGCCGTGGTGATCTGTCAAAATAACGTATTTTGATTGGTTCAAAATTGCAAAGAAGAGGCAGCATTGAATGGCCTCCACGATCGCCAGATTTATCGCACCTCGATTTCTTTTTGTTGGGACATCTGAAAAGTAAAATCTATAAAACACAACCAGCGTCGTTGGAAGTTTTGCGTCAAAGAATCGTTGACGAGTACCGTCGAATTACTCCGGAAATTCTTCGGAATGTGCGTGAACGTTTTGAACAAAATCTTTGTTATTGTATGGAAGCGGGTGGTCATCAGTTTGAACATTTAATCAATTAAGTAGTAAGTAAGCAACTAAAATAATTGGAATTTTAACATGTAATTTTTTTCAAAGTATTAGGAGGAAATGTAAAATATTTTTTTCAAAGTATTAGGAGGAAATGTAAAATTTAAAGACTATTTGCTTTTGAAAGACATCTTATTCGACTCCCAATTCTATTTAAAATTTTTGAGGTAATTCTTACCCTCACTTGGGGTTGAAAGTGGTGGAGTCGGTCGGCCATCCTGTATAATTATACGAAAAACAATACCTTTTACTTTATCGCGGTTAGAATTTGATTAATATTGGTCAAGCATTGATCGACACCAGTAACCCTTTGAAAACGAAAAGTCGATAAAGGTGTCTTGTCACATTTTTAAACTTTTAAGATCTATATAAATATAAAAATGAAAAAATGTTTGTAGTTATGTCCTTCAAAAACTCCCAAACGGTTGGACCGATTGGGATAAAATTTTCAAGGGATGTTTTATAGATACCAGGGGTGGTTTCAGTGAAATTATTATTACATAAAAAATCAAATTATGTTTGTTTGTCCTTTATGCGTTTCTAAACCGTTGGACCGATTTTAATGAAATTTTAAGACAATTTTCAAATTAATCTGGCGGGTGTCCCAGTAAAGTTTGGTAGTGATCGGATTAACAAAAGGGGTGGGAAGGAGATGAAATATAAAAACGCCGGTATTACTGTGGAATTCATAGTTTTCGGGGTCGCTGAGTTTAATAGTGATATTTCCAAAGCAGGCAAGCTAACGTTTGGGTAGGACAACGTCTGCCGGGTCCGCTAGTATTTAATAAACGCGTCATGAACTAGAACTTTTTTAATTACCATTTAATATTGTTTAATAGTATCGCATAAATTAGTTAAAAATAAGTTAATTATTTTGATAAATAACCCCAATTAACAAAATTGTAAGTTGTCCCAGACAGTTTGGATTTTCTGTAAAAGGGTGAGCAAAACTCGATGACTCAGCGCTATTATAAAAAAAAAACGATAAAAAATCTTCTTTCATCCATCTTTTCTACGTGTTCAAACTATTCAAGCATTCCTTTATCTATTCTTTGTAACCACATTTTCTTAAACATCACAGCGTTCTCTTATCTCATTATTCTTTACTTTATTCAACCAAGTCACACATACTTCTCAGACTACTCATTTCCATAGCATTAATCCTATTTTTATCTTCTGCTAAACCCAGCATTCACTACCATACATAAATGTAGGAACCAACACACCTATGCACAGCCAGACGTGCCTTTTTTGACACTTTCTAGCTGTACATAAAGCCATGCAGTGCCCCATTCATCTGTTTTCCTGCCAACACCCTTCGCTCAATGTCACTGTCATAGTTTTCATCTCTCGTAAACTTTGAACCCAAGTACACAAATTCATTTACTTGTTCCACTCTTTCTTCCTCAATCAAAACTTCACAGTTTGTCATGCTTTCTTTTTTTTTAAAACCATTACTTCCGTTTTATTTACATTTATTTTTATCCGTTTGATTTTTAGGACATCATGCTTAACATTAACCATCGCCTGCAACTCCTCGTCAGATGACGCTAACATGACTTGATCATCGGCGTAAAGAAGACATTTGACGATCAAATCATTCATTTTTAATCCATACGCACTCTCTTTCAAATATTTTAAATAACGTCTATATATATATATATATATATATATAAGTTAAACAGCATTGCGAAGCCACACATCACTGTCTCACACCTTTTTCAATGTTAAACCAGTCCGTGTAAGCTCCGTTTATCTTGACACAAGCAGTGGAATCCTCGTAAAGTGATTTCAGTGCTCGTATTAAACTACTGCTCACCCCATACATAGATAATGTCGACCACAAATTACTCCTTACCACTCTGTCATAGGCCTTTTGCAAGTCTATAAAAGCGCAATAGACCTTCTGACTTCTAGCCAAGAATTTTTCGACTATACTTCGTAATGAAAAGACCTGAGCTATACATGTCCTTCCTCTTCTAAATCCTGCTTGCACATCCCATATCATCTTCTCAGTTTTATTCGTTACTCTTTTAATCAATATCTTTGCATACAGTTTGCCGACTATGCTGAGTAAACTAATACCTCGGTAGTTCTTACAGTCCCTTCTAAAGCGGCACAATAACGGCCTTGAACCAGTCGTCTGGTACGCTACCATTCCTCCAACAAAGGTTAAAAAGGCGGTACAGCAGACTAGCTACCACGCTTTGTCCAGCCATCAGCATTTTAACTGTTATCCTGTCGTAACCAGCATCCTATTTCATACTGTTCAACGCTTCCACAATTTCTGTCGTACTAATTTCACTTTCATTTTACTTTTCACTCATGTTTTCGGATGGGGCCTGTACTTCTATATTTTCTCTCTCTCTGTTCTTATGGGCTTTCAAATCGTCAGATAACCTTCTATCAAATTCATCTTTATCACTCTTCTTTTTTCTTGCCACACCTTTTATACTTATTCTTTGCCTTGTTTACATCCTCAATCGTTGCCTTTAGCGTTTTTTGATGGGCCAATCCATCCAGGCGTTCTTCTTCTCTGACACTGTTTTTTGAACCTCTACGCAAATTTTCTGTAACTTGCATCCATTCCTTCTTTTACTTACACCACACACTTCAATAGCAATATCCACGATTCATTCCTTGAATGGCTTACAAAATTTTCAACATTATATGCTTCATCTAAACTGTCAAATTTTTCGGACAATTTACTAACGAACTCCTGTTTTATACTTTTTTTTTGCAAATTCTCAACTCTTATACGCTCTAGTACACTACTATTACTGTACACGAATATTACATAAATATTATAACGCCATTTGTCCCATAATAACAGAGATACATGCTAAGGCCTTCATGGCATCTTCATCACCACCCTATATAATCAACTGTGGTAAATTGGCAGATGCGTACGGGTGTGATTAAATTAATAACAAATACTTCTACTTGAATCATTTAATCTACGATATATTGGCCGGAGGGGGTACAGTGTACATCCGATGATGTCTATTAATCGACTGATGTTTTAAGTAGCTAAGCTACGGATGCTCTGCCCTGCCAGGTCTGCAACTATTTTACCTGCATAGGGTTTTTCATTATCTCCGGCTCGGTCGGCCCGTTACAAAGGCTGCACGCCATATATATTCCAGTCAAATAAGACTTTGAAGATTACAAAAACAGTTTAGTCAAAAATTGTAGATCATCCGATTCTCTACAAAAAATGTATCTACACTTTTTTTTATAAGTATTGCCATTTCCGTGATATAGTGGTTGAAAAAATTAAAAAAAATATTTTATTCGTAATATGCACACTTTTCCACACCACCTATGAGGTAGTGTGCTTGGCGCTTCTTTTTTAACGTGGTTTCCCCGGTAGGCCTATTTGACGATCTATTGTGATCCTATTGAATTCAAATTGAGTATTGAAAATGATGAAAGCTGTGTAAATTATATAATATATAAATGAAAAAATAATTTGGAAAAATTATTCATCGGATTCATAATAATCCAATGGAATTTCTAGTGAACTGTCTTCGTTTTCTTCTTCTTCTCTTTCTTCATCTTCTTTTTCTTCATATTCCTGGATACAAATATGTTCTAAAAGTGATGCATCATATGTCTCATCACTGATATCGTAATTATCCTCATCTAGTATCGATTCAACATTGGAGCACGACTGTCCTTGATAGGCCTACCGGGGAAACCACGTTAAAAAAAAAGCGCCAAGCACACTACCTCGTAGGTGGTGTGGAAACGTGTGCATATTACGAATAAAATATTTTTTCAATTCTTTCAACCGCTATATCACGGAAATGGCAATACTTATGAAAAAAAGTGTATAGTCCGTACACAATTTGTTGATAGCTCACTGCAAGTTTGACCCTCATTAGAGAACTGAAATACAGAGAGGACAGGTAGTATGATATAATAACAAAAACCAACCTAAAACTGGCAGTTTAAGATGTTTTCGACTAACCCACCTTGTATCTGAATAAATACAATACAGCTATAGAACTTTTAATCCGATTATGTAGGTATTTTGAGTGGAAATGACTGACCAGTGTCGTAGAGTATATGATTAAAACATTACGTTACTTTAAATAAATAAATATATTAATATTCTTAAACTGTAGGTACTGTAAATTGTATTTTTATTTTAATAAAATTTCTTTATTTTATTTAAAAATAAAAAGTTACTTGCAATTTGTAAAAGATACATTTATTTAATTAATACCTATTTTTAAATGATATAAACTACGATTACTTACAAAACTATTCAAATTCAAAATAAACAGGATCATCTTCGGAATCCGAGTCGTCTTGCAGGTTAATAATTAGCGGTTGTGTCTCTACAGTCGCATCAATTATATTGTCAAGATCCCACATTTTTTGTTCTTCTTCTATTACATGTCTTACTGCATCTCGCCAATTTTGTTCTGTAATATGTTGTAAAGACTCATATAACAATTCACGTACAGCTTGTATTTTATATGACGTATTTTTTCTAGCCACATAGCTTTTCATTTGTGCCCAAATGAGTTCAATTGGATTTAATTCGCAGTGGTAGGGTGGAAGTCTAAGGACTGTGATGTTTCGTCTTTCCGCCATTTTGTCAACTACGTATTTCTTGAACTTAGATTTGTGTTGCCGGGCAATTTTTAAAAGTTCTGCTTTAACCATTCCATCTTTGTAAGGCAGGGACTTATTCCGCAGCCATTCAATGATATCCTGTTTCTTCCACGCAGTCGTTGGAAGTCTTTCTACTAGTCGTGAATGATAATGTGCATTATCTAATACTATAATTGAGTTTGGTGGTATATGTTCAATCATCTGCTCAAAATACTCTTCGAAAACATCAGCTGTCATCTCCTCGTGATAGTCTTTTGTGCTTTTGGATTGAAATTCCAACAAACCATGCTTAGCAAATCCTTTTTCACTGCCAATGTGAGAAACTATTAATCTACTGCCTTTACCAGAGGGTGGGGGAATACCAGTAGACCAACCTTCCATAAAGGCTTGCCTGGAGCTTGATATATTTTTATCTGACCAAATTTTTGTGAGAGTATGACCTGCGTTTACCCACGTTTCGTCCTGATAGTAAATTGGCTTTCCTTCAGCCCGAAATTTTCGTATAGATCTTAGATACTTTCTTCTCCAACATATTATCTCTTCCCGGTCAATCAAAAGTGATTTTCGGTCTGATTTCTCCCACCGGAAATTTAATTCTTTTAAAACTTGCCACAATTTGGTTCGTCCGACATGAGGCAAATCCGGGTCGTCTCTAACTTCTTGTAAAATTTTGTTTAAGTTGGGTTAATTACTGCCGTAGACGCCGAAACACCAACGAGCCGTAAATTAAATGCGATCAAAAACGTACTAAACCTAATGAGGGTCAAACTTGCAGTGAGCTATCAACAAATTGTGTACGGACATGAATAAACACCTCAGGAACCTCCGCCTATGATTTTACGACTATTACGGCCGTTTTATGACTTGGACGCACATTTTGTGCTATCGACAAATTATGAACGGACTATAGATACATTTTTTGTAGAGAATCAGATGATCTACAATTTTTGACTGAACTATTTTTGTTGTAAAACTCACCGTTTAGCTGAAAAACGCGAAAAACCCATTTTTGCAAACTTTTACCATCAATAAAATTTTTTCCACAAGCGGGATTAATGGGGATTTTTCACAATTCGTTTATAATAGTATTCTGAACATTCATACCAATTTTTAGCTTTATGGGAATTTTTGTAACCTTACTTCTCTTTTAAGGACAAATTTGACTGGACTAATATTTTTACTGGGCCTACCGACCGAAGGATTACTTATCCCTATCATAAACCGGCAGAGAGGACTCGATCATAAATGCGAGTGTGTCTATCGCAAATGAATTTTAGGGTTTATATTGCACCTCCAATTTGGCGGTTTGTCCGCCACATCAGCAATGTGAGGATAGTGAAATTCTGAAGTTCTAGAAATTTGTGGATAGTTTTCTGTTCTAAAATCATCCACGTAAATCGACCCATTATTAACAGAGATACATGCTAAGGCCTTTTTGGTACATCTTCATTACAACCCAGTATAATCAACGTTGCGAATATATTATTAATAATTTTTCCCCTTTTCGACGTACGACTTTAAGTCTTTGTCACGGCCCCTGCATAATCAACGAGAATATTGTTAATAACTAGCGGATCCGGCAGACGTTGTCCTGCCCGAACGTTGGCTTCCCTGCTTTGGGAATATTACTATCAAATTCAGCGACCTTAAAAACTATGAATTTAACACTAATATCGGCGTTTTTAATAGTTTTTATATTTCATTCCCTACCTACCCCTTTCTTAGAGGTGCTAACAAAATTAGGAATGTGATCATCAAATTCAGCAACCCAAAAGCTATAAACTCAGCCACCACAAAAGTTTTTAGTTTTTATATTTCATCCCACCCCTTTCGTAGGGGTGCTAACAACATTGAAGATATCACAATCAGACTCAGCGACCTTGAAAACTATAAATTTGATTTTAATATCGGCGTTTTCAACAGTTTTTATACTTCAGCCCCTACCCAACCCTATCGTAGGGTGCTAACAAAATTGGGAATGTTACCATCAAACTCAGTCACTACAAAAACAATTAATTTGAACTAATATCGGCGTTTTTAATAGTTTTTATGTTTCATCCCTCTCCCACCCCTTTTGTAATAATGCTTACATAGCTGGGAATGTCACTATCAAACTCAGCGTTTCCGACACTAATATAAGCAATTTTTAATAGTTTTTACATTTTATTCTCTTCTTATCCCCTCTCGTAGGGGTGCCAACAAAAATAGGAATGAGCGACCCCAAAAACTATGAATTCGACACTTATATTAGCGTTTTTAATAGTTTTTATATTCCGTCCCCTTCCCTTCCCCTTTGTATGGGTGCTAACATTATTGGGAATGTCACTATCAAATTTATAGTCCATGAAGACTATGAATTCGACACTAATATCAGCCGTTTTTATATTTCATCCCCTTTCCACCCCTTTCGTAGGGGTGCTAACACAAAAGTTTTTTTCACTAAAACCACCCCTGGTATGTATAAAACAACTTCTGAAAATTTCATTCCAATCGGTCCAGCCGTTTGGGAGTTTTCAAGGACATACATACATACATACAAATATTTTTTCATTTACATATATATATATATATATATATACATTCTATATTTGAAGTTTTCCTAATCTGTGATATTATTTATTTATTTATTAATATACGGGATCACTCATATAGCAACAAATTTTGTATACATTTAAGTAAAAATCAATCAATCAACTTATGTACTAAATTAAGATAAAATTAAACAAATAAAATCACTAACATTAAAATAAAAATATCACACATTCACACCTTAAACTTTTTTTAACCGATTCTTGTACATAGCTAACGAACCACCAAATATGTCTATGTTATTGTTATTAATTATTTTCAAAGTACGTTCAATAGGCGAATGCATGCCATAATTTGTATGGTGAAAACAAATATGAAAATAAATTTGATTGTCTTTAATTTCTGACGGGAACATTCAAACTAATACCTTGGAGAAGTTCGGGCAAGAAATTAAGCCATTTATTAGCTTAAAAACAAACACTAACTATGGTTAGTTGTTCATTTTGTAGGTGTTCCCTGGCACCAAAACATAAAAGTGTTGGTGTGACATTTCACAAGTGTTGTTAATGCTAAATTTGCTAAATATTTAAATATAAGTAACAATTGTATTTCAATGAAATTTATTGGTTAAACCCACCGATCACGAAGTATAGTATGCATTGACGTAGTTTAGGGTAAAATTATAGGTCATAGGTTTTTATAGCGTGCTAAAAAAAACGAAATTGTAGACTAAGAAAATAAATAATTTTACGCTGAAAGTTTCCTAATTATACAACAGATAATAATTTTCTATTGATTGCAGAATTGTTAACTATAATATAGCATTTTTTATATTTTCTCCAACAGTTATGAGTTTTTTGGTCCTTTTATTATAATTTAAAACCCTACGCCTCAAAACGGAAGCAGTAGTCGGCCATATGCATCCTCCATTCCGGTCAACATTTAGGTATGCTCCTTCCTGATTCAAACACCAACACAACACCAACTGAACATTCTAGAAAAGAATCTTTTTTTTTAGATAGTGTAATCATATAAAAATGTAAAAAATATTTATCAGGCTAGTAAGTGATTTGAAACTATATATTTGAAATATAAATTAAAATATATTTGGTAATATTGCGTGACGAGTGTTGGAGAAATGATGCACAATTCATGTTACTGTAAACTACATGTATTTATTGAAATAAAAGAAAAACTTGGCAAGAGAGGCGATGTGCGTCAGTGCTTAAGTTCGTCGATAGACTGTTGGAGTTCGTTGAGAGACTGTATCGGGGTCCGCTGAGAGACTGACTTTTGGAAACTGACTGACTGACTTAGTTGATGGAAACTAACTGGCTGACGGAAACTGACTGACTGACTGTCTGACATCCCCCAGGTCGTAAGTTTTATGACGTTTCATAGACTATGCTTAACTTGGCGAAAAGTAATTTTAGAGCTATACAGATTTCATTGCTAGTGTACGTGAGTAGCTGAAAAAAAAGGATTTAAGGATTTAAAAATGCAAAAGTTTTGTCACGCGTCGTTTTTACGTAACTTGTATGTATGACCGCTACATATATATTAATTAATCAACTATTACAAATTTTACAGTTTTATACTAAAAATGTAAACGCTAACTGACAACTGACAGATGACAGATGACAGATGACAGATAGTGCAGTCAAATCATAATAATGTAATTAATATTTATGGGACTAGTTAGTGATTTCAAACTATATTTTTGAAATATTAATTAACAAAGATAATAAATGAACAATAAAAAATTTGACGGTCCAATACATAGATATGTATTATATACTTATACTAGATTGCCAATCCCCTCTATATTCTCGACGAGGAACGGTTGTACAATAACAATTTATTTTCGGAATGCGCATGCTCTTCTCTAGCGCAACGTTCTTCTTCTTATGGTGCCGTCTTCCGTCGAAGGTTGGCGATCATCATGATTATTTGCATTTTGTTGACTGCTGATCTGAAAAGATGATTTGATGAACAATTGAACCATTCTCTCAGGTTGCGGAGCCACGACATTCGTCTTCTTCCCACGCTGCGCTTCCCTGCAATCTTTCCCTGCATCACCACTTGTAGCATTCGGTATCTCTCTCCTCTCATAGTGTGGCCCAGATATTGTAATTTTCTGATTTTTATTTCGTTATTAATTTCTGTTTCTTTTGAGAGTCTTTTTAGTACTTCTTCGTTTGTAATTCTGTCCATATAAGATATTCTCCTGTATAGCCACATCTCGAATGCTTCTATTTTTCTCATCATGACTTTTGTCAATGTGGCCGCTTCTATGCCGTATAGTAAGATGGTGAATATGTAGCATCTCAGCATACGTATTTTGAGATCGTTATTTAAATTTCTGTTACAGAAAAACTGTTTCATATTTATGAAGGCTCTGCGTGCGATTTCAATTCTTGCTTTCAGTTCGCTAGCATAATCATTGTTGCTGTTAATCCATGTTCCCAAATATTTATATTTATATACCCGTTCTATTATCTGGTTGTTTACTATCAGCTGTGTGTTGTTGTTTCGGGTCTTTGTGAATACAAGGAATTTTGTTTTGCTGAGATTCATGTTTAGCCCGTATCGAATACTGACATTATGTACCTTTTGTACCATTCTTTGTAGGTCGATGGCATTTTCGGCTAGCAACATAGTGTCGTCCGCATACCTTATATTTGAAATAGGTATCCCATTAACTCGCACTCCAGCTTCTTCTTCAGCTAATGCTTCTTTCATGATCGCTTCTGAGTAGATGTTGAACAGCAAAGGGGAAAGCACGCATCCCTGTCTCACTCCGCGCCTGATCTCTATATCTTCCGTCTGTGTAATGCCTATTCTGATGTTTGCTGTTTGATTGTAGTATAAGTTTTCTATAATTCTTATGTCTTGAGTATCTATTTGTTTTTCACTTAGAATTTTTATGAGTTGGTCATGTCGTACTCTGTCAAACGCCTTTTCATAGTCTACTAGACATGCGTATACTTCTTTATTCACATCTAAGCATCGCTGTGTCAGTACGTTTACAACAAACAATGCCTCCCTTGTGCCCGTTCCATTCCGGAACCCAAACTGGAAATCACTTATCTCATTGTCCAGTTTCTTGTGTATCCGGTTGTGTATAACTTTTATAAATACTTTCAATGTGTGGCTCATTAAGCTAATAGTCCTGTGTTCGCTACATTTTTTCGCATTGTTTTTCTTTGGTATTGCTATAAATGTGGATGTTAGCCATTCTCTGGGTATAACTCCAGTTTTGTATATCGTATTGAACAGTTCCGTAAGTATTGGTGTGTGTTCTTCTTCGAGTAGTTTTAGCAATTCCACCGGTAATTCATCCGCGCCAGGTGCTTTCCCATTTTTGGTGTTTTTAAGTGCATATATTACTTCTTCGTTTGTTATGTCTGGATTGTCTGTTTTTACCTTTCGTGTTAGTTGGGGCCTGTTTCGTTCGTCTTCAAACAGTTTTTCGATATATTTCTTCCATGTTTTAAGTTTGTCTTCTAAATCTAGCATTATGTTTCCACCTTCATCCATTAGTATGCTGTTCTGATTCCTTCTGAAGCCGCTGGTCATTTCTTTGACCTTTTTATGTAGGTTAAAAGTGTCATGTATCTTTTGCATTCTCTCGATTTCGTTGCATTTTTCATTCATCCATTTCTCCTTCGCTTCCCTCACTTTCTTTTGTATTTGTCGGTGTAGCTCTTTGTATCTCTGTTTGTTCATACTCTTAGCCTCTCTTCTCTTTTCCATCAGTTCCAAAATCTCCTCTGTCATCCAATCCTTTTTGTTCTCTTTACTCTCCTGTTTTAGTTCTTGTTTACATGTGTTTACTATTGTGTTCTTGATGTTGCTCCATTTTACATTCACGTTCTCTTCATCCTGATTTTTCCCTTGCATTAAGTGTATTTTGTCATTTACTTCTTCTTTGACTTTGTTTCTAATTTCTTCGTTTTTTAGTTTTGAGATGTTAATCTTATTATTTTTATGGGCTTGTTTAATGCGTTTTAGGGTTAGCCTGAATGTTGCCACTACAGGATTGTGATCAGAGCCTACGTCTGCACCCGGGTATGTTTTGGTAGATTTTATGCTATTCCTGTGTCTTTTCCCAATCATGATATAATCAATTTGGTTTCTTACTATTCTGTTTTCCGTATCTTGGGGCGATTTCCACGTGTAGATTCTTCTCGGCGGCAATTTATATAATGTGTTTGTTACTACCATTTCTTTTTCTTGTATAAATTCTACTAGTCTTTCTCCCCTTTCGTTTCGCTCTCCCAATCCATGTTCTCCAATCAGGTCTTCGCATTTTCCTTTACCAATTTTGGCGTTCAAATCTCCCATTATGATTAGGATTTCATGTTTCTTGATGTTTCTCAACAGTTGTTCCATTTCTTCGTAGAATTCTTCGATTTCGTTGTCTTCGCTCTCTGATGTTGGCGCGTAAACTTGCACAATGTTCATTTTTACTTTTGGTGTTTGCATCTGCAACATCATTACTCTATCCGAGAGGGGCACAAAGTTTGTGACTGATTTGTCGGTGTTGTTGTCCACGTTGACAAGTATCAAAACTTTTCATCGGTGCGGTTGAGGTTATGTAAAATATTAGGGCTAACATTATTGTGGAATGTATTCGAAATCGTGTTATATTTCGTAAACTGTGCAATAGTGCTTTAAGTCTGTATTGTTAGATTTGAAATCAGAGACGGTTTTGGTCAATATTCCTTTGTTTGAAGTTTTGTTTGGTTTATTGCTTTGTATGGATATTTGAAAGTTTCTTTCTTATCATATTATATAATACATATCTATTCTTGCTTCCCTGTTTTGTTTTAATAAATTTAATATTCGGTATGTTTTGCTTAATTGTGAATAAAGGTCTCCAAAAAATTTGTTTCAATGAGCATTCAATTATAAGTAACTTTGAGAATTTGTCGAATTTTTTTCTAAAAGAAAATACAAATATCTACAGTGTGGAACAGCCAAATGAAATAAATTCGATAACGAATAAATGAGAACGTGTTGGGAAAAACGCTTGGACACCAGTCGATTTGTATTTTTAGATGCGCATTTTTTTCAAAAAAAAATAATTATATAGGGTGTGTCCTGTGACAGTGGCCGATACCAACTTTCTTATTTTAAATACAACCCCCTGTATATTATTTATTTTTTGGATTCTTCAGAAATTTCTAGACATAATTCATGTACAATGTCCCATACCTATCTTCAACTGTTTCGGAAATATTAAGTGTTTTCAGATGTATTACAAAAATTAACATTAAAAAAAGAAAATTATTTAAAAAAATATATGTATTAAAAGTATGGGGTAAAGATAATAGAATAATTCCCGTGTTAAAAAAATTTCCTTGAAAGATTATTGAATTAACACATTTACCAGCGCCACCTTTATTTACCACACTTTGGTGGACACTTTTTCAATAAAAGTCCCATACAATACTTTGCATAATTAAAAGTATATATCCGGCCATTGAGTAATTTAAAACTATATTTTTTCAATTTAAATTAAAATTCATAATAATTAATCAACTATAACAAATACTGTACATGCAAGTGACAACTGACAGACGTCAAAAAAAACTTCAGAAAGTAATCTTTGTTTTAGATGATCGATTTGTTTTTTATGTAATCTTTATTTACTGTTATTGGTAAAAAGAATTTTTACATTAAAGTATAGCTAAAAAAGTAATACTTTAATTTAATTACCAATAATTAAAATTCATTATTTTAAATAAATTATGAAATTATTAAAATATTTTAAAACCCTGGTTCAAATTTATTTGTTTAAATAATTTACGAAATTTAAAAAAAACATTTACAACGCCTTTAAGACGTCCGCCCCTGGATTAATTTCCTTAGTTTTATTATATAAATTTGATGTCTCTCTTGCAAATACTGCAAGTGCGACTAAATAAATACAAAATCTGTATTTATTTAGTCGCATTTGCACTATTTGCAAGAGATACTATCAATTATATATAAATATAAATAATATCCGATGTAATTTTTTAATTCCAAATAGCGAATAGCGAAGGCAGCAATTTAGAAGATACTGAATTTAAATTTATGTACGAAATGAATTTAATAGTGCGCAGAAGCGAACAGCCTCCAGTATCATAGCACACTACGTGATTCGTTTACCTTGTCTGAGTCTTCTGTCAGAACCAGAAGTGAGACTGTCGGTTAGTTTGTGAGAGTTGATATTTTTTCGAGTTATGCTCTAGTGAAAAAAACATGGACGTGAAACTAGTGTGTAGGTTGTGTTTGTGTCGCAGCGGCAAACTCGTGTGGGTTTTCGATGAAAGATTCGATTCCGTCAGATATATGAAGGATTTAATTTTTAACACGACTGGCGTTGAGGTGAGTGTCTGTTTTGGCTTGGCAACGTTGGAATTGTTACAAATAAATACATATTTGGAGGGAGTAATACGTTTGATGAGTTTAAAAAAGCTTTTAACTCTGTCGTAAAATACATTCTAATAATGATTACATGCAGTCTCTTCAAGTTTATAAATACCAAATCGTCCTTTACTTTCTGTGTTTGTTTTTGTTTTGATGAATAAATCATTTTCTAACCTAACCGGAGCTGTCATAATTTACAGATAAAACTCTAAAATATGTCACATATATCTACATTTTTTTAGTATCGGCTTGAATTTTTTTTAAAACTGCTCGGTAAAACAGGTACATAGAGTGCAGGAAAAAATTTAATTATGAAAAATATTTTTATTATAAATTTTATCTACAGATTAACAAAGAAGACGAAATATCTCAAAAAATTTGCACAGAATGCGGACAAGACGTGGTGAGACTTTTCAAGTTTCGAGAACAGTCATTGAAGAACGACAAATTATTAAAGGTAGCTTTAAGTTTATTTGATTGTCAAACGGGAAAGTACACATGAAAATAATCTAATGATGCCCATTTTAATTTGAGCTGACAATTTTCAGCTAAATAAAGTTTTTGCAGGTTGTTAAATTAAAAGTTAATTTTGACATGTTTTTTTAAATACTTTTGTGTGATTAAGTAAAAACATTAGACATACGATGTGGGTGAAAAATACAATATGTTTAATAAATCATTTTAATAATATTTAAATATAAATTATTATCTTTAGATTATTTCCAGGTGTTTTGTTTCGGTTATTTCATCTATGATCTTGTCACGACTAATTTTTTAAAGTAAAAACTATGGAGGGTAGAGACAAGAAGAACCTTCTTTGTGCATGAAAAACTGCTTCAATATTCGATAAAAAATTATTTTATATAATGTTGGTAGGAAATAAGACGGAGACTGAGGCGTATCATTTTTTTTTCTTTCAACTCACGCCCACTCGGACAACTTTTCACAATACAAAATTTCCTATTATTATTCGATTATTTTAAAAAGTTTTATTACATGAAACAGACAAGATAGGACAATGCAAAAATTTGGTTTAACGTTTTAACAACCACTCCCGACCCCTTTCTACCCTCTCGGGCCTCACGACCCCTTTCATTCCTCTTAACTATCGATTTTTAAATTCGATCTAAGATTGTTGTCTATGACACTGCGTAGCTTTATGAACAGCCAGAAAGTGTCAAAAAAGGAACGTCTGGCTGTGCATAGAGGTGTGTTGGTTCCTACACTTATGTATGTTAGTAAATGTTGGGTTTGGAAGAAGAAGCATGAACATAGGATTAATGCTGCGGAGATGAGTAGTCTGAGAATTGTATAGCCGGAGTGACTCGGTTGGATAAAGTAAAGAATAGTGAGATAAGAGAACGCTGTGGTGTTAAAGAAGATGTGGTTACAAAGATAGATAAAGGAATGCTTAGATGGTTTGGACACGTAGAAAGGATGAATGAAGAAAGATTGACGAAACAAATTTATAAGTCGAGTGTAAATGGACAAGTCGGTAGAGTTCGACCTCGGAGAACATATCTTAATCAGATCAACATTGTTTTGAGGAAAGGCCAGCTGTCAAGAGTACCAACAACCGACGAGCATGTATGAGAGCACTGATGAAAGTAGAGGAAGCAAAAGATGTGTGTAAGAACCGTAGCGGAAGTGGAAGGAAGTGGTCTCTGCCTACCCCTACGGGAAAAAGGCGTGACTATATGTATGTATGTATTTAAATTCAAATTACGTTTACGTGACAATATATAGCAAAAGTAGCCAAAGAAAAGTATTTTCATAAAAATATAATATTTTAAATAAGATTTACCCTATCTATCGTTAAATAGTCGAGTCTTAATCGTCTTCTGAATAAAAAAAAAATAAAAAAACAGAAATTAAAATCAAAAAAGTTTTATTCATTATAAAAATATGGCGTTTCAAACAATAGTCTGTGGACTGAGTGTCACAAATTGCAACTTACATTAAGAAAATAATTATTTATAAGAATGACTTATTTATGATATTTCTGTGAAGATTTAACTTCTTTTAAAGTTTCCTTTTTCTCTTTAATAAAGATGAAGAACTCTTTACAGTATAGCTGTAGATTAAACTGGATGAGTAATTCTGCTTTCATTAAATTTACGGAGCATTTATTTCTGGCATCCGAACATTTTAAATTCATCTGGGAAAAACGCGTTCAGGAAAGCAGTTTGATGTTGGGATACTTAATATGAAAGACACTATAGTCCGTTCATAATTTGTCGATAGCACAAAATGTGCGTCCAAGTCATAAAACGGCCGTAATAGTCGTAAAATCATAGGCGGAGGTTCCTGAGGTGTTTATTCATGTCCGTACACAATTTGTTGATAGCTCACTGCAAGTTTGACCCTCATTAGGTTTAGTACGTTTTTGATCGCATTTAATTTACGGCTCGTTGGTGTTTCGGCGTCTACGGCAGTAATTAACGTCTCTAATATTTATTTTGCGAATTTTGTGCAGTGCGTGAGTAACTTTTTTTCATATTCCTACAAACATATACGTACCTTTCGTTCCTGCTTGTTTTGTTTGATTGCTTGCGATGGCTTCGTCATCATCATCAACATCATCAAGTTTTACACCGGTACTGTTGCGTACAGTCAGTAAGTCTGTCTATTCACCAAGAGAGAAGACTATTGTTTTGAACGTTCACGATGCTCTGCTTTCTCAGAATTCCACAAACACTGTTCAGAACATAATCAAGAGTTGTGCCCACATGACGGGCGTAGGGGAGTCAACAATATATAGGTTCCTATCAGAAAGAAAAAAACAAGGTATAGCTAACCCAAATACAAACGAATACTTAAAGAGGGGGAGAAAACCTATTGAAATTGATGAATTTGCCAAAAATGGTATTCGAAGGAAAATTCACGAATTTTTTTACAAAAAAGAAATACCCAACTTAAACAAAATTTTACAAGAAGTTAGAGACGACCCGGATTTGCCTCATGTCGGACGAACCAAATTGTGGCAAGTTTTAAAAGAATTAAATTTCCGGTGGGAGAAATCAGACCGAAAATCACTTTTGATTGACCGGGAAGAGATAATATGTTGGAGAAGAAAGTATCTAAGATCTATACGAAAATTTCGGGCTGAAGGAAAGCCAATTTACTATCAGGACGAAACGTGGGTAAACGCAGGTCATACTCTCACAAAAATTTGGTCAGATAAAAATATATCAAGCTCCAGGCAAGCCTTTATGGAAGGTTGGTCTACTGGTATTTCCCCACCCTCTGGTAAAGGCAGTAGATTAATAGTTTCTCACATTGGCAGTGAAAAAGGATTTGCTAAGCATGGTTTGTTGAAATTTCAATCCAAAAGCACAAAAGACTATCACGAGGAGATGACAGCTGATGTTTTCGAAGAGTATTTTGAGCAGATGATTGAACATATACCACCAAACTCAATTATAGTATTAGATAATGCACCTTATCATTCACGACTAGTAGAAAGACTTCCAACGACTGCGTGGAAGAAACAGGATATCATTGAATGGCTGCGGAATAAGTCTCTGCCTTACAAAGATGGAATGGTTAAAGCAGAACTTTTAAAAATTGCCCGGCAACACAAATCTAAGTTCAAAAAATACGTAGTTGACAAAATGGCGGAAAGACGAAACATCACAGTCCTTAGACTTCCACCCTACCACTGCGAATTAAATCCAATTGAACTCATTTGGGCACAAATGAAAAGCTATGTGGCTAGAAAAAATACGTCATATAAAATACAAGCTGTACGTGAATTGTTATATGAGTCTTTACAACATATTACAGAACAAAATTGGCGAGATGCAGTAAGACATGTAATAGAAGAAGAACAAAAAATGTGGGATCTTGACAATATAATTGATGCGACTGTAGAGACACAACCGCTAATTATTAACCTGCAAGACGACTCGGATTCCGAAGATGATCCTGTTTATTTTGAATTTGAATAGTTTTGTAAGTAATCGTAGTTTATATCATTTAAAAATAGGTATTAATTAAATAAATGTATCTTTTACAAATTGCAAGTAACTTTTTATTTTTAAATAAAATAAAGAAATTTTATTAAAATAAAAATACAATTTACAGTACCTACAGTTTAAGAATATTAATATATTTATTTATTTAAAGTAACGTAATGTTTTAATCATATACTCTACGACACTGGTCAGTCATTTCCACTCAAAATACCTACATAATCGGATTAAAAGTTCTATAGCTGTATTGTATTTATTCAGATACAAGGTGGGTTAGTCGAAAACATCTTAAACTGCCAGTTTTAGGTTGGTTTTTGTTATTATATCATACTACCTGTCCTCTCTGTATTTCAGTTCTCTAATGAGGGTCAAACTTGCAGTGAGCTATCAACAAATTGTGTACGGACTATAGTTTAAACATATTCCTGTTTTTTTTTTTTTGGAAACTGTTGAAAGAGCTGGTGCCATTTCTCTGCGGTGGTTACAGTGGTGTCTGCAATTTCCCACTAATACAGCATTTTCAATCATGTTAAAACAAACTTCACTTTCCAGGTTTATGAATTTAAGTCTAGAAAAAATATTTTCGTTTGAAAAATTATTAAGTTTGTCTATACATTGTTGGCAATATGTGTAAAAATTTTTGGAAGTCTTCTATGGCTTTGGTCCGTTCAGATTCAACCAATTTATTTAAAATCTGTTTCGTCTGGTAGCCGGAAAACCCATCCTTTAGCCTTTGAGTCAACCTCTGAGACTCTTTTATTAATGTTCCAAAAGCTCTCATCACATTAAGAACAAAATGCAAGTAGGCTAGAGTTTTTGTTTCCTCTGCTTTAGAGTAATATTTCCAATATCTTTAAATGTCCATTCCGATTTCTTGCTCTAAGATTTGTTGTCTGGCTCAGTCTGAAGGCACTGATTGCTGCTTCTTTAATTACACATAAGTGCAATGGTGGAAGGTTCAGCATTACCTCTACGGCTGCAGTAGGGCACGTGAATGTTGCCACTGTGATTTCCAGACAAGATAGCCGCTGCACTTTCTGCAGCTTGACTTGTGCCGAAATTTGTTGCATTTTTGGCCACCATATCAATAAAGCATAGGTGACCTTTGTTTTAATGATCGTTTGTTATGACCAGTAGATCATTTTTGGTTTCGGACCCCATGTCTTGTCAAAGACCCTGCGGCATGTCTTGGAGTGGGAGGAGTGGGGAAAGTGGCGGGAGGAGAAGGGGGGAAGTGGGGGAAATGACACTTGACATTTTTGACTTGTAACATTTTTGACATATGACATTTTTGACTTTTGACGTATGACATTTTTGACTTTTAACGTATGACATTTTTGACAGATGACATTTTTGGCTTATGACATTTTTGACATGTGACATTTGACAGGGAGAGGGGTGGGTGGATTAAGAGGGTTCCGTAAGCGATGACGTACGTTAAAGAGTGGTGTGACGTAAGCGTCATCCGACGTCACAATACACAACCACTTATAATCATTCTGCCAATTTGTACTGTATTTCCTAAGGCGATGTTTTCCTAGTTTAACAGTTCCTAGCAATCCGAAACATCACTATCGGTTTCATTCATCTTTAAACGATTCTAATAAGTAAACTCCAGTAATTTGCGAACAAAAACACGTGAAAAACTTTTGTTTGCTTAATGTAATTAATCTAAATTACGCAGGCAACGCAACTCACCACTTGCTAACTGCTTTCCGAGCACTAAAACAAATGGTATTCGTTATTTCTTTATAAACAAATGGAAATAAGAAAAGAGCGAAAGAGAAAGAGAAGTATCGCGGTCGCACGCACCGATTACGTGAAGCACCCCTCTCTCTCCCGCGCGCTTATCTTCATTACGCGCCGGGCGGGCGGCCATTCCACACTCGCTGTGCCATCCGCCCACGCATCCTCAGCTGCACGCACGGTCGAGTTATCGGGAAGAGCGAGCCTGCTGAAAATATTTATCAAAACATTTCTTTCAACATCTACAGAAGTAATTGGTGCATTTTTAATTTTTACCATTATTGCTAAATCAATATTAAAATTATTACATATATCCTCCACAATTATTTGGCCTTTTAAGATTTTGTTGATACTTTTTTAATTTTTTAAAAATCCCTCATTTTTGTGTATTACTGCTTTAAATTTTTCGTGTATAGATTCACCAACTCCGCCCTCAACTTTTTTACGGGACTGATCAAATTTCAATTGATTCTGATAGAGGCAAACCTTTTGTTTCCAGTCTGTGAATGCAGTTTGAGATGAAGCAATAGTTTGCTTTAATAAATGCAAGGTGCTACGGCAATCCTACTTTGTAACCAAATTCTCAAACTACTCATCTTCGCAGCATTATTCCTATTTTCATGCTTCTTCTGCCAAACCCAACATTTACTACCATACATAAGTGTAGGAACCAACACACCTGTATGCACCGCCAGACGTGCCTTTTTTGGCACTTTCTGGCTATTCATAAATCTATGCAGTGCTCCATTCATCTGTTTTCCTGCCAACACCCTTCGCTCAATGTCACTGTAATTCTTTCTATCTCTCGTAAACTTTGAACCCAAGTACACAAATTCATTTACTTGTTCCACTCTTTCTCCCTTAATCGAAACTCCACAGTTTGTCATGCTTTCTTCCCTTTCAAAAACCATTACTTTCGTTTTGCTTACATTTATTGTCATTCCTTTTGATTTTTAACCATCGCCTGCAACTCCTTTTCAGATGACGCTAATATGACTTGATCATCGGCGTAAAAAAGGCATTTGACGATCAAATCATTCATTTCCAATCCATAAGCACTCTCTTTTTAATATTTTAAACAATCGTCTATGTATAAGTTAAACATCCATAGCGAAGCCACACATCCCTGTCTCACACCTTTTTCTATGTTAAACCACTCCGTGCAAACTTCGATTATCCTGACACAAGCAGTGGAATCCTCTTAAATTTCAGTGCTCGTATTAAACTACCGCTCACCCCATACATAGACAATGCGACGACAATTCATTACTGATTAAATCTTTAACAACAAAAAATAGATTCCTTACAGGAAAAAATCACGTAACGTGAGATGGCGCTGTCAATGACAAAATATCAGTTTGATGTGGGAACAACAAATATTCTGTCATTTGATAACTTGTAAAAAGATAGTTTTTATTGAAGGAAATTTTAGTTATCTCAGAGATTTAAGTTGATTTTTTGTGTTAAACTATTGGGTTGAAGCAGGATTTAAGGTTCGTTTTCGACGTTTTAGTTTTATTGTCGCTGGATTCTTGTTAAATGCCAATAAAGACCAGGTGTTTCCGGGTATCAATTTTGGTTTGCTTTCGAAGTTTTTTAGTTCTGTTGTCCTTGGAATTCTTGTTGCAATGCCTATGAAAGTCGAAATATCAATTTCGGACATATTGTATTATGTGGGTGAACGTGTTCGATCAATTAAGGAAGGTGAAGAGGTTTTTAAAGCTGGCCACATTATTTTATGTGGAACTGACGGTCTCAATGAAAAAATTACAAAAAGTTTATGCATGAGATCCTCTACAACTCTCTAATCCCCTCATGAAATCACCATTAAGCTAGATAAGACATGGGTTTGTGAATGTTCCTGTAAAGCAGGTTTACGAGGATCAAACTTATCACTGAAAAAATCATCTTTCACAAAGTACTTGCTGCAAACAAACATAAACTTTCAGATTGGTTTTCCTATCTTAAAGATCTTCTTCCATTTCTAAGCTGCCTTAGGATTTAAAGGAAATGTATGCAAAGATATAATCGAATTGCCATGTGTAGAGCATTGTGGAACAGAGCATATTTTTCTTAATCTTTAATCACCTAATATTAACATTAATTGCTCAAAATAATAGATTAAGTTCCCTTTCTACCCACATAAACAAATGGAGTTTAGTTTGTTGTTCACACCTCGAGAAGTTCATACGATGTCGCCCACTCCGTGATTCTTTCCTATAATCTTCTGCTATACGATTTAGACCGACATCTAAACAGGTTATGTGAATAATGTTACAATAATTTCTTTTTTTAATTTTTAACTGCTTTTATGAAGTAGGGTGCAGCGTCTGACAACATAAGTAAATTTTTTTTACGGGGTACGCTTTTAGGTAAAAAGTAATTAGATAAACCTTCTTGTACCAATCGGGTAATTGTTAAATTATTATTTTTTTCAAATTGTTTTGATGAAATTAAATATGATTTTCCTAAATGGTCTTTATGAAGAATTCCTATTCCTAACAAATGGGCATTATAACGGCCACATTTGTTTGTACAGTGCAAAAGAAGGTTCTTGGCGGGCGACTAGACTTTAGAATAACAAATATTTGGCTAAATATACTTCACATTCGTAACCTTTTTCCTCCGATTGTACTTGAGACTCACGATTACTGAACATTTCGTCGTCGCCGATCGGATCGTTATTCGAATGTTTTCGTTGTGCGCAGATTTTGTGATCTTTCGCCCGCCAAGCTACTACTGTTGCACTGTACTTTCATCTACGATTAAATAAACAAAATTATTGCCGACCAGTTGTCTAATTTCTAACATTGTTTGAATATAATAAGAATTTACATAATTTTTTTTAAGTTACTCACGTCGAGTATATTTTTAAAATAAAATTATTTAACTTTTTCGAGGGTATACAAGTCGAAATTAATGCTACATAAGTTTTTTTTTTATGAAAATAGTCGCAAAAAGGGTAGACCTATCGTGTGGGCCGCAGGTCATAGTTCTCTGGAAAAACTGATTTTGGAAGCTTATTCCATTCCGTAGCAGCCCTGTAAAAGAAGGATTCTTGATGAAGATTGGTCCTTGTAGTGTCAAGCTTGAGAGTAAATGTGTGAGACTGATCAGCGTGCCGAGTTCTTCGGCCGAATGTGGCCAATGGTGGTACAAGAGTTTTTATTTCTCTGGAGCATCTGCCATGGAAATATCTGTAGAGTAATGACTGGTCTGCAACTCTTCTTCTATGTTCTAGAGGGTGAAGGGTATCTTTGAGAGTTGAGCTGTTTATCAAGCGAATGGCTCTTTTCTGAATGGAATCTAGAAGACGAAGAGAATGCCTTGGTGCTGAACCCCAAATGTGCGAGCAATACTCCAGTAGAGGTCGGATTTGAGCCTTGTACGTCGTCAACAGTTGATCAGGAGTAAAAAACTTTCTGGCTTTCCACAGAAAACTTAGCCTCTGGCTTGCCGACTTTGCGATGTTAAAAACATGGTCATGCCAAGACAAGTCCTTATTAAATTCTTCTTAATCCGTTTTTTTCTTATTTGTTGCTTCAATTTTTTACATTTTGCAATATGTGAAGGACTTTTAGCGTGATGATCCACTAAGTTTTTCTTTTGGAAGACACCTGCCACAATAATAGAGCAAGAGCTAGTGAAACTTCCGAGTAACGGCATGTCTGTAAGGCTAGAAATTCTTATAGTGATGAGTCGTAGAATGCTAAGAACGGCACGCCTAAAAAATTCGAGATCGCCAGGTAACGGAATAATTACCATACCTGTTTATTTTCATATTGAAATCGTCATCGCTACACCACTGGATAAAAATATTGTTAACAAAGAGACATTCCAACTTACTTGTGAAAAGAAACACTGTGGCTTAAATAGTCCGGTTTTTTACACACTTGGCAATGTCGAACCATTTCTTCCACTAAATTTCACTGAATTTTACCAATAATGTGCTGAAAATCACCGATAAAACCTCAAAATCTCGTTGCAACAGCTTCGGCAACAACGCTTCAAATAATGGCCGATACTGTCAGATTTTGTAGTACGCACACTTCTCTGCGCGTAGTATTATTTAGACAAGCCGTGCGGCGTTGTCGCTTATTGAGCAACACATTTCTATGATCTATCGGAATGAAATAGTTCAATGGTTAAACATTCCATAAAATCGGTTGTATTATTCAGGTTGTTATAATTCATAAAATATTAATAAGAGATATAGCATTATGGTCACAATATTGTTGCAAATATAATCAACAAATACTATGGACGATTCAATAACAATCACAAATCTCTTTCCATAACTGGAGAGCAGGCAACATCACAGCACAACACATTCCAGTCGGCCGTATCAAGACGATACAGTCGACCAGAAAGTGGGTATGTATGATCGTGTTTAAAAGTAAATAGTTCCGTCTCCTCTAATACTAGGTTTATGGTGTCCACTCTTATTTTTCCCCTCTCTACCTACAAAAATACGGTCTTTATCCAGTCCGAACTTTTGCTTTTGCTTTTAAAACTTTTATTTGGGATTCTTTTATCAAACTCTGCGCAACCATGTGTCACACTAAAGTGCAGCTAATATTTTATATAGTTTTTAAAAAAAAATTTGTAGTGTCAATTCTGATAAACTAGCAGGCCGACGAACACCGAGGTAACGCCCTGTATATCGTGTTTATTGTTATTCATGTATAAATTTTTGCTTTACATGCACATAAACCGCTTATTTTGTCCTTTTTTATTTTATATCTCTATATGCGAAATCAGATTTCGCTCATATCTGTCATATATTAATTTCTTTTGCGTCATCAATATTTTTTTAAAATAGATCGTGTGAACCTATGTTTTCTTTCCTTGAAGGTTTTGTTTGCAACAGTTTTAGCAATATATTTTTTTAATTTTATACCTTATTTTCAATGCTACAATACAGTATGTCCTATTTTAATGTTATTACCAGAGTTATTCAAGCATATAATTATGTGTACCTTGATAGGAATAGCTGAAACCGTAGTGGCAAAATGCCAGGGAAAGGAGAAAGCTTAGTTCGCCCAAATACATCGAAGTGAATACTTGGATCTTAAAGCATTGAATCCATATTCGAGCGTTTTTAGACGTTGCCAAATAACTAACTAACTAACTAACTCCGTAGCGCTACAGCCCCTAATGGGCCTTGGCTGAGGCAACAATTTGCATCCATCTATCTCGGTCTTCCATAACTTCTAGACTATTCCTGATGCCCATTTTCCGGAGGTCCGTTGTTATATTATCACGCCACCTTATTCTCGGTCTTCCAAATGGTCGTCTTCCTTTTGGTACTCTGTCCCATACTAAGCGGACCATTCTATCCTCTGGCTGTCTTCGTACGTGCCCTGCCCATCTCAACCTTTGTGCCTGTATAAGGTTAATCTGTTCTAGCTGATTGTGTATTTGTTTTAGTTCTGCATTTGTTTTGATTCGTTTTTGGTGGGTCCTAAAATTTTTCTCGGCACTTTTCTCTCGAACCTTCGAATGAGTTCCTCATTTCGCACCGTAAGAGTCCAGGTTTCGCATCCGTACATTACCACGAGTCTTATCATGGTCTGGTACGTATTGATTTTCGTTCTCCTATTCACGTATTTGGACTCTAGTATATCCTTTAGGGCGTATAAGCACCTATTGGCTGATTTATTTACTCATATCATTGTCGGATGTGATTGTGGACCTTAAGTATTGCCAAATACTATAGTTGTAGTGTTCGCGGTTAATTTAATAGTATGGTTTCTCTACGACTATCGTTTTTTACATTGATTACATATTGTTTATTAATTGATGAATGAAGATGATTCCAAAACATCGTGGTTTCTAACTCACTAGTCAACGGCATTCGACCACTCACAGATTCACAACTTTCAGGATCATTGAGAACTGAGAGGTTTAGACTAATGATAAAACAGCAAATCTACTAAACATATTTCTCAAGAATGCTTTGCTACATTGACGTATCACGGTTTGGCTTCCGCGAATGTAAAATTTACTGTTTTCTTGGTTTTAACTTTGATCTGTCACGATCAAAATATTGTTACGGATCGAGCCGATGAATACGCTCATGTTCTATTGTAAGCACCCTGTAGATCATTGTTCCGATTTCAACATTTACTTTATTTAACAATTAAATTAAAACACTTTTCGATTATTTAATAACAATAAACACAGTATGTTATTAATACGTGATTTAATAGTAAATTACTTATGAAAGGTCTTTCTTTCGTAATATGGGTTAATATTTTGTGCAGATGCCTTGATTATAGCAAAAAGTCTGTCGCTAAAATGTAATTTTGTGATAACATAAAGTAAGCAATATTTGCTTTACACTAGTTAACCGGGTCGATCAAACCCATTGTATATAAATTAATATAATAAACAAGAGAGGACAGTCTTCATGACAATCTTAATGATGCAGTTCTCTAAAAGCTAGTCTTTAGAATATAATAGAAGTATTATTAACCTTCCACCAAAAATCATCCAAAAACACGTGCATTCATTACCCCTTCAGAATATTCCGAAAGGGTCGTGTGCAATTTTAGAAATCAGCTATATACGATCACGTGAAAAAGACGGTTACGATTTTTGACCAACAAAAACGCTGAATTTAGCGCGAGAAACGAAGCCACGTTTGACCCGGCTTCCGGCCTCTCGCTCTTTCCATTTCAACAGCCGAGCAATGAACAACGCTCGCGTTCAGAGTACCCCTTTTTTATTCCATTTCGACCGTCAAGCAATGCACAATGCCGGCCGAAGCACACAATTCTCGCCGCTAAGAACACCTCTTTCCAACACTACGTGTTAAAATGCACATAAATATAATCAGATAAAATATATTAAATTTAAAGCTAACAATCAGTGAAAATATTCTGAAGATACAGGAGGCTTGAAACTGTATTAAAATATACAATATATTCTCGATGACAAGTGTGTTGTTTTATTTACTGCGATAACGAAATTCACGGCAATAAAAGAGAGTAAACCATTCAGCCTACCGCAGGTTAAAAACCCATCGAGCCAGCTTGACTGAATTATCGAAGGAAACTAATATCTACGTCGCAGAAGACGTCGTCATCAGCAAGAGTAAGTCGAGGCCCCAGAGGTTTTGGTGTCGGCGTCAGTAACTGGAACTGATTGAAACTCGTTAAACTAGCTGTCGCAAATTGGATTTGAGCAAACTTTGCGGGCTGGGGTGGGCTCGGTTGCAAGAGGATTTTAGTTACAATCTGGGTCGCATTGAAATTTAAACAAAACAGACTGCTTAATTTTTACAAGTAAGCGATCAAACATTTCTTTCCCTGATTCACTTATTTATAATGAAAACAATATTTTTATAAATGACTCAACCAAATGCTTGGGTATTAAAATTGATTTTTTTTAAATTGGAATAAACAAATAAATTCCCGTTTAAATTCAATTTTATATTGCTTTAGGGTTCTACAGGACATTCTCAATTATGCAACAATACGCACACTATATTTTTTAAATTTTCAATCAATTTTAAAGTTTGGTCTCTTTTTATGGAGAAATAATGGTCAAATTTGATGGCACTTTTGTCATACAAAGAAGCGTGTTATGCTTGACCTAAAGTATTAACAGTCACCAAGAGGACTTTTTAAGTAACACAACATTATTACAGCGTGTTCTTTATATATTTATGAATGTTTAATATTTTTCTTTAAACACAAAGCGTACTTTGAGGATTGCATTAAAACCTCGAATCTAATCAGGAAAAATTTTCTTATTTATTTGGGAATATTGTGTGAAGAATGTTACGGAAATGATGCACAATTAGAATTACTGTTAACTACGTGTATTTATCGAAATGAAAGAAAAACTTGGCAAGAGAGGCGATGTGCGTCAGTGTTGAAGTTCGTCGATAGACTTGAAGTTCGTTGAGAGACTGTCGAAGTTTGTTGCGAGGCTGATGGAAACTGACTGACTGACTAAAGACGAATGAATTTGTGTGTCTTTCTCTGTTCTTTTTATCTATTTTCCTCCACATCGGTCAGTTTTATGACAGTCTGTCGATGATACATAACTTGGCGGAAAGGCCTTTTTAGAATCATATACCGATTTACCTTATTATTGTGATTGTTCGTGAGTAGCTGAAGAGGAAAGAAGATTCTGGTCATAAAAAGTAGGATCGTATACGTGCGTTATTGCAAACGAGCAGAACTTAGGGTCGTAAAGATTAGGGTCGGATACGTGCTTTCTTGAAAAGGACACGACTTCAGATCAAAAAGGTTTTTAGTGAAATTAGTCGTTGGAATTTAACAATGGGAAATTCACGTTTCATCCTCTGTGTTTAAACTGTATGTATAACCGCTACATTTATCCGAAACATTCTTTATCAACAACAGAAATAAACACGAAATACATGTGGGTAAAACTTTTTAACAATCTACCAGATAATATAAAATTATTTTTCTTATTTTTCGAAGCAACCATCAACTTTATGAGTAAATTTTATGACAAGTTTTTTGTAGAGAATTCAATTTCCTTACACTTTTTTTTTAAAAAGTTTTTGATATCTTTTACATATTGTAAGTTACCTGCTAAAAACTATTTTAATTTTTTTAAAAAGTGTCATTTTACTGCTTAAAATTAATCATTATATTCAACCTAAAAATTGATTATTTATAACAATTAATTTTATGTGCTGAATAAGTTTTTTTTAACAAATAATTTCCATAAAGTTGATAGTTGCTTCGAAAAATTAAAAAGTTTAAATCAATCCAACTTTAACGTTAAATAACTTTTGAAAAAATATATCAAAAAATTGTAAGAAACCTTTTTTGTAGAACGGTAAATTCTCTATAAGAATTTGATTGATCATTTTAAAATATTATCTCTAATGTGAATTACAAAATTCCAAAATCCAAGAGGACGTTGTTCCCATGTTATTTAAATGGGAAATTGAAATTTACGATGCTCTAACTCTCACAGTATTTTTTTTCACCATTTTCAATATTTTCCATAAAATTAAGAAAAAAAAATTTATCGATTTGTTTTTGAAACAGTCTACATAAATAATAAGTTAGGGTCTGCAGATCTTTCTTAGACTAAACAAGTTAATAACAGCATCTTATCTTGGGGTTTATTCATGGGAAATTTTCTATTAGTTGTACCATGTGTTTTTTTAAAAATAGACACCCCGCATATCTTGTAAAGTAAACCCCGCATAAAAATTCACTGAAACAGGTCGATTTTGCTTTCGAGGGAAACATCTTTTGATATACGAGGATAGTTTACGAATTGTTGTCCCTAACATAGTTGGCGTTGAATGACAAATGCAAATAAAGCACAAAAGCGCATCGTGCAGCATAATGCTAAATATAGGATGTTCCAACTACAGCTACAGCTACAAATCGGGCACTTTGAAAAGTACTGCTTTAGCGTGATGAGCGACGGATACCAACTCAATAGTATAAAATATAAGATGTTTTTTCCTTTGAGTTGGCTTTGATAAAAATTTTATTTTCATTGTTGTTAATAGTTTTTTTTTTATGAAAATAGTCGCAAAAAGGGTAGACCTATCGTGTGGGCCGCGGACGGCCCGCACTGCGACTATTAGAAGGGAAAGGGATTATAGAAAGGAAATGATTGTGGACACGCTTTTTAAAAAGTTGCAGGTCATAGTTCTCTGGAAAAACTGATTTTGGAAGCTTATTCCATTCCGTAGCAGCCCTGTAAAAGAAGGATTCTTGATGAAGATTGGTCCTTGTAGTGTCAAGCTTGAGAGTAAATGTGTGAGACTGATCAGCGTGCCGAGTTCTTCGGCCAAATGTGGCCAATGGTGGTACAAGAGTTTTTATTTCTCTGGAGCATCTGCCATGGAAATATCTGTAGAGCAATGACTGGTCTGCAACTCTTCTTCTATGTTCTAGAGGGTGAAGGGTATCTGTGAGAGTTGAGCTGTTTATCAAGCGAATGGCTCTTTTCTGAATGGAATTTAGAAGACGAAGAGAATGCCTTGGTGCTGAACTCCAAATATGCGAGCAATACTCCAGTAGAGGTCGGATTTGAGCCTTGTACGTCGTCAACAGTTGATCAGGAGTAAAAAACTTTCTGGCTTTCCACAGAAAACCTAGCCTCTGGCTTGCCGACTTTGCGATGTTAGCAACATGGTCATGCCAAGACATATTATTGGACACCGTGACTCCCAAAATCGAGATGGAGGGACTTGGTTCAAGGTTATTTCCTGACATTGTGATGAGATGATTTGAGGAATTCACTTTCTTGGAAAACGTGGCACTTTGTGTTTTTTGGGTGTTGAACTGAACAAGATTGTTGGTTCCCCACTCGACGATTGATCTCTATTGATGGAATCAACCTGTTCCTGCCTGAGTCTATTTGTATCATTCACCGAAAGTGATCGATAGGATGTGAAAGTTGAGACAAGTGTGCTATCGTCTGCGAAACTGTAAATGGGGTTCGTGGTGGTTTTCAAGAGGTCGTTGATGTGTAAAAGAAATAAGGTGGGGGACAGGATGGAACCCTGGGGGACCCCGGCATTAGTTTTAAACGCATCAGAAGAAATACCGTCAACTGCCACATGTAAGGAGCGATCTTGCATGAAGCTCAAGAGCCATTGGCGCAGTTTGGTTGGGAGACCGTAGGCAGATAATTTACTTAACAATGCCTGGTGCCAAACGCGGTCAAAGGCTTTAGATATATCCAAGGCTATTGCACGGGATTCACCAAACTTTTCAATAGTGTTTGTCCAGAGCTGAGTGACATAAGCCAGCAAATCTCCAGTAGACGAAGTTGTCGAAATCCATATTGTCTGTCATAAATTATCTCAAACTCTCCCAACACTGAGCTTAGTGCACTCTGCTGGTAGACTTAAAAACTAATGAGTGCTCCAATTAAACATCAGCATATTAAGGCATTGTGCGACACTGAGTCGCATTATGCTCGGTAGTTGGAAAACAGTGAAAATGTCATGCCAAAGCTTATTGAATAACATCAGTGTGTGCCAATTAGCATCGGCGCATCAGTTGGTGTATGTTAAATATTAATTTTTTTTCATTGAAGTGTGCGTGATTTTATAATAATCCGTACGCAAAAACATAACAAAAAACCGACTTCAAAGACTTACATGGTTTTCTCATGGATGCCATTCTCAAAACTGGACCAAATTGACATGGGATCACACGGAAAGCACCAGCTTTCAAATAAAAAAGAATCATCAAAATCGGTTCATCCAGTCGAAAGTTCTGAGTTAACAAACATAAAAAAAAATTACAGTCGAATTGAGAACCTTCTCATTTTTTAAAGTCGGTTAAAAATAGACTAAATTGATATAAGAGGTGCAATAAAGTGCCTCTGTCAAAACCGCAAGAAATTTATAAAGACATGGTATGAGTATTGGGTGACTCTGCCCCTTTGTACCGGGTAGTCAAGAACTGGTCACGCTATATCAAACTAGCACGACAGTCTTGTCAACATGCACCAGATGCAGGAGCCTCCAAAACTGTGGTTTTTCTTGTTGGAAGCGTTGAAAAAATTTTACATCAGGAATGGGGTCTCAAAAAACTCTCTGCACGTTGGGTTCCTCGAATGCTGACGGCAGACCAGAAGCGTGTTGGCCAGGTTGCAGCGCAGACAAATTTGGAGATCATTAACAAGAATCCCGATGAATGTAAGCGAAAAAAAATTACGTTCGACGAAACATAGGTTCATCACTTTGATCCAGAATCCAAAAAACAAAGCATGGAATGGCGGCAAAAGGGTTCCCCTTCCACTCGAAAATTTCGTGTTGTCCCATCAGCTGGTAAAATCATGACTACACTTTTTTAGGATTTTACAGGTGTTATTTTCGTGGATTATTTACCGCGTGGGCGCACCATAACAGGTGAATATTATGCGAATTTATTACCAAAAGTACGCGAAGCGATCAGAGAAAAGACGCTCCGGCCCACAAAATTTGTGTTGCGATGACTGCCATTCACAATGTGGGATTTTAAATTTTTGAACAACCCCTTTATTCTCCAGATTTGGCCCCCAGCGACTACTATCTATTCCCAAAATGAAAAGAACATCCTCGTGAAATCAGCTTTGCTGATGATAACGAAGTGATGTTGGCGGTAGATGAATGGCTAAAGACTCAAAGTTCTGAATTTTTTTCAAAATGGTTTGAAACTTTAACACCGATATACTAACTGTATAAACGTTGCAGGTGACTATGTTAAAAAATAAATTACTTTATTCTCATGTGTTTGCTTCTATGTTAGGGACAACAATTCGTGAACTAGCCTCGTATATTAGACAGTTCCAGATGCAGCCTTTTAAGCCCCACCGAGCCCTAATTAATTTTTTTAACGTGTGAGAAGACTACAGGAAGATAAAGAATTATTTCTAAAAGTCACAAGCACCGTAAAACGATATTCAGAGTGCGAAGTACAAAAAGCATTGGTAAAAAGCTAACTTTTGGAGAATTGATCCATACGGCATGATGTCGAAATGTATACGCCAATAACAGCTAACATCCAGTAGTGTTAACAATGTGATTTCCAACATCCAGTAGTGAAAAGGCAAAAGAAGATTATTTTATTGGCGTGGTGGAAAAATGATGAGCTACTTATATTCTAAACGTGGTAAAACTTCGTTTTGCTTCATTCTATTGGCATCGTCTGCATCAAGTTACTCCACTCATAAGACATATTCGGTTCATAGAACAGATGGTGCATAATTCATTTTTCCCTCGTTTTATTTTAAATCGGTATTGATGACTCAGCCAACTCGCTTTTAGCAGTTTTATACACCGCTTGCAGTTAAACCACTTTGCTTTACTCTGGAAAAAATTACATTCGATGCATTTTGATCCAAGCGATATAAATTTCATAAAATAATACTAATTTTTTCACAGAATAATAAAAAAGTTGTCAGTACTTTTGACCGGACCTACTTTTTTTAAATATTTTTCGATGTCCTGAATCCGAATTCGGAGCCTGTTTTGCTCCATCGGGCTTAAGTTTCGAGTAAATTGCAAAAAACGCTCAAAGTCGCTGAAAATCGCGAAAAATTGAAGTGCTAGTGGGTTTTGAACTTATGAGAGCAGATTTTTAATTAATTTTGAAGGAATGTCGCATCAAAAAGGACGTTCTGTATATACATTAGTTTTGATATTTCCTAATAATGTTTTGCATAAAAGCAAATTATTTCAATAATATTAAGGTCGATAATAAGCATATTGTGTAATTAGGCCACGAATTATGATGAGTCTGAAAACAATTTCTGAAATATTATAACACCAAAAGAATTTTCGGTAGACGAAATTTTATGAGTGTAGCCGAGTTTTCAACGGTTTTTCACAAGGGTCTTGAGTTTTCGTCTAGTACAGTTAAAGTCAGATTTATTTTTTCTCTTCATAATTATATGTCAGTATTATTAATATATTTATATACAGAGTGGGCCACAGAAAACAGTCCACCCCGATATTTGGCAGTATTCATAAGAATTTAACCCCTTAATTTAAAATGAGGAATGTACCATGTGTGGCACATTATTAAAAAGACTATTAGATGGATGATTTTTTTTCGATATTTACACCGTCTTTACAAAAAAAGTCTTAATTAATTTAAAAATAAAACGCAACGCCTATGTTTTGGTAATGTATCAATTTTTTCTGTCATACTGTCACATCAAAAAATATGGAAATAATCTCAACTCGTTAAATGAATATACCATTTTGAAAGTATTCAAAAAATACCTTAATTGATATACTAAAAATTTTTTTATTATTACGCTTTTGTTAAGACGTTTTATTTTTATTTTTTGCTACATTGAGAACAAAAATCGATGAACTTTTTGTGTAGAAATAGACACATATTTAATTGTGTTAAAAGGAAATGCAACAAAAATATATTATCAGTACAAATTTAATAAATATGTTTAATCATGCAGTACGTACGGTATTATCTAGCATCAGATTTATAGTGTTCATAATCGGAATCACTGTCGTCGAAATCCTCATTCAGATTGTAAATGATAACAGAATTAACTGCTTCGATGCCGTTTTCACGAACCCACCATTCCTCTATTAAATTCTCACATTTTGTGGACATTTTTCCCAAATTTCAGGAGTGACAGTATTAGGTGCTCGTTGCCAGGTTTCCAAAAAAGCCTCATCACTATAACCATTAGATCCAATGTGATTGTCATAATCATCATTATCATAATCGTCAACCCATACGCGTCCACTGCTGGACGCAGGTCTCCCTCATTCTTGTCCATCGGTTGACAGGTCACTCAGCTCTGGACAAACACTATTGAAAAGTTTGGTTAATCCCGTGCAATAGCCTTGGATATATCTAAAGCCTTTGACCGCGTTTGGCACCAGGCATTGTTAAGTAAATTATCTGCCTACGGTCTCCCAACCAAACTACGCCAATGGCTCTTGAGCTTCATGCAAGATCGCTCCTTACATGTGGCAGTTGACGGTATTTCTTCTGATGCGTTTAAAACTAATGCCAGGGTTCAATCCTGTCCCCCACCCTATTTTTTTTACACATCAACGACCTCTTGACCACTTTCGGTGAATGATACAAATAGACTCAGGCAGGAACAGGTTGATTCCATCAATATGGATCAATCGTCGAGTGGGGAACCAACAATCTTGTTCAGTTCAACGCCCAAAAAACACAAAGTGCCACGTTTTCCAAGAAAGTGATATCCTCAAATCATCTCATCACAATGTCCGGAAATACCCTTAAACCAAGTCCCTCCATCTCGATTTTGGGAGTCACGGTGTCCAATAATATGTCTTGGCATGACCATGTTGCTAACATCGCAAAGTCGGCAAGCCAGAGGCTAGGTTTTCTGTGGAAAGCCAGAAAGTTTTTTACTCCTGATCAACTGTTGACGACGTACAAGGCTCAAATCCGACCTCTACTGGAGTATTGCTCGCACATTTGGGGTTCAGCACCAAGGCATTCTCTTCGTCTTCTAGATTCCATTCAGAAAAGAGCCATTCGCTTGATAAACAGCTCAACTCTCACAGATACCCTTCACCCTCTAGAACATAGAAGAAGATTTGCAGACCAGTCATTGCTCTACAGATATTTCCATGGCAGATGCTCCAGAAAAATAAAAACTCTTGTACCACCATTGGCCACATTCGGCCGAAGAACTCGGCACACTGATCAGTCTCACCCATTTACTCTCAAGATTGACACTACTAGGACCAATCTTCATCAAGAATTCTTCTTTTACAGGGCTGCTAAGGAATGGAAAAAGCTTCCAAAATCAGTTTTTCCAGAGAACTATGACCTGCAACTTTTTAAAAAGCGTGTCCACAATCATTTCCTTTCTATAATCCCTTCCCCTTCTAATAGTCGCAGTGCGGGCCGTCCGCGGCCCACACGATAGGTCTACCCTTTTTGCGACTATTTTCATAAAAAAAAAAAAAAGATAATCTGGCAACGTGTCCTGCCCAGTTCCATTTTAAAGTAGCAATTCTTTCTATAGCGTCGATTGTCCCTGTTCTATGACGTATTTCTTCGTTTGGGATCCGGTCTCTAAGAGAGACGCCCAACATCCGGCGCTCCATAGCTCTCTGTGTTACTCGGATCTTGTCTACGACCTTTTTTGTAATTGTCAATGTTTCGTAATAGGTTTTGCATATTCCCAAATATACTCAATGGGATTAAATTGGCAATAATGAAGCGGAAGTCTTAGCACTCGATGAGTATAATTTGATCCACTTTGTAAATTTTTTTTCTTTCGTGCCTTTTAGCTATCGATAATAATTCCGGCTTGAAGCAATACTGTGGAAATGAAATATTTCCCTTCGTTAACCATTCTTTTATTTTCTGTACCGTCCAGGAGTTTGTTGGTCGCTTATATAAAATTTCCGAATGGTACGGAGCATTATCTAATACAATGACAGATGGTTCTTGTAACGATGGTAATAGTTTCTCTTTTAACCATTTAACAAACATCTCTGTATCCATATTGTCATGATAATCGGCCGATTTTGATTTTGACGAAAATAAAAGATCTGCCCCATTAACAAAACACCATGCTTTCCACCTGCATGCACAATAATGTGTCTATTTCCTTCACCGTCGGTGTGTTTTATATTTATAGTCTTTGTTATCGTCCTGCCAAATTATTTTTATTTCACCTTTAAGAAAAATCCAAGTTTCGTCCAGATAAACAAATGAAGAGCATTCTTATTTACAATAAGTATAATTTTTTAAACTTCAATTCTTTTGTGCAAGACTCTAGCTTTTTTACACGAAGCCTTTCAGTTGTCCTTATTTTTAAACTTAAACCCTATTGGCCCTAAAAATAGAATATTTATGATTGTGATTAAAAAATAATACAGGGTGGCCAACCGAAAACGAAACAGAACCATTTGTAGAAACCTCGTTAAGAATTACCTCAAAATTGGGGGTCGAATAAGATATCTTTTGAAAGCTCTGACAATTCTCTTTACAGTAGTCTTTAAATTTTACATGTCCTTCCAATACTTTAAAAAAAATTACATGTTAAAATTCTAATTATTTTAGTTGCGTTCTTACTACTTAATTGATTAAATGTTCAAACTGATGACACCGCCCGCTTCCATACAATAATAAAGATTTTGTTTAAAACTTTCACGCACATTTCGAAGAATTTCCGGAGTAATTCGACGGTACTCGTCAACGATTCAGATGTCCTCACGAAAAAATCTGGATCCCAATCCAATGCCGTGGAAAACGTTGATCTTAATACGGAGGAGCACCGTCCTGTTAAAAATAAAAATGATCGTCGTACTCTGGATTATTTTCACGTTCAAAATCTAAATTTTCAATAAGTAATGGGTGGGATTTTAAAATTTAAAAACTATTGTATAGAGAATGGTAAGAGCTTTTGAAAGACATCTTATTCGACCCCCAATGCGATTTAAAAATTTTGGGGTAATTCTTACCCTCGCTTGCGGTTAAAAGTAGTGGAGTCAAAAGTATCGGAAAAGAGTGTCCCCCTTTAATAAAAAATCGACGGGTCTGAGCGTGTAGCGGTCATACATACAAGTTATGTACAGAAGACGTAACAAAACTTTTGCATTTTTAAATCCTCAAAATTCCGACGACTAATTTCACTAAAGACCTTTTTAATCCCAAGTGTGGTCCTTTTGAAGAAAGCACGTATACGAGCCTAACCTTTACGACCAGAAGCTTCTTTTTTTTTCAGCTACTCACGTACACTAGCAATGTAAATCTGTATAACTCTAAAATTCCTTTCCGCCAAGTTAAGCATCATCTATAAAACGTCATAAAACTTACGACCTGGGGGATGAAGATAGAAAGGACGGACAAAGGTACACCCACTCAGTTAGTAAGTTTCCGTCAGCCAGTCAGTTTTCATCAACTAGTCAGTTTCCGACAGTCAGTCTCTCAACGGCCCCCGACACAGTCTCTTAACGGCCTCCGTCACAGTCTCTCAACGAACTTCGACACTGACGCGCATCGCGGCTCTCTTGCCAAGTTTTCTTTCGTTTTAATAAACACACGTAGTTAATAGTAATTCGAATTGTACATCATTTCTCTAATACTCGTCACACAATAATCCCAAAGGTTTTTTCTAAAATGTTGACGAGGTTTCTGCAAATGGCTCTGTATCGTTTTCGGTTGGCCACCCTGTATATCCCTTGGTCATTCTTATAAGTCATTATCATTTTTTGATCAGTTGCAGTGTTATTCTTCATAATTATAAATGGAACTACGATTCTTTCCATAACTTATAGTCTCAATGTAAAACAACACATTTATGCGAGTGCGCTTGATTAAGCGGAGGAAAATGCTCCAGAGGTTTGGCAGAAATCACTTTGACGGCATAGTTTTGGTTGAAGTTTAACAATTTTTTTTTATCATAGATAAAAGTATGACCGAGGCATATCTCTGTTAGTACTTTTTCAAAAAAATTAATATTTCGTAAGAAAATAAATAGGAAATTTGCCACGACTTTTCGTTCTCTAAAGAGTACTCTGCTAGCGGTTTCTCTACTGGCAAATTATGCCCGAGCTCAGCCGTAGAGGGTAGAAGAAAAAAATATAAAAGTGAGCCGCGCCACCGACTTAGACGGTACAAGCCGGAAACCCCTAGATCTTATAGGCACTAGCAGAGCCACAAGATAAACAACTAAGATTATGGTAAACCAAATAAATAAAATTATAGCAAAAATATGTTGGATACTTTACTCACACAATAAATAATTAAGGTACACAACTCAATAGCAACATCATAACAAATATAGTCAAAATTAACAGCTATGGTAAAATTTTCTTGCTAAATCAAACCAAAAATTTAAAATTTACAACTTTATAAAATAACCAGAACAGAAGTAAGAGTAACAGACTTTACCAAATTAAAGAAAAAAAGTAAGACATATATAAATTAACTCATTAATAACACTAATTCAAACATTTACATAAAAGGCTGATAATTCACTAGTTGGTTGTCCTTTAAAATATCGAGATTGTAGGATATTTACAAATAAGTACGAAGAAAATATATTTTTACTTGGACATAAAGAATTATTGAGAAGGTTATTTTAATCCAAGTTTAGTTTTGGCATATTATCTAATGCAATAAATAGTTTCCAACAATGTACTATATTAATAAACTAAAACAGAACGTAATCGTGGTGTCAGAATGAGTCACTGCGTTATATATTTAAAAATAAATCACTTATAACCTTTGGGTATACGAATTCACAAAGTACTATATTTATAAACTAAAACAAAACTTACTCGTGGTGTCGAAATGAGACACGGCGTTATATATTTAAAAATAAATCACTGATAACCTTTGGGTATACGAATTCACATGTACTCCTGTGGCCTACTCCTGGGGCCGGTTTGATTATGGGGCGGCAATTAACAATGGCTTCCCTCAAATAGATCTCGCTTGCGGATATTTAACTTGACACCAGAAATCCAAAATATCAACAACGTAGGTAAGATAGCATGGTCAAGTTAAAAATTAAATGGTTTTTCTTCAAAATCCAATTAAGATGGCCCAAATACAGCAAGATATGAAAGAAATCCCATAGAGGTTCTGCACACGTGCTAATAACACACCGTCCCAACAACTTTCACCAACACCTGACTTCCAAGACTCTCAACACACGACTGACTCTCCTATGCCGGAAATCAAGAAATGACACGGAATAAACGTCAACCCACAATCTTCTCAAGTCCGTGCTCCACAATCGCCTCGTCCGCGCTGTTAGCCAGCCCCATCCACACAGAAATTGCAAACCAAACAATAATCCTACCCCTACAAGGTATGCAACATTATCTACAACGAATGATATATTTGAGTTACAACAGAGTACTGTATGCAACACTACTTACGAGTAAGACACAATTATAATGAACCGTAGAAGGGAAAAAATAGGCACGTGACAAATTTTCCCCGAAAGTTATTTACCAAAAATTAAAAAAACCACTCGCAGAGATGCATAGATCTCACCTATCCCAAACAGAAGGTAAAAAGAAAATTTTAAGTTGTGTCAACGACCTTCAGGTACATAATATGATTTATACAGATCTGTGTTTTACTTAATAAAGATTCACCCCCTTAAAATATTTTTTTAAATCAAAATGACAGTCCACCTGTTGGAAATCTGATACTCAACCTTATTTTGAGTGCTACCAGAAAAAATAAAATAGTCTGTAAGATTTATTACCGCAGCATATGTTGCGAAAAATTCTTTTAAATTTTAACAATAACAAAAAATAAGTCGTTTATTATCATGAGAGGTTACAAAGGCAGGTTAAGATGCATAAGAGCGCTTGTTAATAAATAAGATGGAAAAGGGTCACCAACCGTTTGCCCATTTAAACTGGTTAGATTTTTTAAATCGCCGTTTTAAATTTTTTTTTAATGTATTTTTGCTACTACTCTCGTATTATACTGGACAGTGGCGGCTGCTGCAAGGAGGATAATGAGTCACTGCCCTTCCTGATAAATTTCTTCTTATAATGAATTAATTTTAATAAATTTTTATGGATATTGGTTGCATTAAAAGTTTGAAAAAACGCTCGACCTCCTCAGCTAAGTCGAGCGTTGTCTTGCATGTTCCATTACAATATTCTCAAGATAGTAATTAGCATTCGTGGATCTCGTACGAACAGGAATTAATTTTGTGCGAGCGTCAAAGCATATATCAACCTAGAAAAAAATAGATCGACCGCCGAATGGAATCCTTGCAGAAATATTGCAGAGGGCAAACCTCTTTTGGTTTTCGACAGACTGGTTCAAGACCATCTTGATGTTTTAGAATGAATAAATTTTTTACAATCATCCACAGACCAATTTTGAGGATTTCGAACAAAACGAGTTCGTTTCTGATCACACAATTAGTGAAGGTCCTCTTTCTTAAAGCGTATTGTCCAATAAAACGTTTCCTACCCCATTCAGGCCTCTTACCATACGATTTTTGCCTAACAACTTTAACAATATCCCTCATCCACAAAAATTGGTCTTATGAGTGTATATCTGTTCTTTGATTCTTATAAATGTATTAAGTTTGGTTTACAGTTGTTGTGAAGGATAAAGGAATGCTTAAAAGGTTTGTACACGTAGAGAGGATGAATAAAAGAAGATTGACTAAACAGCGAGTGTAAATGGGCAAGTCGGTAGAGGTCGATCTAGGCCAACGTATCTCGATCAGATCGAAATTGTTTTCAAGGAAGGCCAGTTCAAGAGTGCCGGCAACCGACGAGCATGTATGAAAGCGCCGATGAAAGTAGAAGAAGCGAAAGACGTGTGTAATATCCGTAGCAAGTGGAAAAAGGCGTGACTATATGTATGTGTAGGATTTCAAAAAATCCTATATCTTCAGAGAAAAAAAAACACATACTTTATTTATCTATTAAAAATCCTAACACAACTTTTAGTACACTTCTGGTTTGAATAAAGCGAATGAAGCGAAGGTCGCGTCGTTTTACATATATTTTAAGGGACATGACGCAACGCACCATTGAGGGCTCAGCCTTACTGACTAGGAGATACACTAAATTGTGTATCTCTCTTAGCAAACAGGTTATATTTAACTATCAGTAAATTAACTTAAGGCTAATAAACTAGTACGCCAGTAGCCGATAATCCACACATTCTCTCTCTCTCTCTCTCTCTCTCTCTCTGTAGCACTACAACCCGGGGTGGGTTTTGGCTGCCTCCACTCTGTTGCCTCCATCTCGTCCGGTTTTCCTCTGTCTCTTGCCACGTGTCAAGGTCCACTCCCAGGATGGAGAGGTCCTTTCGAAAGTTATCTCGCCATCTTAGTTTTAGTTTTGGTTTACCTAGTGGTCTTCTTGATATCCACACACTGGTTATTGGTAATATCTGGTCCTTGTATATACTCGTATTTATGGTAATGTAATTCGCTACGTGACTTTTACGGTAATTAAGTATTTATTAACCGAAATTGCTTTTTTAAAAAGACAACTTTATTTATAATAAAAAGTATAATGTAAATAATATGTCTTATAAACCCAAAAGAATGTGTGTTTGTTGAGTCTAGATCTCGATATTAATGTTTTGGTATCGGATTTCGTGGAACAGATAAAAACTAAAGATAATAGTGAAGAATGATGTTCAGTCTAAGATATTAAGTTATCTACGTTTTTATTGAATGTTCTTTGTTTTAAATAGTTGGTATTTTTTTTACCCACCTTACACAAATATTAGTGGTAATAATGGTTTGCCATTTTTTATTTGTGGCTTATTGTAGAATTTCATCTTTTCAATTGATATTTCGCATCCTTCGGGGATTTTAATTAGCGATGGTGCTTTTATATTTCTAAATATTGGTCAGTTTGGCACTTGGATATTAATTTTTCTATTTGGAATGGGATGACCAATATTTCGTTTGTCGTTATTTGGTCGATGATCGTTGGTTGGTCGTAGGTTGACTTCTCTGACGTGGCACTCTGTAGATTTAAGCCCTTTTAGAATGTGAAGTGTGCAATTGTCTCTAGGGACTGAATTGTTTTTGCAAAAGAATAGATTTTCTAATACTGGACATTATTCTTTTTGAAATTGTGATTATTCGGCTGATCATGCCAGTGTAGTAAATCAGGCCGTTGCCCTGTAGGTACGTTATAGTGGTTACGGGAAAACTCTTGATAATGAAAGGAACACTGCACTTTTATGAAAACATTTATTATACACAAACTATCGTTACAACTACAAGCAAATGGTTAACGTTAAGATCAAAACCACAGATTAGGTACCGAACAGATGCAAAAGTTGAGGGAGAAAGTCTTACGACGGGAGAGATCAACATTCAGACCAATTTAAATATCCTCCTCGTGATTTCTTTGGTGCGAACAACAGAGTGACTGCTGTGGGTACCTGGGTAACGAGAAAGCCAACCAGAACCAGTCTTTGGAGTGACCACAAGTGCTGCCAAAACCATTATTTCGGACTGGTAGGAGAGAAAAAGGCTCACGCTATGGTCTGATCCACCGGTGTTAAAGCATTTCTACCCAAAACCTCGAGAAACACAACCAAGCAGTTCTTGGACCTGTAAATTCTGACGGGACTGCTTACAGGACATTGTCGTCTAGGATACCACCTCGGAAGGATAGGTTTGAACCAAAAAATGAACTGTTTTGCTGCGTGGAAGACGAAACTGCTACACACAAACTATGTTCATGCCTCTGCTTAGCAATAATAAGGTTCAACATATCTGGTTTTACCAACTTAGAACCTACCGATTTAAAGAAAAACCAAACCCATACAACCATGAACTTCGTGAGAAGAACTGGATTGTGCGGTGAACTGTAACCTCTAGGGGTAAGCCACAATAGACCCATCATGGGTCAAAGTGGAGTGCCGACAATACGCCCCACCCAGATGATACCTAACTTAACTAAAAAATGAGATCTTAACGATAAAAATAAGGAAAATTATTTTTGACAGATGACAGTTGTCAAAAACAATGCGTTCTTTTAATTTTTTATAGGTTATTGTTTTCGTTTGATATTGTTAGTCGCAAATTAATAATACTCAAGCACTCACAATTATCAACATCAATCTGGTTTTCACATCTATTGACACTCCGAGCAACAATTATATGCATGTTTATATGTTTTTTTATTATTCAAATATATTACGGACCGTACAAGATCATGACAAAATATAAATACAATTCAATTGAAATATTTATTAAGTACTCACTATTGTACTGCACAATGATTCTACAATTAAACAATTCAAATAATAATCAAACAAAAACACTATTTCAACAATGCACGTTATATACACATTAAACTTTTCACTAAATCCATTCAATGTTACTTATAAGAATAACACAGCACTAATGTTGCACAATACGTCAGCTGTATAGCTAGATATACTGCTTTAAGCATGACAGTGACGCGAACGCACGAGATTTCACCCATCCAAAAAGCGTCTAACGAGCACAGCACACGGTCGCTGCGCGTGCGCCAGTCGTGAGCATGTTGGTGACGTCGTCGTGAGCATGTCAGTGACACGAACCCATAAGATTTTTACCCTACCAAAAAGTTCCCAACGCGGCTAAAGAAGTTTTCACGTTAAAAAGCATGAAGAAAATATAGCATATATATTCGGCAGGTATTTTTCATTACGCCATATTTATTTCCTTTCATGCATATTGTCACGTGCCTATTTTTTCCCATCTACCTTTTCATTATTATGATAGTCTGGCGTTCGTAATTAGTTTTGCATACCGTATTTGGTTCGTTGTATATAGTGTTGCATACCTAGCAGGGAAGGGATTTAATCATTAATGGCTGTGACATTCTGTTAATTGGAGTGGGAGTCTTTGTATTAGATTTCGCCTTGATTTTTTTGGCCTCGATTGTCGTGTGTTGTCAGCTATATTATTGTTTGGTTTGCTTTTCTGTGTGTATGGGCTGGCTATCAACACGGACGAGTGCGATTATGAGTAGGGACATAGATTTGCAAAGTTTGGCTGACGTGGGTCCCGTGTCATTTTTCTGATATCCGGCCTGGGAGAGAGAAGTGGAGATCATTCGCTTGGTGTCAGTGGTGGAAGTCAGGTGAGAGTTTTTGGAACGATTTGATATTAACACGTGAGCAGAACTTCTACGGTTCTTTCTTTCATATCTGGCAGTATTTGGGCCATCCCTATTGGATTTTGAAGAGGAACCATTTAATTTTTAACTTGACCATTCTGTCGTGCCTTTGTGGTGGAGATTTTGGTTATTGGGGTCGAGTTAAAATAACCACGTGTGGGATTTGATGAAGTGAAGCCATTGTGAAGTATCAGGTGCTGTTCTATAATTCAAACCGGGTCAGGAGTAGGCCACAGGATTCGTGAATTCGTATACCCACAGGTTACAAGTGATTTATTTTAGAATATTTAAACGACGTGATTTGTTTCCGACACCGCTATTAAGTTTCGTTTTAATTTATTAATGTGGTACACTGTTGAAAACTATTTATTGCATTTGATATTATGCCGAGTCCGAACTTTGATTAAAGTAATATTCTCAATAGTTCTTTGTGTCCAAGTAAAAACGTTTATTCATACTTATTTGTAAATATCCTACAATATTGCTAGTTTGAAGGACAGCCATCGTAAAAAGAATTATTTTTAAAAAAAGATCGATTGTTTTAACAGTGCAAATCTTTATGTAAACGAAAAAAGAAAAAAAAATGTGATTAAATTATCAGCCGTTCGTGAACGTTGATGAAGTATTGGTAAAAAGTTGACTTGAATATGTTTTTTTTGTTTTTGTAACCTGATAAGGTTTGTCATTCTTACCTTTGTTTTAATTATTTTAATGGAATCGTAAACTTTGGATTTTTGATTTATTGTTGTTTTATAAGTTGTAAATTTTGAAGTTTCGATTTATTGTTGGCTGTTAATTTTGATTATTTGTGTTAATCTTTTGCTATCAGGAATTCTATATAAAACCGATTATTTTTGAAATTTTAAATAGTGTGAACATTTCTTTTTTTTGTTGTTTTTAATTCTCTTTTGTACCTCATTAGGTTTTTATTATTGTCTGAAAGATTGTTATAATTAATTTAAATATTATTTTAAGAAAAGTGTATTAAATTCGTTTAATCCACTTTACGAAAATACAGAATGTATTGTAAAAAGTCAGAACATCATTTTTACTTAATTAATATATTGCAGTAATTGTAAATATAGTTTTATTTATCTAGTTCACCATAATTGTTTGTTGTTTATCGTGTGGTTCTGCTGGTGCCTACAAGACCTAGGGGTTTCCGACTTGTACCGTCTAAGTCGGTGGCGCGGCTCACTTTTATATTTTTTTTTCTTCTATCCTCTACGGCTGAGCTCGGGCATAATTTGCCAGTAGAGAGACCGCTGGCAGAGTACTCTTTAGAGAACAAAAAAAAGACGTGGCAATATTTTCTATATTTGATGCCAGGCGTCCCGCGACGGCTCATTTTTATTTCTTTTTTACTGTTACGTTCACTGGAGCAAGTTATTACTTCACAAATTCACTGCATCTAAAACAACCAAGTTCAGATCTAACCTCACACCTAGCAGCTTCATCTCTAAATACCACATTTTGGTGGACACTTTTTCAATAAAAGTTCCATGTTTAATTGCTCTCTTTATCTCTACCTTCAATAGTTAAAATTATCGATATTTGAAAATATCGATTGTAATCGATAGTACTCTCGATAGCTCTTTACTGATAGGAGCTACCAAAAATAAATGTATCTAAAATATTTTTCTGATGTTACAGGATCTGCAAAATAATGCCATGGCAACAAAGAAGTCGCCTACGCACGAGAGCGTTAAAAAAATCCACCACTCCTATCCAGGCCTAAAGTTGCCCAACATCGTCTTGTCGATGGATTTATTTCCTGTGGTAGAAATGGAAATCGATCAGGTCGAGAAGTATTTCATAAAGAAAAATATTAACATGAAAAAACACGTTCAACAAATCAAAAGAGTGGAACGTCTCAATAACAAAACGCCTCCCGTCTCTCCAATCAGCATTAAGTATCGTCAAGAGAAATCCAGCTACGAGATCGTTCATAAATCGATTCAGCATCATTCGAATGACGGCGACGGCTGCCTACAGAACGAAATCGTCGACTTGATCGACAAATCGATGCCGCTCGCCAACAGAAAAAGGAAAAATTCCTTTACCGATTCTTCCCCGAACAAAAAAATCGTCTCGACCGATACGCAGACAATTGATACCGAAAGAACCATCGAAGATTTATTCCCCGTTAAGAGGATAGAAATAGAACAACAACCGTTACCCGATTTGCCTCCGATATCTTTACAGGCAACCGATCAAAACGCCACCATCGAGCACGATACATTCCCAATCGATTGTCCACAATCGATACCATCGTCAGAAGGCGTCGACGTAGCCGTCCCATTTGGTTCTGCTTCGTCTATGGAAACGACACTGCAAGAACCCTTCGTCCATATCGATGAGCAATCGATTCGCGAACGATCGATTTCAGCAATCGAATCAATCAGAATCGAAATGGTCCGTTCCGAAGCATCCGTTTGTAAATTTTGCAGTGACGTTTATGATTCGGAATCGGCGTTGCAAACGCATTTAACGGTGTGTTTCACGAAAAAGGCAGCGGAATCTTCACCAGACGTCGTTCTGGAACGAATCGAAGACGACGAAAATAACCGAAGAACGTACTCGGAAGCTTTGAGCCGTCTGCTCGCCATCGACGACGTTATAGACATCAATTCCGACGAAAAATCGTGCGACGCCGCATCGATTATCTCCCCCTCGATCGTGATCACGGACAGCCAATTTCCCGGAACTAATTACGACGTGGATACCGTAAATCTCATCAAACGACTTCTAACAAACGATAAAAATCAATATCCCATCCACGAGCATTCCCAGACAGATCCAATATATCCCGAAGACAGTTCCATCGTGTACAACGCGCAAGGACCTTCGATAGAACTGCGGCGGTTTCGGTCGCTGTTAAACTTCTACAAAATTCCCGTCCACATCGAACCCGGCGACGCGTTGAAGCTCAACTTCGGTCGCCGCGACGATGGAAACGCTCCCAAACGGAAATTTAAACATTGGAACGATATCGCGCCGATTGACGTCACGATAAAAAGGAAGGAAGCTAGCAAAGGAAGTTCCCCCGACATCGGCAATACTCGTGCGACAGTCGACGCGGACCCCGAAGCGCTGAATAACGTTCTGAATTCCATTGACGCGACGGTGTCCAAGGGCGGTAGCGAGTACGTTTCACCGCCGCTGATGGTCACGCCGTCAGTGGTCACCGACGAAACCATACAACAACTGTTGGACGACGTTACGACGTCAACGAATTCGCAGGTCGCGATTGTACCGCATTTGGGTGTGAACTTCGAGGACGATTTCGAAATGTACTACAACCCGAACGTGCCGCAAACAAGCTCACGTCGATTACCACCATCTCTCGTCGGATCCGACCGTTTTCAATATTCCCCGAGTCTTCCCGTTATTAAAAATTCAGCGAACAGGCCCTGTACAGGTCGACAAACTGCGGATCGCGGAGAAAAAATCTTCAATCCGAATACGCCCCCTGTCGTCGGAAGCCACACAGCCTCCGGCGATCAAAACTTTACTAATTACATAAATTTCAAAGTAAATGTCTTCAATCAAAACGGATCCGAGCCATATCCATCGCCTCTCACCCGATCGTATCCGACCCTTTACAATCAGCTGATTAATCATTACCCTTCCTACCTTCCTGCCAGCGAAAATACTATGCCGCCACCCGCTAATAATGTCCCTCCTCTGTATAACGCAAACGCTTACGTCGCACCGAATCAAAAATCTTTCCCTAACCAAAACCCGCACAGTGAGTACTATGGGAACACCCGAATGCATCATCAGCTCCCCAATTATTATCCGTACGCAGTCGCTCACAAACCGAACGATTTGAGGCATTTTAGGAAGCCCATTAATGTCAAATACAACGCGACGATCGAGCAGCCCGTACGTTATACTGGACGTCCTGTAAGTTACTCCTTTAATTCCAACATTCGAGTGCGACCGATTAGCGATTTGAAGTAACTGCAACTACCGCTAAGTGAGTAATAAGTTATTTATCATTCGTTGAAATTTATTTATAATGTTATTGTTTTTATGCAGGATATCATTCGGTCACCGCTCGGGCATTCTTTGCTCACCCTGTACAAATAAAACTAAGCTGGCAGTATTATTGCCATTTTCGTACCTTCTTCACTGCTGGACTGTATACGATCCTAAAGTATCTTTGACGACTTTAAGCTTTGCGCCATCTTGTATATTTTTTTTAATTCTCCAAACGTATTATTATACAGATATGCAAAAATAATTAAAAAACAGAAATTTCAATGCAAAACGTTGAGGTTTACAGTATCCAGTCGACCAGCACAAAATATAGTAAATATTCGTGACAAACAATCAAATAATTATTTATTTAATTAATTAATTAATTACGCGACTCCAATTTGAACTATACCAACCTCGGCGATATGTGTCTGCGACGATAGAAATCAGTTAATCAGTATGAAACCGTTAGCGACGGTGTGAACGTGTGAGAGAGAGACTTATAACATTACACATAATAAAATATATGCAATGTACAAACCTATCTGAAAAAACGCAAAAGATACAAAGAAATGAAAAACATTGAGAATATAAATATACTGTTGTACACAGGACAGATATTTGACTAACAAAATATTTAAAATTGGACTTTCTTTCTAAAGCCATTAGTGTTATTATGTTGCAAATCTCCGTCTGTATTCACTGTGTTGCTGAACTTGTTGAAGCACTCGATTCCAAGTCTTGCGACGTTATCCGATGCTTAACTTCCACGACTTCCTATCCTCCCATTGATCTTCCTGTAAGTTTCGAGAGCTCATCGCTATTGTGATACGCTCTGTCCGGGTCTTTTTGGGTCTTCCTTTCTTTTTCCAGTTTGGTGGTATCCATTGCATTATTTTCTTGGGAAGTCTGGCTTCATCCATCCGCTGGACATGACCATACCATATGAGTTGTCTCTGTTCAATGCCGGTTATTAACTGTCCATCCACTCCCATTCTTCTTCAAACTTTCTCGTTTCGAATTCTTTTGCATCTGGATATTTCCAAGGACCGTCTAAAAACATCCATCTCGGTGGCTTTAAGTTTTCCTTTATTATTTTCTGTAATTCTCCATGTACAACAGAGAGCTTTTAATCAGGGTTTCATGGATATTATATTTTCGTTTTTTTTCTATTTCGCCATTCAAACATGCAGTTAATCTTCTGGCCTGGGTTATTCGTTTTTGATCTCTCTGTCATCTATTCCTGTAGTGTCAAATTCGACACCCAGGTATGCATAATTATTGCACGCTGTCATTTCGTCTGCGTCCAGTTGGATATTTGATAATTCAATGCCGAGAGGGAGATATTTTGTTTTTTCCGTATTAAGTTTCAAACCCCAATGTTTCTTTCTATTCTTCTATTCTTCCTGCAATATGCGTGCCATATATTCCAAATCGTCCTTGTCGTTAGCGAGGATAACTTTCGTCAGCAAATTGTAACGTATAAACACTCGATACCCATTCCCCTGCATTTTATCTTCCATTGTTTTGAGCTTTTGCTACATATATTTTAAATAGTGTGGGTGAGACACACAGCAGTCTTGACGTAATTTCTTGTTGACAGAAAATGGTTGTGATAGTTTGTTATTACTTTTTTTTTTATGTAGAACCGTTATGTAGATTTTGGAGAGCTTTTATTAGTGTTTAACTAATGTTTGATTCCTGTAATACTTTCCAGAGGTTTTTAGCAGGAACTGTATCGTAGGCTTTATGGAGATCCACAAACATAAGATGGGTCTCTTGATTGGTACCACACCTATTTTCTATTAATTGTTTCAGGCAGGATACATTATTAGTGTAAGTTCTTTAAGCTCTAAAAAGTAGACTGTTCTTCTTCTTCTTGATCTCTTAAGTCAAGTTCAATCAGATCTCTAAGGATTCTTCAGTCTTGTTTACTGCCTTTTGTATGAATGGACGAAATATAGGCGACTTTCCACTCTTCTGGTACAGTGGATACATTTAAGAATTTATTTACGCACCAAGTGAAGCATTCGAAAAGTTTATTTGGGCCTATTTAATTAATTCAGCTGGAATTTCTTGTCGGCCTGACGCCCTACCATTGTTTAACCTGACCTTGACCTATTTCTAGGCGTAAAAAAGTCTGACGGATATTTGTTTTACTTATTGTATTGTACGAATTGATGTCTTCGTTCTTCTTAGGAAAATGCTCATTCTGTTTTATGTATAAAATTAATTGGTAAATAAAAAGGCTAGGTAACGTTAGAATCTTTGCTTTTTTATAAAGTGGCTAACCCGATGTTGTTGGTGGCACATTATACACAGCCCTCAGAATTTTTTTCTGAGCTATGAAGGCTCCTCAGATGATGCAACTCAGAATATTAAGCCGTATTGAAGGGTTGACTGTACGAATCCATAAACCTGTCAGGAAAAGGATTTTTATTTTGCTTCCCCATGATGGTTTCACAAAATTCCATATTTTACAGATTTGGCTTTTGAATGGCACAACAAGAGGTTGGTTAAACCTGTATTGCGTCGGATTTAAAATGTTTTTTTGGAGTTCAACTTTTTAGTTTATTTTTTAGAAGTTAATGTTATGTTTATAAATTCGTAGAATACCTATCTTATTTTCGGGAGCCGTTGTGGTAAGGAATAGATTTTTAGAAGAAATATTTGATTTCTTGCATACGTCGTAGTCAGTTTCCTGATAGGTCAGACATGCACACCGTCGGTAACATACTGATTAACTGATTTCTAGCGTCGCAAACACATATTGTAGAGCAAGAGCCCGCGACCGTCAGACCTTCTTTATTTTATAAAAGCTGAAAGTTTCTTTGTGCATGTGCTCAAAACAGGTAAGAACGATCAGAGACTAATGAGTTTGGATTGTGGTTACTTGGGCAGGTAACAGGTAGTAAAGGTGTATGAAATAGTACCAAAATTTCCTTAGAGTATAAACTTCATTTTTTATATTTTCTTCGGAATAACATCTGACATCGCGCTATTCATTGCCGAACATTGCAGCACAGCTGCATCCCCCTGCCAGACACCCCTAAATTTAAAAAAAATATAGTTATACTTACGTTATAATATAAAAGCTAAATTTTATGTATGATACTTGGGGACCTACAAAAAAAGTTATCATAGTAGCCGAGCAGTTTTAATGGTTTTTACATCTTGCCAGACACATTGAAAGTCTGCTGTAGGTGCGAGGTAGTGTTAGCTAAACATCGATAGTTTTGATTTTCGATAGTTATCGATAGTTTTGGGAAAACTATCGAATGAATATCGATCCAGAGTGCAGTTTTCAAACAACATCCGTATACACATTTGGATTGCTTTCTCTCTTCCACATACACTTAATCAGTTCAATAGTATCGATATTTTCAGAAACTATCGATATGAAACGATAGTTTTTTACTATCGATATTATCGATATACTATCGATGTTTAGCTAGCACTAGTGCGAGGGCGAGGCGATCGCTGTTCTAGTGGGTGCGAGTGAGATAGAAAGTTTAGTCTATTGCGATCGTTTGAGAAATTCAATGGAAATATAGTTTTATAACGTTCATAGCCATCTTATATAAAGTAAAAGGGATAGTGGTTAAAGACTGTAAATAAAATGGTTCTGCGGTCAAGCCAGATATCAACGGCGTTGTTAGAGACGTATTGTATATAGAAACACTGGCTAATTTTGTTTTTCACTGTTTTTGTTAGAATTTACAGTCTCAGAAGTTAAAATTTTTTTCATAATAAATGTAAATTTAAATGACATAGTATTCCCGGTGATATCCATTATCTGTATACTCATCTGGCAAAATAATGTCTTTATATTTTAGGTTGTTTTATTCTGATTTTCAAAACAGTACGACATTTTTCTTCGTTTCCGCCGAGAACAATATTATTTTACCATCACTTTTATTACAAACACAACAAATTAATATATCTCCAATGATAACACTTAACTAAAACTACTTTTATTTTTCAACCGGAATAAATAGCTAAAAGTGTATTTTTTTACCAAAGGAATTGGAAAAATATTTTGTAATAAGAAATAGTTTTTCTTGGAGTTGTATTTGATGCTTGTGCTGCACTCAAATATGTAAGATCATTAAATAAATCCGACCGTACTTCTTGAAAGCTTTTCATTAATTTTTTACATTGCCTATAATTATTTACTTATAATAAAAAGTAATTAACATTTCACATAACTTTCCCATATGTTGATAAATTTGAAGTGAACCAGGATTAAAAAAAAACAGATGGAGCAAAGCTTGCACGACAAAGATACTTTGCTAGCGTATACAGACCAGCGATGCATTTGCTGCATCATCCGACTATCTTTCAAGGTTAACTAAAAGGAAAGAGTGGACGGAATACGTCGCCGACAGCCGACTACCTGAATAACCGTCTGTACTATTTTTTCATGTATAAAAATAATGTAAGTGATTTCTTGGAACACTCCACTAGTTATTAATTTTTTATAAATTTGTTATGTTTTTTCATATTATAACTTTGGTAAAAAACGTTTATTTTGTTGTTAAAATAAAGGATTATTTTTAGCTTTCTGCATTTGTTAATTTTCCCATCCTGTAGTATATTTTATTTTTTTCTCTTTGAATAACTATTGGCCAAGTTGTCGTAAAAGGCAGAAGATGACGTACGACAGGTAATGGGGACAAACCTATCATGCACTCCTCCGATCCGATGTTGTGGATCGGAAAGGGGTGAGTACTCTTGTCAAACACGGTTCCGGCTCCTTTCCGATTTCCAACTACAAATATTTGTACAATGGTTGTCCTTTAAAATATCAAGATTGTAGGATATTTACAAATAAGTAGGAAGAAAATATATTTTTACTTGGACATAAAGAATTATTGAGAAGGTTATTTTAATCCAAGTTTAGTTTTGGCATATTATCTAATGTAATAAATAGTTTCCAACAATGTACTATATTAATAAACTAAAACAAAACTTAATCGTGGTGTCAAAATAAGTCACGGCGTTATAAATTTAAAAATAAATCACTTATAACCTTTGGGTATACGAATTCACAAAGTACTATATTGATAAACTAAAACAAAACTTAATCGTGGTGTCAAAATGAGACACGGCATTATATATTTAAAAATAAATCGCTGATAACATTTGGGAATGCGAATTCACATGTACTCCTGTGGCCTACTCCTGTGGCCTGCTCCTGGGGCCTACTCCTGGGGCCGGTTTAAATTATGGGACGGCACCTGCTAATTAACAATGGCTTCCCCTTAAATAAATCCCGCTAGCGGCTATTTTAACTCGACACCAAAATCCAAAATATCAACAACGAAGGTAAGATAGAATGGTCAAGTTAAAAATTAAGTGGTTTTTCTTCAAAATCCAATTAAGATGGCCCAAATACAGCCAGATATGAAAGAAAAAACCGTAGAGGTTCTGCACACGTGCTAATATCACACCATCCCAACAACTCACACCACACCACTCCCAAGACTCTCAACACACGACTCACAAGACTCTCAACACACGACTCCCAAGACTCTCAACACACGACTGACACTCCTAGGCCGGAAATCAAGAAATGACACGGAATAAACGTCAACCCACAATCTTCTCCAGTCTGGGCTCCACAATCGCCTCGTCCGTGCTGTTAGCCAGCCCCATCCACACAGAAATGCAAACCAAACAATAATCCTATCACTACTAGGTATGCAACACTATTTACAACGGATGATATATTAAAGTTACAACAAAATACGGTATGCAACCCTACTTACGAGTAACTAAGGAATACGAAACTATCAGAAAAGACCCAATTAATAATGAAACTGTAGAAGGAAAAAATAGGCACGTGACATCCAGCTCGATACTCGCCAGTCTCTATTCAAACATTCTCGTGAAAGGTCCTGTACGCAACTGCGATTTAGCCATGGTGTTACTTTGTTTAGAATAGATGCAGGAAATCGAAGATCATTCATGGTGGACAAAGAAAAACGCAGATTTTGGGTACAGCTGCTTGGAAAAAATATCTGCGAAAAAAAAATTTTCCACACTTACCTATTTAAATTATTTATTAAAAAAAATAATGTGTGATCGATTTTTAAAAGTATTAAAATTCTGTACTCGATATGTAACCAATATGTAATCTAACACCAAGTGAAGTATTTAAAATTGTATCTTTAAATACTGAATAGGTACTTTCTCACTTCTTTAGTGAGCTGCCCCGGTTTGATACCGGCCCAATTTTAGTAAAAAATAAAACAAAAAATAACAACTCCGCACAAAAAAAAATACATACGTATAGCCACGCCTTTTTCCCGTAGGGGTAGGTAGCCACCACTTCTTTCCACTTGCTACGTTTCCTCTACTTTCATCAGTGCTCTCATGCATGCTCGTCGGTTGTTGGTACTCTTGCCCTGGCCTTTCTTCAAAACAATGTTGATCTGATCGAGATATATTCGCCGAGGTCGACCTCTACCGACTTGACCATTCACATTCACGAAAATACAAGTCGGAAAACGAATAGTCTGCACAATCGGAGCATGATCGGATACAGGATCGGAGTTGGTTGAGAGTGGGATCGGACACTTGTTGGAAAGGTGTGAACTATGGCGTTTGGAGTCCAGTACATTTCCCTCTCAGACGCTCCTCCGTACGCATGATCGGAGTCGGATCGGAAAGGTGCATTATAATACAACACAAAATCCGATACACAACGTTGCCAAGTTGTGATTTTTATAGGAGTATCTAGAAATTGTACAAAATTTAGGGTTTTCACTTAAACATGTTGCCATTTTAAAAATAAACCTACTTTCGTATAATTAATATTGCTTGGGATAAACCATATTCTTTAGGATGGTACAAAAATATGCCGATAGCGGTGAACATGATGTGTAAGTGGGTAAAAAAATCTGTAGAGTTGATTGGACTCGATATTAAAAAAATTAAAATTACCAACCATTCCGTACGATCGACTACAATGTCTCATTTTGCCAAAAATCACAGGACATAGCTCATCTAATTCATTAAAACCTTACCTGCAATTGAATAATGAACATCATTCAAATTTAATTAATAACTTGAGAGAGAGAGTGGGGAAGAATCATTAACTTTCAACACCTCCACCCAAGGGCACAACATTTATAATAATTGTATTTTTTATGTTCAAAACTTCAATGCATTCTTATTTAAATAACTTATTCAGTTTATATTGAGTCGAGTGATGTAAATTTGTTGAAATCACTTCGAGACGTTGCAAATAACAGATATATATATATATATATATATATATATATATATATATATATATATATATATATATATATATATATATATAATCCAGGATATCTACAGCTGTCGCTGCCTTCCTGCTTTCAGCCCTTGTCTCCAGTTGTCCTTGTCCTGCCAGTCTCCGTCCTGCAGGTTTCTTAATTCCATCGCCTCATCCACTTCGTCTCTCCATGATCGCCTTGGTCGACCTCTCTTTCGTCTGCCTAATGGACTCCACTCAGTTACCCGGTGTATCCAGCGATCCTCCGGAGTTCTTCTAACATGTCCGTACCACGTTAGTTTCTTTTCCTCTATGTGTTCTAGTATGTCTTTTTTTACCTCCATTCTTCTCCTGATCTCCTCATTTCTTATTCGATCTAATCTGTTCACTCCACAACTCCTTCTCCAAAAGTCCATTTCTGTGGCTACAATCTTCCCTTTGTTTTTTTTGTTGATCACCCACATTTCAGCTCCATTAGTCATTATGCTGCGAACTATTGAATTGAATATTCTCGTTTTATTAGTCTTGGTTATGTGGCGTCCCATAATATTGGGTTTAATTGATTAATACATGCCCTAGTTTGACCTAGTCTATTTTTTATTTCTTCCTCTGTTGTTCCACTTTTTGATATTATAAATCTTAGGTACTTAAATTTCTCTGTTCCTGAGATCTGTTGGTTATCATCTATTTCTAGGTGATATATCCTGTCTTGTGCCGTTGACATATATTGGGTCTTTTCGAGGTTGATTTCCACTCCATTTTTCCCATATTCCTCCTCTAGTTTCCGCATCATAAAACCTAAATCCTCCTCATCTTGAGCTATGATTACTTGATCATCGGCAAAGCTTAGAGTATACAGATGATCATTTCTAATTGGTATTCCCATTCCTGCACATTTTCTCTTCCATGGTCTTAGTGTCTGTTGTAGAAATATTTTGAATAGTGTGGGTGATGTTGAACATCCTTGGAGGAGACCCTTAGTTATATATATATATATATATATATATATATATATATATATATATATATATATATATATATATATATATATATATATATATATATATATATATAAAGAATATGGAGGACGCCTACGTAGTAACGACTGCATGGCACTTTAAGAAGAAGGACATTCGTATTTACCATGTGATCAGGATTTTGGCTCGGTTGAGAAACAAAATGTTTCAAAGATATTTTTATTCCTGATCACTGGGGTAATGTTGTAAAAGCTGCTAGAAAAAAATTTCTTTTACAATCATTAAACTGAAAACAGAAAACTTTTTGTCTACCAACACACTGGAAACAAACGTGGTTAAACGAAAAAATTGTCCAATGATAACTCACAAGTACAATGGCTTAGATTTACGCAGTCCAACCCGTGTACTAGTCAATATAAATATTCGAATACTATAGACGTCCCTTTCTTGAATTTAAATTTGAAAAAGAGAACAAGTATTAACACACCCAATCTTAATATATTACACCCGAATGGCAGGTCGATTACTAAACAGAAAAAAAAGTCTACTTTACCTATTTGACTATGTTATATCTGTTATACCATAATTTTAAAGTGAAACTTCTTTACGCGCACCACTTGAAAAAAAAAATACACTACTTCATATACAATGCTACGCGCGCACTCTCTTTAACTACAGGCGTATAGGATACATCGTTCTCTCGTCCCTTTCCGTTCTTTTTACTTTTCCGAACACCGAAGGGTTAAAAAGGAAAGTATTGGTTTACCCCCAAAATCAAAATCGCCAAAAACATGCGCGCTTCACGTATCAAGGCCCCACGCGTTTTTTTTATTTTTTGTCTTTTAATTATATTATATTTATACTATTCCAATTTTTATAGGTTAACAAAATAAATGTTTTTTCTTAGAGAATTGAGTTTTATTTGACAAATAGATTTTTTTTTACAATTAGATGTTTTAATTGTCGTCGTCGTCTGTATCATCATTGGTGTGGGTAAGGTCATATTTCTGGATGATGTCATCAGGTAGGTGTGGCAACAGATCCTTGAGATATCCTTTCAAATCACATTTGACAATTTCCTCACAAAACTGATACAGGTCCATCTGTCCTTCATCGAATTTTTCACAAAGATCCACACCAGCGTTATACTGCTTACGTTTCTGCAAACACCATTGAACATCATTTTCATCGTAGTAAAAATTTAGATCGTAAACTGATTAATGGAGAGCATCCCAACTCAATTCACTAAAGTATGAACGCAATCTCCGAATTGCTGAAATATATCGACAGATTCCTGCCAATTTTGACTTGAGTAATGCATCCACATATTCAAAGGTTTTTTTCCAAATTTACTTTAGTTGGGCTCATAATAAAGTTTATAATTATATAGAGTACTCACACTAAAAATGGGTTGGTTGAACTAGTACTTGGTTATTTCACACTTTTGTTAACTGCTCGAAAGATTTCTCACTTTTGATTTTTTTAATAGCCCACCAATCTCTTTTTATAAGAGACACCCCCACTACATGTAAGAAGAACAACTCTATGATATACAATGTCATCTCACAATCCCATCATTTCAAGATTGCAAACATTCTATAAAAATAGCACTGACAACCAGCAAGCATCATCCCAAGGTTAAACTTCAAGGCTTTTTTTTCTATGAGTGGGAACCACCCATTTACACATAAAATGTTGAAATCTCTAATTTACAACAAGACATTGGGAAAAGAAGATTTTATAACGATTTAATGATATTAAATTCAGTGAACGTGTTGGATTTTTTTAATTTAATATATTCTCTACTGTGTCTATATCCATATGTTTGTCTGATAAACAGTAATTTCACATTACTTAGCAATTTCATCGATAATGTATTTAAAATGTCCATGTGTAAGTCCATGTAAGATCCTTTTATCCCGACACTAGAAGTGGAATCTTTGTAAAGACACAATTGACATTATTTAATGAAGGTTAAGTTCTTTTTTGTCAAAAAAAAAATACGTTTTAGAAGTAAAATTTTTTTTTTCTTTTTTTTTTGTAAAATTTTTATAGTACACCACTGCGTGTTAAGTAGCTACATTTTTTTCTGATAAAAAAAATAGAATTTTGTCAGGTAAAAATGTCACAGGTTGCCTTTAAAAAAAAAAGTTATTTCTGTACGACATCTGGTTGATTTTTTCTATGAAAATATTTGTAGATTCACTTAACTTGGGATCATTAGATGTCATTTTTTTTAACACAAAGTTACATTATAAAATTTCTGCATATGTTAGTACATAGGAGCCCCAAATTATTTATTTTAAGAAAAAAATGCTAATTTTTCATTAATTATATATTTTTTTAATATTTATGTACATTATTAACACATTTACTCATCGTATATAAAACCAAATAAAAATCATTAAATATATATTGTTGCAATGTCTACAAGAAAATAATGTTTAATTGAAATACACAAAAAACTACATTAAATATAATTTATATACTGAAAAATTATTAAAAATAATTGTCGTTTTTTCATACGTTGTTTTAGCCATAAATAAATCATCCCTAACCTTTTGTAATGCTTCCTCACATTTGGTAATTCTATTATTAGCGTCAACAATTTCAAGTTTGGCGCGTTTCCTCAGTTCACCATAGATTTGAAGTTGTGGGATCATACATTTTAATTGTTGTATGTCGACCTCTGGAGCTCTCACATCAACCTCTGGAATGTTACATTGCTTTGTTCGAGTCTTCTTCACCTTGGAAGTTACAGTTGTCTTCTTGGGACGTTTCATCCTTGTTGGATTGTGTTTGTTTATTTTCCACATCTTGAACATTATTTGTGATTAATTTATCAAACTGTTCATAATCGAAATCTTCTAGCACCACAGCAGATACATCATTATTGTCGTTTACGCCATTAAGTAAATTTAACAAAATTGAACTCATCTTGAAATAATGAATATTAAACTGATGCTGAGAGTGTTTGTAATATGTTCATTTATATTATCATTCTACCCCACCATGTAAGAAAAAATCTCTTTCAACTTCAACCTCTGATTTTTACATTTTTTTGGTAAACACTCATCTGTACCTATCAAACTGATAAATTTAAATAGAAACACCCCCAAAACATAAACTAAAAAAAGAGACAGATTAATTCCCTGGTGCTATATTATATATAATTTAGCTAAAATATATCGTTTGCCCTCGGCGAAAATCAACTCGCCTGTGTAACCTTTGACTCCACCCCGATTAAAAAGGGTGATTCTTAGAATAATCGGTCACAGAAATGTTCCGACTGAAAAAATTACCAGATGTGTGTAAAGAAATTTAGTCGTGATTAAGTTAGTCAGGGTCGCCCCATTTTTTTTTTATTTTCTTAACAAATATTTTCATTATCCTATGCATTCGATTTTAAAACAGTTGATGTACATTGACATTTTACGTTTGGTTTCTTTGTCGAGAGGGTTTATGTGTTTGAAATCCAAATAGATTGACTAATTTCAGTCGGGGTCACACAGCTTTTTTTTCCATACCGTTGCATACAAAGATAATTTTTTAAAGAAATATTTTTTCAAGGACGCAGTAATTCCATGTAAAATTGTATAATTATAAAAAACACGCAAGGTCATGTTAAAACAAGAATACGTGACGTCAGTGGCGTCGACCTTGGAAGGGGTAGGGAGCAACGAAGTTAAACAAGGTTATATGACGTCAGTGTCATTGCCTTGAAAGAAAAAGTGGTGGGGGGAGATTCAGAACCGGCAATTTTACCCTACTACTATTGACTTGACATTGTTAGATTGCCACATCACAACATTTACATGTATAAATTAATTGCTATGGCGAGTCCAATTTCACACGTTTTGCTGAAGGACCACCCTGGCAACTTTCTTGTTGATGTCGACGAGGATTATGAGAATAAGTAAAAGGTTTACTAAAACAATTGCACCTGTTCCTTTTTTGAAGTATATTTGTCCCTTGAAAACATAAGTGTAGGAACCAACACAGCACAGCCAGACGTGCCTTTTTTTTAACACTTTCTGGCTGTTCATAAAGCTATGCAGTTTGTTTGTTTTCCTGCCAACACCATTCGCTCAATGTCACTATCATCTCTCGTAAACCTTGAACCCAAGTACACAAATTCATTTACTTTTTCCACTCTTTCTCCCTTACTCAGAACTTCACAGTTTGTCATGTTTTCTTCTCTTTCAAAAACCAATACTTTTGTTTTGCTTACATTTATTTTTATCACTTTGATTTTCAGGGCATCATGCATAACATTAATCATCGCCTGCAACTCCTTTTCAGATGACGCTAATATGACTTGATCATCGGCGTAAAGAAGGTATTTGACGATCAAATAATTCATTTTTAATCCATACGCACTCTCTTTCAAATCTTTTGGACAATTGTCTATGTATAAGTTAAACAGCCATGGCGAAGCCACACATCCCTGTCTCACACCTTTTTCGCTTTTAAACCAGTCCGTGCAAGCTCCGTTTATCCTGACACAAGCAGTGGAATCCTCGTAAAGTGATTTAAGTGCTCGTATTAAACTATCGCTCACCCCATACATAGACAATGTCGACCACAATTCACTCCTCACCACCCTATCATAGGCCTTTTCCAAGTCTATAAAATTTGCATATTTCATAATGCGAAATGGGTTATTTTTTTGTTAGCCGATGTATAAACACACTCATTTTTTACTTTTTCAATTTGACCATTTCTTTAGCATGTATGTGATGAGAACATCATTTATCAGCCGACGCGTCGCGACGTGTCTTTAAATTCTCAGGCGTGAGGTTCACCAATATGTTTCCCCGAAATGTTACGTAAATATCAGCTTTTATTACCCTTCAGATGCAACCATTTCTTTTTAAATCGACCCTTTTAAAGTAGGCGTGTGAAAACATTTTATACATTTTTTGGATAAACTGGGTGATCAATGTAAGGGTGTGAAATACAAAATGTCACAGAGGAATTTTTTTAATTAACCCTATTAAAGAATAAATTGACCTTTACCGTGACGTCACTAACAATAAACAGTAGTAAACACAAACTTTATATACCTCATCCTTTTTTACTGACAGTAGAAACGCATCATACAATATGTACACTTTTCTTTCAAGCAATGACATACGTTTTTTTTGTATCTCTAATTATGACCTCTAAATGTTGAAAAGAGATAGCGCCAATAACGATTAATCAGTTGTTTCTTAAGAATTTATTTTGACCTCCTATTATGTTGATACATTGAGTTTTGTTCAAAGAGTTTTACATTTTTATTCAGATAAATTCTATAAAATCGGTTTTTTTCAAAACCTCTAATTTGTTATTTTGATTTTACTGTGAGTTTTGCAATTAATAAATACATAACCTTACTTCTTAGACGGTGGCTAAACTTTCGTGAAACGGGAACATTATTTATGGTAGATTTATAAAGTCAACCAAAGTAAGAATTACGTAAACAACCAAGAAGTAAGAAAGATACATGCATGTAAACACCCTTCAGAGTCTGACGATGATTTCTAAAATACCTATATTGTATAGTATATTTCGGAATGATAATAAATGTATGAATAGTGTACATTAAATACTTTTATTACTAATGATTTTATATTTTTTATTATGCTAGCCAATTATTTTTGTGCTGTTTTAAATTTAAATAAATTTATTCAAATAAAAGATTCACAAAAATTTCTACTTTCGTTAATGGTTACAGAATAGTTTTTTTGTGTGTTGGTAGCAGACAAAATTATTATGAATATTATTGGACTCTTATCTAAATATTCGACTATTTTAAAACAGTAATATGGAATTATTTAAATTGACTTTAACCAACAGCAATATTTAGTTATTTATAACGCAAAAAAATACTGACAAGATAAACAAACAGTTTTTTCTACAGTATGTACCTCTTTTACAAACGCAAGTTTCGTGAAAACAACCCAGCTATGAATGAATCTCTAACAACAAATCAGTTTTTGTGTTGCTCAGCAGTGACGGATTAAAAATTACAATTATAAGCGAGCTGTTTTAAAGTTAGGACGTAAAACTACTATGATTTTGTGAGATTGAAGCTAGAATATACATCGGTTATCTGGAACCCATATTATTAAGTGCATATCTATAAACTGGAGGCAATCCAAAGACGCTTCCTTAAAGTAGATCAGACTTATCCATCAATTGGCACGTCACACGAGAGTTTACTATCAAGACGTAGCTTTTTCACCCTGGATAGAAGACGAAAATGTTCTGGTGTCATTACGCTACACAAAATAATCAACAACGGAATTAGATGTCAATGCTTACCACATCAGATAAACTTTAAATTTCCCGTCAGGCATCTCGATAGACCGGCTTATTTTACACTACCACGCTACGAACAAATATATTCTGTTCGTGTATTACTCTTAAGCTTTTTAAAGACTATTTCTGCAAATTATCGCCCTATTGCATTGCTCTCAGTCATACCCAAAGTTATGAAAAAAGCGATTAACACAGAACTTATCAAATATCTGGAGAAATTTGAGATAATCCATGACAGACAATATGGATTTCGACAACTTCGGTCTACTGGAGATTTGTTGGCTTATGTCACTCAGCTCTGGACAAACACTATTGAAAAGTTTGGTGAATCCCGTGCAATAGCCTTGGATATATCTAAAGCCTTTGACCGCGTTTGGCACCAGGCATTGTTAAGTAAATTATCTGCCTACGATCTCCCAACCAAACTGCGCCAATGGCTCTTAAGCTAAACAACACTAGGGTTAGCCTAAAACATCCAGTTGTTCGTGGAAGAGTCTGGGAAATTTTCTATTACTTGTACCAGATGTTTTTTTAAAAATACCCACTCCGTATATCTTGTTAAGTAAACCCTGCATAAAAATTCACTGAAACAGGTCGATTTTGCTTTCGAGGGGAACTTCTTCGCGACTGCTCCCTTTTTTATATTTCCAAGCCACTATTCGACCTGTTTCCCGAAAGCACCAGAACAATCCTTCTATCATCTCGAAACCGCTAGACAGAGGCGGAGACAAAGCGTTCATTAATATGCACCCTAATTGTGATCGACTCTCTGACGCCGACAAATAAACAGGACCGGGTCGTAACAATACTAATTTTTCACAGAATAATAAAAAACTTGTTAGTGCTTTTGACCGGACCTATCTTTTTATATATTTTTCGATGCCCTGAATCCGAATCCTGCTCCTGTTTTGCTCCATCGGGCTTGAGTTTTGGGTAATTTGCGAAAAACGCTAAAAATCGCTGAAAATCGCGAAAAATTTAAGTACTAGTGTGTGTTTTTAATTAATTTTGAAGCTTTGTGTGCCGGTGTTATCTTTTTAACCAACGACATAAACAAAAAATTTGCGATCTCAAGAGAACTGTCAGTAACATATCATTTTATTTTGACATGCAGGTAGGCAACTGATGACACTAGTGCACCGTAAAATTTTCCGTGCGGGCGCCCGGAAAAAAGCCTACTTTCGCCGCGCTAAATAGGCATGTAAATATAGTGTTTTCAGGTAGGTATAATGAAAATTTTATTACCGCACCCTGTGTTACGAAAGAGTCTTTCAAATTTCAACAATGACAATAAATAAGTTGTTTATTACTATTAAAGGTTACAAAAGCAGGGTTAGATGCCCAAGAGCCGTTGTCATTAAATAAGGTGGAATAGGGTGACCAACTGTTTGCCCATTTAAACTGGCTAGATTTTTTAAATGGACGTTTTTAATTTTTTTTTTTTAGTAATTTAATATATTTTTGCTACTCCCGTATCATACGGGACAGTGGCGGCTGCTGCAGGTAAGGAAAATGATAAACTTGTTGCAATTTTGTCCAGGAGTTTAATTATCTCAAAACCTGAGTATTTTATGTTACTTGCATATTCCGTTTCACGTGCTTTTTCTCTAAATAGTGTATTTTTTATTAAATCATATAATTGTTTCATCATCGAAATTTTCAGTGAAAAGGTATAGTATTTACAATCTCATTTTAAAAAAGATGATTTTACCAGGGCACTGTGATATTCCGGTAATAAGTGCTTTATTCTATACTGAGTAATACCGATAAATTTAGCAAAACATATCGGCCGCCTCTTTTGATTTGCTACGGGTAGCACAGCTTATTTTTGAATATTAACGTAACTAATACGCATTCTATCTCTATCACACTATCTATCTCGCAGGCGTTGGTTGAAATAGCTTAAAATATAAATTTATGGTTACCCCACTGTAAACACCCTTCTTTCAGTTTTAAGAGTGTATCTTCGGTTTTAAATAAAGTTAGTCTATGTCTAGAATCCAACCTACGCGTTTTATTTCAATAGTGTTACTGGAAAACATTAGCGCGCACGCTGGTTTTCAATACTCGAAGATTTTTGTAATATTTGTGAAATGGCTTTTTGGAGACCGTTTGAGGTAAATGATTAATTTAACGAATTACTTAATATTGACGATATTCACATTAATAAGGAATTTCCTGATAATAATGTAATTCAAAGTAATGATAATATCCAAATTAATGATTAATCATTTAATTAATTAATTAATACATCTTAATCATGCCATTATAATTAGTAAAAATTAAAATTAGACACAATTTTTGGAATTTAAAAATCAAAACTTGCATATTCAAGTTTAACAAGTAATTTTAAATATATATAATATAATATAATTTTAAATATATATATATATACCACGAAAACGTACTGAACCTTACCCTTCCTAACCCTAACCTAACTCTTGATAATGTCTCCAAAGCGGGAGCCGAAACGTCGAGAAAACAAATTTTCTGAACGCGGTTTATCCAGAAAACCTAGTATTCATATGTATAAAGTATAGATGTCTTGACTGGCGCTTTTCGCGTAGTACTTCATGTGTACTTGGTTAAGAGTTGGAGCTGTTGATTTGTCCAGTCGAGGAGACCTACTCTATGTTGACGAGGGGCAATACCCCGAAATCGGTCTATAGGCGGTCACTTCGAATGCATAAATCTAATAGTTCTTTTTCTTACTTAAAAAGCATATTGTTACCCGAAATGGGGTATTATACACGATTATGTGTCAATGCTTGTCGAGGCATATAGCCAGAAGTGTAGTTGTTTTCTGATACATAATCGACTCACATGAACCTATAATATAGGTAACATACTGCAAAATTAGCTGGTTTTTAAATTAAGAATTTTATGCTAAATTTAGCACTTTTCATACAGGGCGTTACCCTGTTACTTAGGTAAATTACAACATATCTTTTTTGCTTAATGAGTTATGGCTAAAATGACTAGAAAATCTAAAAGGCAGTTCAATTGTGTCTGCTGAAGCACACACAAAATTAGGAGATTCGTTTCAAATAGCCAAGCACTGTTTTCTTTCATTGGAGATAAAACTTCATATTAATCCAAAACTATTTTTAGGTTATAAACAATTCATCAAAGAATACCTTCAACTAAACCATGCTAAAATAGTACCTCTTCAATTCTTTAATGCAAAACGGGAGTTAAAATATTTCGTTCCCCACCTCTGTGTGTTGCGATAACAAAGCGTTTCCACCAAACTTCGAGTTGTTTTCGACTTTTCGTGCAAAACTTCGTCCAAACTGTCCTTAAACGATATTCTTTTAACCGGCCCTCGTGTCCAACCAGAACTGGTGGACATTCTCTGTAGATTCAGATCATTCAAATATGCGTTAACAGCCAAAAAATGTACAGACAAATCTCTCTAAATCCACACGATAACTTTTTTCAGAACATTTTGTGGCGCGAATCCCCGTCAGAGCAGTTGAAATACATAGAGCTACCCTCAGTGAGTTTCGGTCAGAAAAGCGCTCCGTACGTAGCGTGCAAAGTACTGAAAGAAATAGCTCTCACCAACCCCCCATTTTTCATTAGCTGTACAAGCTCTCTTAAATCAAACGTATGTAGACGACATACTAGCGGGATCGTATTCAATCCTTTAACTCAACAAACTACAAGAAGAATTGTCTGTTTGCCTCAAAGCCGCTTGTTTCGACCTCCATAAATTCGGATCTAATGTCGATATCAAAAGTTTATCGCAAAACTTTCAGAAAAAAGATTTAAACTTAGATCAAGCGCCCAGCAAGGTGTTGGGACTAAAATGGAAGCCAACCGAAGACTCACTTACCATCTCAATTCCTCTTTCCCTTCCCTCAGATAATTTAACAAAAAGAAAAGTACTTTCAGTAATATCCAGCTGTTTCGATCCTATTGGAATAGTCAATCCTATCATTGTACAGGACAAGCTTATAATGCAACAAATTTGGATGCTCAAACTTTACTGGGATGATCTCATTTCTGACACAAAAGTGCTAACAAACTCGTCAGAATTTTGCAACAGTATACAATCAATTCAGAACTTATCCGTACCAAGAAACATACTCAGAGGAAAGGAGTTGAAACTCATAGAGATCCATGCATTCTGTGATGCCAGCTCATTCGCCTATAAAGGCAGTGTCTATATTCGGCCCGTCTTCATGGACGGCGCAGTTTGTTGCTCATTACTTTTGTCCAAATTTCGTGTGGCTACAATTAGCAAAATCCTGACTATTCCAAAGAAGATGTTAGCAGCTATGCTATTAGTTTCACAATTAGTTTAACGAGTGGAAAACATCTTCAAATAAATCTTTCCAATCAGTTAACCTCTGGTCTGATTCTTGCGTGGGTGAAAAAACACCCATCACACCGCCAATGGCTCTTGAGCTTCATGCAAGATCGCTCCTTACATGTGGCAGTTGACGGTATTTCTTCTGATGCGTTTAAAACTAATGCCGGGGTCCCCCAGGGTTCCATCCTGTCCCCCACCTTATTTCTTTTACACATCAACGACCTCTTGAAAACCACCACGAACCCCATTTACAGTTTCGCAGACGATAGCACACTTGTCTCAACTTTCACATCCTATCGATCACTTTCGGTGAATGATACAAATAGACTCAGGCAGGAACAGGTTGATTCCATCAATAGAGATCTTAAAGCAATCGTCGAGTGGGGAACCAACAATCTTGTTCAGTTCACTGCCCAAAAAACACAAAGTGCCACGTTTTCCAAGAAAGTGAATTCCTCAAATCATCCCATCACAATGTCCGGAAATACCCTTGAATCAAGTCCCTCCATCTCGATTTTGGGAGTCACGGTGTCCAATAATATGTCTTGGCATGACCATGTTGCCAACATCGCAAAGTCGGCAAGCCAGAGGCTAGGTTTTCTGTGGAAAGCCAGAAAGTTTTTTACTCCTGATCAACTGTTGACGACGTACAAGGCTCAAATCCGACCTCTACTGGAGTATTGCTCGCACATTTGGGGTTCAGCACCAAGGCATTCTCTTCGTCTTCTAGATTCCATTCAGAAAAGAGCCATTCGCTTGATAAACAGCTCAACTCTCACAGATACCCTTCACCCTCTAGAACATAGAAGAAGAGTTGCAGACCAGTCATTGCTCTACAGATATTTCCATGGCAGATGCTCCAGAGAAATAAAATCTCTTGTACCACCATTGGCCACATTCGGCCGAAGAACTCAGCACGCTGATCAGTCTCACACATTTACTCTCAAGCTTGACACTACAAGGACCAATCTTCATCAAGAATCCTTCTTTTACAGGGCTGCTAAGGAATGGAAAAAGCTTCCAAAATCAGTTTTTCCAGAGAACTATGACCTGCAACTTTTTAAAAAGCGTGTCCACAATCATTTCCTTTCTATAATCCCTTCCCCTTCTAATAGTCGCAGTGCGGGCCGTCCGCGGCCCATACGATAGGTCTACCCTTTTTGCGACTATTTTCATTAAAAAAAAAAAATCTACTATCGCCCTTTGGTTTTCAGGGTAATAACTAACAGAGTTTTGGGGACACAAAAACAAGACTTATGGGGTTCCATGTGCTCATCTGTACTCTTTCATAAGAATAGTTAGCTCATGTAAATAGTTTTTTTGATGATATTTCTTTACTCTAGTATAGTATTCTGTAGCAAAAAAAAAAATGATCAGCGTATGTTGGAAATAGGATATCACAAATTCAAGACCTAACCAAACACTTTATTTGGAGACATGTAAGGTCTGGACTCAATCCTGCAGATCTGCTGTCTAGAGGACAACTTTTCCATGACAAACATCATTTATGGTTCCATGGCCCGTCATTATTGCAGAAACCAGTTGTTTCATTCGACTCTTTCGACACCTTTGCTCTCACTCAATCCCTTCCAGAAGCTAAGAAAAGAGCTGTGTTTGTTTCAAAAAACCTAGTTAATTCTTGAACATCGTTTCCCACTCTGGTCTGATCTAACAGTGTTAAAACATTCGAACGCGTTTCTACCCAATATTGGAAGAGCCACAAATTTGTTACCTATTAACTACAAAAGTGGACTTCCATGTAGTATTCACTTCACTATTCTATATACAATTCTATTACTAGTCTGTCAGTGTCGGATATAAATATATCGGTTTTGATTTTGTTAAAGATATATTTTGTGTAGTTTAAAGTAATAAAATAGTTTCATAAAGTTATATATACTCATATTAATAATATCGATATAATATATAATAATAACAGGTTATGGCAGATGCAGACTGGGGAGGTGATAGATTAGACAGAAAATCCTTCTACGGATTTTGTTTTAAATATGCCGGATCCCTGGTTAGCTGGATGGCGAAGAAACAACCGAATGTAGCCCTCTCAACTGCAGAGGCCGAATATACCGCATTGTTTGAACCGGCAAAGGAGGCTATCCATTTGAAGTCCATTTTTCAAGACATTGGTGCTAAAGTAGAAAACTTAATCATATACAATGATAACCAGGCAGCTTTAAAACTGGCCTTAAATCCTAATTGTATAATCATAGCCAAAACATGTAGATCTTAAAATAAATTTTATTAGAGACTGTGTTGAACAAAAAAAATGCAATTAAAATATCTGAAAACAGGAAAAATATAAGCAGATATTTTTACTAAAGGTTTGCCTAGACCTCGTCTTACTGAACTACAGCACAGAGCGGTTATAGAATAGTTTGTGAGGAGGAGTATTAGAAGAGCTACAAATTTGTTACCTATTAACTACAGAAGTGGACTTCCATGTAGTATTCACTTCACTATTCTATATGCAATTCTAATACTAGTCTGTCAGTGTCAGATATAAATATATTGGTTTTGATTTTTAATTTTGTTACAGATATATTTTGTGTACTTTTATTAATAATATCGATATAATATACAATAATAACACCCAAACCCTCGAGAAACACAACCATGCAGTTCCTGGAATGTTGTAGGAATGACCTCTGAATTCTGGCAAGACCAATTTACCAATTTATAATCTACCGATTTTAAGAATAACCAAACCCCTACAATAATGAACTTCGTGAGAAGAACTGGATTGTGCGGTGAACTGTAACCTCTAGGGGTGAGCCACAATAGACCCATCATGGGTCAAAGTGGAGTGCCGACAATACGCCCCACTCAGATTATACCTAACTTAACTAAAAAATGAGATCTTAAGGATGAAAATAAAGAAGAAATAAAGGTCTTTTTTATGCATATTTTCTATATTCGATGTTTTACATCTGCCACGCGTCCCGCGACGGCTCATTTTCCTTTTTACTTTTACATTAACTGGAGCAAATTATTACTTCATAAATGTTTTATTTATAAAATATTGCGTATCTATTTCCTTTTAACATAATTCACTGTATCTAACCTCACGCCTAGCAGCGTCATCTCTGAATACAACATTTTGATGGACACTTTTTCAATAAAAGTTCCATGTTTAATTGCTCTCTTTATCTCTACCTTCAATAGTTAAAATTATCGATATTTGAAAATATCGATTGTAATCGATAGTACTATCGATAGCTCTTTCTTAATAGGAGCTACCAAAAATAAGTGAATCTAAAATATTTTTCTGATGTTACAGGATCTGCAAAATAATGCCATGGCAACAAAGAAGTCGCCTACGCACGAGAGCGTTAAAAAAATCCACCACTCCTATCCAGGCCTAAAGTTGCCCAACATCGCCTTGTCGATGGATTTATTTCCTGTGGTAGAAATGGAAATCGATCAGGTCGAGAAATATTTCATAAAGAAAAATATTAACATGAAAAAACACGTTCAACAAATCAAAAGAGTGGAACGTCTCAATAACAAAACGCCTCCCGTCTCTCCAATCAGCATTAAGTATCGTCAAGAGAAATCCAGCTACGAGATCGTCCACAAATCGATTCAGCATCATTCGAATGACGGCGACGGCTGTCTACAGAACGAAATCTTCCACTTGATCGACCAATTAATGTCGCTCCCCAACAGAAAAAGGAAGAATTTCTTTACCGATTCTTCCGCGAACAAAAAAACCGTCTCGACCGATACGCAGACAATTGATACCGAAAGAACCATCGAAGATTTATTCCCCGTTAAGAGGATAGAAATAGAACAACAACCGTTACCCGATTTGCCTCCGATATCTTTACAGGTTACCGATCAAAATGCCACCAAACGAAACCAGCACGATACATTCCCAATCGATTGTCCACAATCGATACCATCGTCAGAAGGTGTCGACGTAGCCGTCCCATTTCGTTCTGCATCGTCTATGGAAACGACACTGCAAGAACCCTTCGACCATATCGATGAGCAATCGATTCGCGAACGATCGATTTCAGCAATCGAATCAATCAGAATCGAAAGGGTCCGTTCCGAAGCATTCGTTTGTAAATTTTGCAGTGACCTTCATGATTCGGAATCAGCGTTGCAAACGCATCTTACGGTGTGTTTCACGAAAAAGGCAACAGTCGACGCTGACTCCAAAGCGATGAATATCGTACTGAATTCCATCGACGCGACGGTGTCCAAGGGCGGTAGCGAGTACGTTGCTTCACCGTCGCTTATGATCACCGACGAAACCATACAACTATTGGACGACGTTACGACGTCAACGAATTCGCAGGTCGCGAATGTACCGCATTTGGGTGTGAACTTCGAGGACGATTTCGAAATGTACTACAACGCGTACGTGTCGCAAACAAGCTCACGTCCATTACCTCCATCTCTCGTCGGATCCGATCCTTTTCAAAATTGCCCGAGTCTTCCGGTTATTGAAAATTCCGCTCGACAAATTGCGAACGGGCCCTGTACAGGTCGACAAACTGCGTATCGCGGAGAAAAAATCTCCAATCCGAATACGCCCCCTGTCGTCGGAAGCGAAACAGCCTCCGGCGATCAAAATGTTACTAATTACATCAATTTCAAAGTAAATGTCTTCAATCAAAACGGATCCGAGCAATATCCATCGTCTTTCACTCGATCATATCCGATCCTCTACAATCAGCTGATTCAACCTTACAGGTCTCCTTCCTACCTTCCTCCGAGCGAAAATACTACGCCGCCACCCGCTAATAATGCCCCTTCACAGTATAACGCAAACGCTTACGTCGCACCGAATCAAAATTCTCTCCCTAACCAAAACCCGCACAGTGAGTACTATGCGAACACCCGAATGCATCATCAGCTCCCCAATTATTATCCGTACGCAGTCGCTCACAAACCGAACGATTTGAGGCATTTTAGGAAGCCCATTAATTACGATTGTCAACTCTCGAAAGGACCAACCAGGGAGAGTTTAAAAAAATTGAGTAGAGGGGGGAGTTGAAAAAAAATTTCAATCATTCATCAGTTTTTTAATTTGCTTTCGAGCAGCAATTTTCGAAAACCCGGAGAAATGATTACACCCCGGGGGGTCGGGAGGTAAACTATTATTAACGGAGTCTCCCGGGCAATCCAGGAGAGTTGGGAACACTACCATTAGTGACAAATACAATGCGACGATCAAGCAGCCCGTACATTAAACTGGATTTACTGTAAATTGTAGGAGGAAATAAAAACGTTTATTGGTTAAAAATAAACAAATAAAATATTAAAACAAAACATTTTTGTATTATTTTTAACATGCATACATACATATAGTCACGCCTTTTTTCCGTAGAGGTAGGCAGAGACCACTTCCTTCCACTTCCGCTACGGTTCTTACACACATCTTTTGCTTCATCTACTTTCATCAGTGCTCTCATGCACGATCGTCGGTTGTTGCTACTCTTAACTTGGCCTTTCTTCAAAACCATGTTGATCTGATCGAGATATATTCGCCGAAGTCGACCTCTGACTAGTCCATTCACACTCGCCTTATAAATTTGTTTTGTCAATCTTCCTTTTTTCATCCTTTCTACGTGTCCAAACCATCTAAGCATTCCTTTGTCTATCTTTGTAACCACATCTTCTCTTACACCACAGCGTTCTCTTTTCCACAGCCTTCTTTACGCCGATGATCAAGTCATATTAGCGTCATCTGAAGAGGAGTTGAAGGCGATGTTATGCATGATGCCCTGAAAATCAAAGGGATGAAAATAAATGTCTATCTTTGTAACCACATCTTCTTTTACACCACAAAGTTCTGTTATCTCACTATTCTTTACTTTATCCAACCAAGTCACTTCTCAGACTACTCATCTCCGAAGCATTAATCCTATTTTCATGCTTCTTTTGCCAAACTCAACATTCACTACCATACATATATGTAGGAACCAACAAACCTCTATGTACAGCCAGACGTGCATTTTTTGACACTTTCTGACTGTTCATAAAGCTATGCAGTGCCCCATTTATTTGTTTTCCTGCCAACAACCTTCGCTCAATGTCACTGTCACTCTCTGAGTCGATCGATCGTAGTCTAAAAATATTAAGGTAGATCGCCAGCAGTTCAAGTTTGTGCACCCCCGATTTAAAGAAACTTGCATTTTAGTAACATGGCGTATTTGTATTTCTTAGGTATCATTAATCTTAATAATAAATTGATGTTGATTTATATGAGTATTAGTGACATCTCTTCCACCACTTTTGCAAATAGCAATTATCTGGAAATGACTTTACATTACTTCCCATTTCTCGTAAACTTGGAACCCAAGTACACAAATTCATTTACTTGTTCCACTCTTTTTCCCTCAATCGAAACTTCACATTTTGTCATGCTTTCTTCTCTTTCAAAAACCATTACTTTCGTTTTGCTTACATACATTGTATATATATATATATATATATATATATATATATATATATATATATATATATATATTAGTAGTTCCCTATTTAATTGAAGAATATAATTTATCATATACCTTGTATACAAAAGTGCAGGAATTTAATGCAACTCTTTCAATATTTAAAAAATATATTCGTACAATTATATTACATATTGGTTACTCCCTGTACAATAAGAAAAGTAAACTTCTAATTTTGTTCTTTTAACAATGATGCATTATATCGGTAATTCCCTGTATGTATATAGTTTTGGAATATATTTTAATATTAATTTCGAACTCTATTATTACAAGAAATATAAAATATATTGATAACGAACTGATAATATTTAAAAAAAAAACAAAACCCTAAGTACAAAAAATATATTGACAACAGTCGGTTATGGAACATGCTCGACGTTAACCGAACCTCATCCGATACTTTCCGAATCGTATCTAACTGTCGACTGGACTACATTTTCAGATCTTTGTTAGTCGCAGATATAACGTCAACGTTTTAGTGAACTTTATGCTTGAAAAATGAAAATATCACAAGTTAATGTTAATTCGGATTTGATTAATCTCACAAGTGTTTGTAGATTGTGTTCGTGTAAGTTAGATTTAGTATGGATTTTCGATGAAAAATTTAACCTAACACATAGTACAATTTCAGACATTATTTTCGCCACGACGACCGTAAAGGTGAGCTATACAGGGACAGATTTATAATTTATATAATATATTTTTGAAGTATAAAGAGACAATATTTTGATAAATTATTTTAATTTAATTATCAAATGTAAAGTTTTTTATAAATTTAAAAACAGAACATGTGATTTTTTTTATTACTAAATACTTTTTTACTAGTAAATACCGTGTACGAAGAATGGTTAATAATTATTGGAAAATCACCAACATAAGCAAATCAAATACAGGCTGTTTTAAAAAAAGGTGACTCCGTCTTTAGGTTAGGTAGAAAACTGAAAAATAATTGGGGTTTGCTTAGTAAAAATTTTTCGTAACGCCATCAGTATTTAAGATAAAGTGCGTTGAAAAAAAAATGTATACACATTACGATTTTGCCGAAACTACTGGAAACATTGTAATGAAATTTTATACGAATATGTTTTAGAAGCTGATACATCCCATGAATTTGTTTTTATATCTGACTCCCATAAAGGGCGCTAGTTACACGGTTCGTACCAAGTAGTATTGAACATAACTTTTTTAAGGTTGGATTTATTAATCAAGTAAACTTAAATATCAATCGATTTTACACCAAAAAGGTGGTAAAACTCGATACTGTGTACAGTTTTAGGAATATTTTGATTTGAAAATTATGAAGTAATAACCACATTTTTTTCTTCAACGCCCTTAATCTTGAATACGGATTTCGTTACAACAATTTTTTATTAAGCAAACCCCAATTATTTTTCAGTTTTTTACCTTTCCTAGAGAACGGGTTCACCTTTTTTTGAAACACCCTGTATTTTATATTAAGTAAATAAGCTGTTTACTTTCTTAAAAATCATTTTAATTATAATAATAAACTAAGTATTTGTTACGTTAAATACGTCCAATATTTAATAGTTTCTACGCAATTCATTTAAAGTTATCACTTCTGTCGGGCGTCACGAGACGCACACCCTTTCTTTATTCTTAATTTTAATTTGACAAATAATTTCTGTTATACCATGAAAACAAAATGTTTACCTGCCTGAAAAAAACCTTTTGATTAAATTTGGGAATATAGTAGCCAAAGGAATGTTCATTAAACTATAACAGGTCATTAAAACATGCGATAAAATTACTATAGTGATAAAAATTTTAGCGTGGAAACGTCTAAAGATTTTAATTAGGTGGCCAATTTAGGAGTATTTTGTATAACAATTTTTTACCTCGATTATTTGATAGACGTAAACTATCAACTTGTTTGACAAATGACAGCCTTCCTAACTAAGTTGGAATTGCGACGTTGCCAATTCAAACCAGAAATAATGGTATATTAGATAAAAAAATATTTTTATGGCTCAGTTATTGAAAAAGAAGTTATATCTTATGGATTACTTTATAAATTTATATAGGTCTATTTTTTTAGGTTAATGAGCAAGTAAGTAGAGAATAAGTGCACGTACAAAAGTTAGGTTAGGTTATTTGTTCACCAGGTAGTGCTGGTGTTAGGTTAGGCCGTTGAGTTAGGCTATTTTTTTAATTTTACTGCCTTAAATAAACAAATATTTCAATTGGTTTAAAAAGGTACTGTTGGTGTTAGGTTAGAAAGTTAGGTTGGGTTAGGCTAATTTTTTTATGTTCATCATCGATTGACAGTCGAATCCATTATTTCTTAAGTGGTAAAGAAAGATATACGCGCACTCTGACTACGTCGCAATTCCAACTTCTAGTTTGAAAGTTCTGTCATTTGTCAAACAAGTTGATAGTTCAAGTATCAAATAATGTTTAATTTCTTTCAAATTATTGACGTTTATTTATGCAAAAAATGTGTGAAATAGGTGAATTACAATGTGTAAATTGTGTTGCAAAAAAGTACGAGGAATTTTAAGTGTTTGATCGAGGTAAAAACTTGTTACACAAAATACTCTTAAAGTTGCCACCATAGTAAATACTTACCAAATACCTTTAACGGGTATTAGTAAAACTGTTTGCTACACAATAGGCAACTCGTGAGTTGGAATAATTTAGTTTCATAAAAGTAACTCATAACATTACACACAATTGGCTTTTAAAAGGAAACTTTAACGTAACACAAAATTGTCGCCCAACATTTGGGAAAAAGTAAAAAGTAATTCTTAACATAGGAATTAAATTACTGACGAGAAAATTAATGTCACTGTTCTAAAGGCGTGGGATGCTTTCATTCCGAAACGCATAAACCTGGGTTTATTGTAAATATTTTTTACCTGAATAGATTACAAACCCAAAACATTTTATTTTTGAAAATTTTCGTTGCTAGTTAATGATGTAATATTGGGTTGTCCCATAAAAACTGGGCTATTGTTAGATAGTACCAGCGGTTAGTCATTCTCTTGGGTCAAAAGATAACTGCGCAGGCCCTTCGGGGGCGACATAATTCATTTCATGTCACAGAATCTCTTCGCGTTGTTCTGTGCTTCTGAGTACTGTTCTTTTAGACTTCTAACCCAGCTTTCGATTTTATTTTTTTTCCCACGCGGGGGAGCTACAAGTAGATAGCATAAAAGTGAGTAAAAAATAATGTTTCTTGATTTTTGTTTCAGATAAGCAGAAGTGATGTCATTTCGCAAAAGCTGTGCACCAAATGCGTTTCAGTCGTTACCGAAATGTTTCTATTCAGGCATCGAGCAGTCAATAACGATAAACGATTGATGGTAAGATAAAACATAACACAGGTCCACAAGGTTCTGTTGTTTGGAAGCTTGGAATTATTATCAAATAAATTTGCTGTGTAGAATCCGAATTTTAGGTCAGAGTTGAACCATCACGTCAGAGTTTTAAAATATTTGAGGTTATGTACTCGAAAAATGGGTGTTTGCTCTTTTTTTAGGTAGCATCATTTCATACTACTTTTACCCGTCAAAATAAATTATACCCCAATAACGACATAAGTATTTGCTAAACTCCAAGGTACAGGGGAGTCAATATCGTTTTTTTTGCAACATTAGAGCCGCCATTTTGAATCCGCTATCTTATAAATAAAAATTTCTTCTTTTTGGTATGATATTCGTAATCAGAGATCCCAAAAATCCCCAAGTATAGTTGAAGTCAGAAATAGTATTTCTCGTTTCACGATATGGGACCATCAAAGAATTTAACCTACGGCAGGTCCAGTACCGGACTTAAATTGGATCTAACGAACAATTCAAATAATTCTTAGCCGAAAATAGCAAACAATTCGGTACAAAACCGTTTTCATTTCCTGCATGTAATACTATAATACGTTTTCCTATATTTAGGAAAGCATTAACGAAACTTCATTTTTTTTTCACAATATCATGAGTGGCGTACTAAGTTTAAACAAGATAAACTCTGAATCTACGAGGTCTGGCTATTAATTAACGAGTCTGCGCGCGCAAAAGGCTCCCTAAAGGGGTAGGGGGGAAAACAAATGCAGCGTTGGATAGCTGGAAGTGTATACTAGCAAAAAATGTGTGTAAGAACCGTAGAAGAATTTGAAGGAAGTGGTCTCTGCCTATCCATACGGGAAAAAGGCTTGACTATATGTATGTATATACTCGTGTACTGTTAAAACAAGATGGGTCCTAGTACAAGGTCATAATAAGCGTTTTCAAATTTTTCCCGAAAGTATCAACCGGTAGGAGGTAGGAGCTGAGTATTTCTTGAATAGGTTATGGGAAAACTCTTGTTAAAAAATAGAGGAACGTTGTCCTTAGAATACATTTATTCTATATGCACGACTGATCGTTCTGATTGTTTACTTATAACGTCGAACTTGACCGGCGGTTGAATGCTGACTAAAACAAGTGCAGCAACATTAACCAACAATCGTAAACATAAACACTGTCCTCCTGCTAGAAGCGTAAGACTATTATATACAAAATATCTTGGGGCTCTTATTAAACCTTTTTACATATTTTCTTGGCTCAGTGTAAGTTGTAAAGAAAAATTTTTGACATTTTTTTTTTTTCAGGCAGAATACGAAAAACTATCGTCCAGAAAAACGGATCCTGAAGAAATGAAAGAAAGAACTGACGTCTCTCATTTGCCAACGCCCGTCAAGACCAATAGACTCCAGGTCCATGCCAGCGTAAAGGAGCTGTTCAAATGCAATCCGAAGATAAAATTGCCATTAGTTTGTCTGAAATCGAACGTCAACCCTTTCATATATTTAGAAACTGGCGAAGTCGAAAATTACTTCGAACGAAGAAACATCGACTTCGACCAACACGTCCATCTGGCGATGGAGGCGACGGGAAATATCACGACTTCCTCGACTCCAGATTGTACCGATATCAACCCAACTATCGACCTGACGCAATCGGACGATCAACAGACCAGCCACGTCGTCGCGGACACATTCAGTCGTAGCAACAAGAGGAAGTCGTCTTACGATAAAAGTTGTCCTATAAAAATACCTCGATTGAGCGATACTAGTTCCGTTGGTTCGGAAAACGCGCCCGATTTGTCGCTGGTGGTGTCGCACGAGTTACATATGTGCAATATTTGCAATTCAGTGTACACCAGCACGTCCTCTTTGAGGAGACATAAAGAACGACACGCGTGGTGTCAGTTTTGCAAAGTGAAATTGAAATCGTTGGAGGCGAAGGAAAGGCACGTGGCGTTCGAGTGCAAAATACAAAAAGCCATTAAGTCTATGGTTAATCTACCGACAATATCTCTGATTAAAATTGAAACAGACCCGACGATACGACGGATATACGAGCGAACTTTCCGTCATTACAACTTGCTGCCCCAAGGTCACGATGACGACGTTACAGTCGTCGAAATGGTCGAAGAAGATGTCATAGACATAACCTCAGACGACGATCAATCCAATTCGGCGTTAAGTCCCGTCGTGTGGATTCGGGACAGCAGTTTGAATCGTCTGCTGCACGAAGCCGTCACCGACGACAAGCTGATCAAGAATCTGTTGACGCAATATAACAGACACAACAGAAAAATTCACACACCGACGCAGACGTTTTTGCCGACCAACGAATGCATTAGAACCAACCACGACGATCAAAGTTTCGAATTTGAGTCGCTAATGAGACATTTGCTGTATTACAAAATTCCAATCGAAATCAAACTGGGATCGACCGTTAACGTGTGTTACAAAAACCATTCGCGACTGAAAAAATCGGCCGATCTTCGCACCTGGCACGACTTGGTGCCAATCGACTTTGACTTCGAACGTAATAAAACGGAAAAATTACGCGGCGAAGATGATCTTCGAAGCGCAGGAGCTATATCGCCAAATTTGCTTGCATCGAATGAGAAAAGCCTCAACCGAAAACCACTAGAAAACGAAATGATATCCAACGTTAAGAAAACTTATACGAATTGCGATTTACCCGACTTAAAAGAAAATATCAAGCACTATCAAGATGTTACGAAAAATTCAGCTTGTTGTTACTTTTATAAAAACTAATACTGAAAAAAACTAAAAAAAATTTTAAGTACAGTAAAAGCTCCTTATTCGCGAGGTATACGTTCTGTAAATATGTCGCGAATATAGAAAGCGTGATTATGGAATTGTAATTTGTATGGGATTAGATACGTTCCAAGGTTCCAAAATAAAATCAATTTAAGTGTTTAACAGTATATATCAGTACTCTTTGAAGCCTCTTCTTCAATGAAATGCGGATTCAACATTTTCTCCACATCGGTTTCGGTCAAATCTTCGTCTTGCGATTCGAGCAACTCTTGAATGTCACTAGATTCTATTTGCTCAAAGCCCTTTCGTCCTATTCCATTGGCAACTTGAGCAATGTTTGCTGTTGAAAGTTTGAATTTGCACAAAATATTCATCATTTTCGACAGTCAGACCGGGCCATAGTTTTTTCCAACATGATTTCAATGTGTATGGCTTAAGTTCTTCCAATGATTCATTTATGATAACAATGCATCTTGCAATGTTAAAATTTTTCTAGCATTGCATCACATTCATGATGTTCAGTATGATTTTAAAGGTTCATTTGATTTAATAGAGCTTAAACACCTAGATTATTCCTTGGTTCGTGGGTTGGAGTAAAGCAGTTGTGTTAGGAGGTAAAAATATCACCTTTATATTTGGATGCATAGTTTCAAGCTCACGAGGATGACCTGAAGCATTGTACAAAGCTAGAACGGCCTTAAGTCTTAATTATTTTTTTTTCAAATAAGTCTCAACACCAGACACAAAACAATTCTGGAATCAGTTACAAAAAATAGCACTTTTAACCCACGCTGTCTTATTTGCACGTCAAAACACTGGCAGGTTGTAATCCGACTGGATACGCGAAATAAAGAAATTTGAGTAGAGGATATTGGAACTTGGTCACAATTTTTTAACCCGCGAATAGTGAAAACGCGAATAAGGAAACCGTAAATAAAGAGATTTTACTGTATTTAAAAAGAATTTAATTATTTCTGAAAATATGAATTAAAAACGCGAATGAAAAAAAAACTAACTAATGATGTTACTTCTTACTCAGGGTAACGTGACTCCTTGATTTTGATTAAATTATGAAGGAGTGGATAGATCAGCTCGCGGACCTATACACCCTTTCTTTTCTATAAAATACGAATTTAACTGAAAACTGAAAAACGTTAGGGCGCCAAGTGATTTTACAAGAAAATCACTAAAAATATATTAAACCTCAAAAAAAATTCAATGATGATACACAACAAAAATAATGCAGGTAATAAAGACTCGAACAAAGAATAGTCCAATGATACAGACGAAAGTAATCATGTGGAAACACCTTTTATAAAGAACAGTTCAATCATAATACAAAACAAAAAAAATTAATCTAATTAAACGTCAAATAAAGAACAGTCCAACGATACAAATGAAAAATGCAGTTAACACAATCACGAATAAATATAATTCAATGATGATACAGAAGAAAGTAACGATATAAAAACACTCTCCTCAAAGAGCAAATAAAAGTCCAATGATAAAAATTAATATTGCAATGCATACACCTCGAACAGTCCAATGATAATACAGAATAAAAATAATGCAGCTAATAAAACCTTGAATAAACAGAAGTTCAATGATACAGAAGTGATTAAATTAAATAATGCAGTAATAAAACCTCGAATAAAGAACAGTCCATTGATAATACGGAACAGAAATGATTATAATAAATGAATTATCCAAATCCAGACAAAAGAGTTGAGAATATAAAAAAATTTGTTTGTTATTTAAACAGTTTTGTTTTGTATAAATTTTATTAATGGAAAACAATAACTATCTTCGGTTTTTCTAAATTTTGTTTTATTACCAAATCTGTTTATTCGATCTAAAATTTAAATCCACCATTTGTTAAATTTAATTTAGATTATCTTAGAGATAATTATGGAGGTAGTTGTTTGTTTGATTAAAAAGTTGTGTTGAATGTTATTGGATTAAATTTTCTTTTTAAAAACTAATATACTAGGCATGAGTATTATCTAAAGAAATCATGGTCAAAGCTTGTGCTGAAAGCATTCGATTCACTGGAACCATCTAAAAATGTTTACTTCATCGGATGGCAGGCGACCCTAAGTTTATATCATTTTTTAAAATAAAAATTATACGATTACTACGACACTTTCCATTTTATTTTTGAGCACCACCGTACTGGCGCCATCTATTAATCGACCCCATCTTCATCCAATGAAAAGCCTATAAGGTTGATTGACTATTAATTTTCGGACAACGCCTAAAGCTACTCTGTACAGATGCTAACAGTGCGACGTAAACGGAATCCATGATCCTCAACCTATGACTCATTATTTGAATTTTTCCCTGTAACTGTGTCAATAAATTAAATTTTTAATAGATTTAAGCAGTTCAAAGATTTCATAACGGTTAAAATTAGTGAGTGAAGGCATTGTTGAATGCTTTGGTGTAAATACTTGTTGGTTAACCATTATAGTGGTTCATCTTGTGGGTGATACCCGACACCAAAACGTAAAAGTGCTAGTGTAACATTTCACAAGTAAGTGTTATAATGCTAAATTAAGAATTAAATAAGAATTGTATTTCAATAAAATTTATTGGTAAAACCCACCATTCACAAAGTATGCATTGGTGTAGCTTAGGGTAACATTATAGGTTATAGGTGCTAAAAAAATAACAAAATTAAGAATTTTATTATGAAAATTTCCTAATTATGTATCGGATAATAATTTTCTATTGATTGCAGAAAGCCCTACGCCTCTGTCAAAACGGAAGCAGTAGTCGGCCATAAGCAGCCTCCATTCCGATCAACACTCATCTGAGACTGTAGGTATGTTTCTTTTATCTACACTTCTTACACTTAAGTGTAGTGAATTTGGGAAGGGAAAAAGTGTACACTTAATTATGCGTTATAAAAGAACGCTAAAGTGTAAAATAGAGCGCTTGATTTGATAATTTAAAACTTTGTAAAGTCCTGGACAAAATTAACGGTGCGTTGGTGGTGCACTCATATTTTCTCAATAATCTTTATATATTGATAATTTACTGTACAAGTAGGCCATGGACCCTCTTTGACAGTGACAGTTGTTATTTAAGCTAACTTTAGTATCACATATGGAGGGTAGAGGTAAGGAGAGTCATCTCATATGGTAGAAAACTGAAAAAAGTGTCCAGCTGTAAGCTATAAATAACAGTTCAAAAACCTTCCATAATGGCGCAGGTGTAGACAAAGGGTATGGTATGAATGTAGCAATTGTAGACGAATTGAAGTATGCCGAGTTAAAAAATGTAATATTATTGTCGACTAAAGCAGTTACTTATTAAAAATTTCAACTACTTGCGTAGTACAAAGAAATGTAGTAAATATAACCTTAAAGAATTATTGTGAGAAAACGTGTAGCTACAATGATTTTATTTCGTGAAGTGTAAACAGTACGTTTATTGTTTTATTACTACAATCCTACTCTAATAATATTTGGCGCTTCCTTTAAAATTTACCCTGATGCTAATGTGGCGCCACCCTAATTTAATGCATTTGGACGGACACTTTTTCATGTACACAGATGATTCTCCATATCTCTACCCTCCATTGTATCACATAATCTTGTTTTGACAATAATTCGTATTAAACTTTGTTTTAAACTGAAACTGTGTTAAAATTTTCAAAAAGTACCGATTTAAGCAAAGTGTCTGTGAGAAGCAAGCTTTTTATTGTGATTGTTTTTATCACATGCATGATCATGTTCATTTGCGAGTAAATGAAATAAGAAAAATGAACCACCAAAGAAATTTATCGATAGACGAAGCAGTGCGCGAGCATCGAGCATCACATATTCAATGCGATATGTTCCAGAATCAGTCGCATGGTGAGACGACATAATGAAGCAGGCTCGTACTATCGAAGACCAAAGCGAGGGCGAAAACGTTGCACTAATCAAATTGATGATCTTTTTTTGAGACTACGTGCTTCCAGAGACAGGAGAGTCACCAAAAAATGAACTAGTAGATGTTCGAAATATCGCAATATCGTCTCGAACGGTTATAGTCCAATCAAACGGTAGTTTGAAGTGGAAAGTTTTGGTGTAATTGTTTTGATTAGTTTATTCCATGTTTTTTGGGGTGCTGAACACGAATCTAAAGTGTCCAACAAAAATTTGCTCGGCTAATAAGAGAAATCATATCATTTTTTTTATTTGGAGTTATGTTAGCTCATTTATGCATTTCCAACAAAAACAAATTTTTAAAGAAACAATAAGGCAAATTAAGGTCATGTTGGACTTATTTGTAGGCGTTTATTATTATTTCACTGTAATTTAGTTTTATTTTGTGTTTATATTGTAAATATTTAGATTAATTAAAATGGTGCGTTAATTTTCTCCAGGAGTTTATAAATAAAAATATTTGAGAGAATAAGAATTCGAAATAAGCTTATTTTTCCAAATCATTAATCAGCACTATTTTTGCAAAATATTTTTTATTTTTGCTTTTGGTGATTTATAATTTCCATTAGTGTGTTGTGTTGACAAATTTATAATGAATAGAATTGCACAAATTTTAATATTTGCATTTCATTTGATTCTTCAGATGATGAGGAAGTGGATGCGCTTCCTCGTTTCTAAACAAAATTGCATTTTTACGTACTTTCTCCATTAAAAAATACCTATTTAAATATATAAATAAATAATATTAATAAGTTTGTTTTTTTGTTATATTAAACTTGAATAAGTCACAGAAATATATAACAGTTGAACTGTTATATTATTTGTGTACGGTTAGGTATCAGGTGAGTGGAACGTGGTCGCCCCTCCACCGCGATCCTTAGTATTTTTATTGTGGCTTATTTGTATATGACTTTGGCTAATAATGAAAAATTAAGAATTAATACAGATTAAGATATTTTAGCTGAGGTTAGGTTTTGTTATGATCACAAATCGCGTCACTTCTTTTTAATTTTTTTTTTCTAATTTTAATCCTTTACGACGGCAATGTGTTAAAACCGTTTTGCCCAGGCAAAATCCGCTTCCCTTTACCTTACCCGCGATATCTCTGACCGGCACCCCAGCTGGCATTTTCCCCTTTTGTTTGCAATGTGCAGTCTCGAGTCGGCGCAGTAGCAAGTTTCCTCCCTCAACGCGCCCACTCGATTAAACGCAATAGTAGTATTATTCTGACAGTCGCAGCATGCGGCTGTCCTACAGCTCGTTTTCCACGGCGATTTAACATCGCTTGTCGCTTGCAATAAGTTCTATTCCTCCTACCGTCGAGAGTGACGAGTCATTCCTCTGTTCCAAGCTTTATTATTTTTTTACAGTTTTCGTTTTCTAGGAAAAAGGCGTGGGCTAGCTTTAAACTCAGGTTGCACCACACACTCTGTATTTTTTTAAATATGTAATATATAATGATTGGACGGGTGCCAGAATTTTTACACATTTATTACAGATCATTAAAGTTTATAAAATTCCAAAATGTTGATCCCAAGTGGTTAAGTGCCACCAAATATATTGAATAATTCTTATAAATAAATATACATTAAAACGTAAACAGTAACAAAATTTTCCACAATCTATTGCAAACAATCGTGGAAATTTCATAATGTTGGTTCCCAAGGGGTTGAACGCCCCAAATTCCCAAGGGGTTGAACAACCCTAAATTCTCAAGGGGTTGAACACTTTATAACATCTCAAATTTTTATAAAGTTAACATTTGTGTCACGACGATGACTCTTGACGGAATTTTTCACAGACAAGTACAAATATTTGTCCAGTTATGATTTTTTAAAACACAACCCTCATAGATCTTCAAATACTGTTCGCATAAATACTATTTGGTTTAACGCATAGAATACTGAACGGGAGTTGGTTAATAATACATCAGTAATTCACTTTTATGTATACTGAAATTTTTGAAAGTGAATATGTGTTGATAAATTAGTGAAAGGCATTATTAGATACCCAAAAATGGGACACAAACGTGTCCTTATTGAGTTTTAGATTTATTACTGTATGTATACTGGACTATTTCGATAAAAAAATGATAAATTTGAAAATTGGGATCAATGTGCCATCAATGTATTTTTTTAGTTGAAGAAATTTATTACAGTGTTCCACAACCTTGTATGACGAGCTTCTAGGCGCGCATGGCCTATTTCGACTATGAAAATTAAAAATTCAAAGAATGAGATGTGTTTGTAAATTTTTTAAAAACACATTAATAGAAAAACGTGACACTTACAGTTATTAATTTTGTTTTAAATTTATTACAGTATCCCACAAGCTTTCATCACATGCTTCTAGGTGCGCTTGAACAATTATAACTATTTGAATTTAGAATTCGACGAGTGAAATGTGTTAATGACTTTTTGTAAGGAATTATGAGTAATAAAGCGATTTCAACATTTTTTTAAGTTTTTTGAATTTATTACAGTAGCCCACAAACTTATATCACATGCTTCTATTTCCTATCTTGCTTTTACTTACAAGTATGCGCAAGTAAAAGCAAAATTAAAATACGTTTTGCGCAGGCGCAAGCGGATCAGTTCAACACCTTTTGGATCACTTTAAATCCCAAAGAACATGACTTATGGTTACAACAAAGGAACATATTAAAAGGCATATAAATAAACAAAAATTTAATATTAATAAACATCCTAATATAAAATTTTAAAATACTTTTATTTTATCACAAAAACATCAATGTTTACATCGTTATTGACATCGATGTTAACATCAATTTTTTCCTAAAATCGATCATCTCTACACCGCCGCCAATGGGAATCGAAATGCTGTATGATACCTGGCTGGCTTACTTCTGTCTGGTCTACGCTCCAAGATATCAATGTAAGTATTTGTATCAGGTTCATTTTTACTACATTTAGTATTTATTACAAAATATCCAATTAAAACAATCTTATCCATCCTTAATTTACACAATTATAATTTAAATGCTTAATTTCTACTGAGAATAATTAAAATGCCAGCTAAACTTACGAATGACAGTGACATTTATAATTATAATTAGGCATGCGTAGTTAACTGTTTCTAGTTTATTTTCTTTTTTACCAAACAAAGTAGATACAAAAATTCCACGATACTGAGTAAAGAAGCTCCGATGAAGAGACCCGCAGCACCTCCTACAGAAACTATGTCAAAGAAGGTAAGCAACATGCTAGTAATTTACAACTTACCCACCAAATCCAAAGTTGTTCTTAGAACTATTCTTTTAAATCTTATGCTCGGTAAAGCTATTATATTTATTAAAATTTCGCTTTGAGACGATTTTAACCTAAAATAAATTTGCCAATTTTCAAAATCGAAATACGATTTGGTAACGCAAATGTTTTTATTTTTACAAATTTTATGTTGCGAACAAGTTTAATTTGACAGTCGTTGTTAGACTGTAATACAGTTAAATGTAATTTTTGTCTTTTAAGCAAAATATTTTGGTTCTTTTGAATAACCTTTAGAATTTTTAGATATATTTCTTTTTGATTCCCAAACCAACAATTTTAAGTTGAAAATTTTCACTTCGCGTTTTTGTCAAAAAGTTTTGATTTTTTTTGAGAGAGCGTACTAAACACACTAAATCTGAATAAATGAGTCAGTTAATGTAAAAACACGATCGAAAAGGCAACCTTTCACGTAAACACAGTGATAATCTGGTTTGTTTACAGTTAGCAGAAGCAAACAAAAGCCCTGGTGGGCTTGTGCCTGTCGCTGTTGTATTTTTGGTATCGATATATTTTATTTCATATCGAAAACCGACTATTGATAACATTAAGTGTTAAATGTCAACCCAATTAGTTAGGTTAGTTTTTTTATTAAAATTCCAATAATTTTGTAAACAAGCAAAATTAGATCTAGGTCAATTGTATTGATGTACTATTTGGAAAGTTAAATAAATTAAAACATTGGCAAGCTAACAACAAATGTTTTAAATAACAGCTGTCAGCGCTTATTAATGTATTATTCATAAAATCATTCGATTGTAATATTTCGATTATACGCGCCAACCTTTAAACTTTGCATCGCGATTTGTCGTTTGCGATAACATTGAATATAGTTAGCATATTTTCCACGGCTTGTTTGCTTCTGTGAACTGTAACGTTACTGCAAATGGCCTCCGTGACGTCACTCGAGCCTCACTTTTGTACGACGAGTTGTCTACGTAAAGTAGTCTAGTAATATAACATCTATGGTTGGGGCCTTGCCCACTTTAGTTATTTTAGAGGTGAGCGACATCGTGATTTTTTAATCAATCTGTTATTTGTTACTGTGATTTTTTAATATCAGTGATAAAATGAAAAAGTATTATTTTATTATAATTATGCTTTCATTTTATCGTTATTATTCTTTTGTTGGAAGTATTTATTGTTTTGATTATTTGGAAATTGTTGCTTCTTATCAATTATACGTAAATATAAACATGTAATTGAAATTGATGTATAAAATGAAATAACACTTGTAAAAGTAAAAGTAAAATTGACAGAAACTTAAGTCAAAACTACTTCCAAATATCAATAAAATAAAATATGATTTTGAGTAAGATCCTATAACATATACAGGGTGTTTAATTACTAATTAGAAATATTTCAACTATAGAATCCTGAACTCAAAATATGAAGATTCAACCTAAATCACCTAGATAAAATGTGTCTCCTGTCTGAATTACAGGGTGTTTTATTTGAAAATTTAAAAATTATTTCTGCCCAGTACTTTAAAACTAATCGTTTTATTGTCATATTTTGTGGGGAGTATAAGTACTATACACCTTACTAAATTATGTTAAAGTAACATTTCTGGCTACTACCAGAGGCGTACGACAAGGGCAAGTAACTGGTTGATCCCTCCCAAATTCTACGCCACTGGCGTAATTGCAGTTTTTATCACAATTTTTCGATTCTTCAATACATTCTACGTAAATATTGTACTCCTCCATGGCGACAAAGTTATTATTTTTCGAGATATTTCGGGTTAAACATGAAGCTGCACAATTATTTTGATTTCAATTTGTATTAATTATGTCGGTGTTTTGGGTCATTTGATTGCATTTATTACGCCAATAAAACTTCAATCTTTATTAATAAATAAAATTGCAATTCCGCCAGTGGCGTAGAATTTGGGAGGGATCAACCAGTCACTTGCTCCTGTCGTACGCCTCTGGTAATAGCCAGAAACGTTTATTTAACATAATTTAGTAGGGTGTATAGTGCTTACACTCCCCATGGCAATAATACTTCAAATAGTTTTAAAGTACTGGGCACCCTGTAACTCAGACAGGAGACACATTTTATCTAGGTGATTTGGGTTGAATCTTCATATTTTGAGTTCAGGATTCTATAGTTGAAATATCTCCAATTAGTAATAAAACACCCTGTATAGAAGCCGATACCTACTTCTTCAGTTAACGTTAACAGTTTAAACTTAAGAATAGTGATATCGGTATTAGTATTTTGTTTATGATATATAATACTTAACGAATAGTCTCTGACATGCTTTGCTTTGTTTAAAATAAAAATCACGTATCAATTCACGCTTTCTTTGCAAAAAGAGGAACTATCGTGATATGTGACTTTTAGATATCAGTGAAAAAATAACATTTCGTGAAATATCGCTCATCACCAAGTTATTTGCTGTCTCTTTTCCTCTTTGATTTACGTCCGTTAACAACATAAATACAATCTATATCTTTACAAGATTGTTTACTGCTATATTGGTATTACCATTAATCACGCCTACTATTAAATGTCCGTCGATTGCATGTAGTAGCCAGGAAAATCAATATTTCGATTTGTCATACGTCAAATTAATTGGCGAATCATTATTAGAAATAAATGCATTAAAAATTCAAATCGTAAGTTGTTCATTGAAAATTTGTACCCAACCCTAACATTGACTCACCCTTTTGTTATTGATACCACTTTGTATTCGGGTTCTACACAAGAAGGTAGACAGTCACACACTAGACCCGATTTATGTAATACTGATCCTCTGGCGTGCAAACGATTGAGAATCTCTAAAAATCCAACGAAATGAAAGAATTAATGTTTTATTAGCTAGAAAGTTTTTATTGGTCCATTTTTAAAATTGGTAAACTCACCAAAATTATCTGTGAGACATTTCAATCCTTCTACATCGCAGTAACTGATTTTATCTGAAAAAAAGTCATTTTTGTTACGCACCAATATCAGCTTATATATAAATATTTATATCATTTTTTTCTTAATATTTCAACCTTTTTAAAAAAATCTGTCAAAATTTCACTTTAATATTTTTGTAGTTACTTTCATGGAACTGGAGTTATTTGTGGCCATCTCTATCAGAGACATAAGTCTATGAACCGATTATGGAGAGTAGAGGTAGAAAGTACCTCTACCCTCCATAGATCCGATGGACGTTACATAAATAGACGTCACATCTGCACAGTGTTGCCAAATGGTTATAATCTGGTAGTTGTATGTTTTTACTTGAAAATCTTTCATTTTAAATATGAATGACATTTTACTTCGAGACTGTAGAGACTTCATACTTATATAAAAATAAAAAAAAATAACATGAGTAAAAAATTCCAAGTTTTAAACTTAATTGTAACAAAAATAATACAATTTATGTAAACTTAAACAGTATTTTACTGATATGATAAATGTTACTCTGATTCATCCATACTGAAATCACTGTCATTACTTTTGATGTTTATGATAATTGGAGTGTTTTCTTGACTATCAAATATTCGTTTTTTAAAAATAATACACAAATTAGTCGACCTTGCAACAAATATCGTGTAAACACCAAAAAGATATTAATTAATGCGGCAACAAAGTATTTTGACTGACAAGGCTACCAACTGCTTGTCATGGACGGAATTTTATTTTATATTATAATTGATAAATATCGTGTTTTTAGCGATGCATAGTGCAAATATGAAGAGTTTTATGTTATTATAAGGAATGATGTGTTTAAAGTAGGCGTCGTTCTAATTTTTACAGGGAAAAAAACTTTTACAGACACCCCCTGCTCTTGACTGTTCTGAAAAGAACCAAAGTCTTGACACGGAGGTAGTGTGGGACTCATATTAATATTACCTACTAAAAACCCTTGTGTGTGTTTTTGTGGATTATTTTTTAGTGGCGGAGGACAATCTTACCACTTGTGTGGATTTTACCATCCCTTTTATGGGGTTTATTACAAAAGGACAAGGACAAGGACAAATTAAAGAAATCGTAAATAATCCTATAATACAAAAGCAATGGGCGTCTTTAAAAGTAGTTTTACCAGTAGTAAACGAGGGTGGGCAGTATACAGGGTGTATTATTAATAATGGGATATAATTAAACTGGAGAATCTTGGGTTTAAAATAACAAGATTTAACCCAATTCACCAAGATAAAACTTGTCTCCTGTCTGAGTTACAGGGTGTTTTATTAAATAATTTAGAAATGATTTTTTTCCCCATTACATATAAACTATTTGACTAATCTTTATTATATTTGGCAGAAAGTGTAGACACGCAAACCTTACTAAATTATGGTAAATAAACGTTTCTGGCTACCACAACAGGCGTTCGACAGTGGCAAGTCAGAGCTTGACCCTTCCTAAATTTTACGCGCTAGTGGTGGAATTGTCATTTTAGCACAATTTTTCTATTCTTTAATACTTTCTGTGTAAATAATAAATTCTGCCTTCGAAACGATGAAGTCATTATTTTTCAAGATATTTTTAAATAAATTTCGTAGGTAACGAATTTTATTTTATAAGGGACTTCTTGTTTAGAAATTAATCGATGCCTTGGTGTCTAATCCGAAACCGTCGTATATTGGTGAAATGAGCTTTAATGTGTATTTATCACGGCGATGTTTTTAGGTCAAAGGTTTGCATTTATTACGCAAATGAAACTTAAAGTCGATTTTTTAGTCTTAATAAGTAGATTAACAAACAATTTTACTATTAAAAAGTCTTTTTCAATAATTTGCTACAATAAATAATATGAACTCAGAGAAGAGACACATTTTATCTAAGCGAATTGGGTTGAATCTTATTATTTTGAACCCAAGATTCTCCAGTTCAATTATTTTCCATTATTAATGATCGTTGCAAGTATACCTTTTAATATTGAAAGTATAAACTATTTTATCTAACTTTGAAACATCTACGTCATGGATGACGTGAATTTTATTTTATTTTTTATTTACTATATCGCCAAATACTTACTGTAAACGGGCATTAAGTGGTGTGTACAGTTACAAAGATTTAAATGGTTTTCTGCATGGCATTGAACGATACAGGATGAGTAACTATAATATTTGTGAACCCTAATGTCTTCATTTTCCCACGGAAACTTGCATCCTCGTTTGTAAACCGGTACATTTTTCACATTTTCGTCGTTCTCAATTTCTATGACCTGCAAATATTAAAACCTGCTACCGACTTGAAAAATTGCCACGTCTTGTTCGTTCTCTATAGAGTACTCTGCCAGCGGTCTCTCTACTGGCAAATTATGCCCGAGCTCAGCCGTAGAGAGTAGAAGAAAAAAAAATATAAAAGTGAGCCGCGCCACCGACTTAGACGGTTCAAGCCGGGAACCCCTAGGTCTTATAGGCACTAGCAGAGCCACACGATAAACAACTGAGATTATGGTGAACTAAATAAATGAAATTATAGCTAAAATATATTAGATACTTTACTCCTACAATAAATCAAAGTACACAGTTCAATAATAAAATTATAACGAATATAGTCAAATTAACAGCTATGGTAAATTTTTTTGCTAAAACAAACCAAAAATTTAGAATTTACAACTTTATAAAATAACCATAACAGAAGTAAGAGTAACAGACTTTTCCAAGTTACCAAAATAAAGGTAAAACATATATAAATCTACTCATTAATAACATTAAAACAAACGTTTACATAAGTCTGCCAATTTACTCATGTTTTAACCATTTACATAAAGATTTTCACTGCCAAAACAATCGAGTTTATTTAAAAATATTTTTACAATGGTTGTCCTTTAAAATATCAAGATTGTAGGATATTTATAAATAAGTAGGAAGAAAATATATTTTTACTTGGACATAAAGAATTATTGAGAAGGTTATTTTAATTCAAGTTTAGTTTTGGCATATTATCTAATGCAATAAATAGTTTTTAATAATGTATTATATTAATAAATTAAAACAAAACTTAATTGTGGTGTCAAAAATAAGTCACGTCGTTAAATATTCAAAAATAAATCACTTGTAACCTTTGGGTAAACGCATATTGTAGATCAAATATAAAAAAAAAATAACTTTAATCTTGAACACCTTAATACGGAGTTCCTGCTAAAAACACCAAGCAAGACTTTAAACACTGCAATTTATTGTCGATATGGATGATACGAATGCACTACTCCTGTGGCCGGTTTGGTTATGGAACGACACCTGCTAATTAACAATGGCTTCCCTCAAATAAATCCCGCATGCGGTCATTTTAACTCGACACCAAAATCCAAAATATCAACAACGGAAGTAAGATAGAATGGTCAAGTTAAAAATTAAATGGTTTTTCTTCAAAATCCAATTAAGATGGCCCAAATACAGCCAGATATGAAAGGAAAACCGTAGAGGTTTTGCACACTTGTTAATATCACACCGCCCCAAAAATTCTCACCACACGACTCAGACTACCTCCCAAGCCGGATATCAAGAAATGACACGGAATTGACGTCAACCAAGAATATTCGCAAGTCTATGTTCCACACTAAGAATCGCGTTCGTCCGTGTTGATAGCTAGCCTCATCTACACAGAAATGTAAACCAAACAATAATATAATCGATAATACACAATAATCGGGGCTAAAAACTAAAGCAAAATCTAATAATAAAAATACTCAATCTCCAGTGATCAACAAAAATGCCATAGCCATTAACAATTGAATCTTATCACAATAAGGTATGCAAAACTATTTACAACGAATGATATATTTAAGTTACAACAAAATACGGTACGCGACACTATTTACGAGTACTTGAAGAATATAAATTTATCAGGGATATAATTATAATGGAACTGTAGAAGGGAAAAAAAAGGCACGTTACAAAATATCTAGAAATAACGGAAACCTCGAATTTACATACATACATATAGGGGTAAGCAGAGACCACATCTTTCCACTTCCGCTACGTCTCTTAAACACTTCTTTCGCTTCTTCTACTTTCAGCAGCGCTTGCTTTCATACATGCTCGTCGATTGCTGGTACAACTGGTCTTTCTTCAAAACAATTTTTATCTGATCGAAATACATTCGCCTACCGACTTTCCCATTCACACTCGCCGAATAAATCCGTTTCGTCGACCTTATTTCATCTATCCTCCCTACGTATCCGATCCATCGAAGCATTCCTTTGTTACTTCATCTTCTTTCACACCACAGTGTTCCCTTATCTCAGTAATCCTTACTTTATCAATCAGAGTCACTCTAGCTATACAATTCTCAGGCTACTCACCTCTGCAACATTGATCTTACTTTCATGCTTCTTCTGCCAAAGCCAACATTCACTACCATACTGATAAGTGTAGGAACTCATGCACAGTCAGTCAGTCATGGCTTTTTTGCACGTCCTGGCTGCTCATAAAGTTATGCAGAGCCTCATTCATTTGTTTCCTCGAATTTCAAAATTGGCAAATCTACGCAAAATCCATGTACTTACACTAATTGAAATATTGACAGATTCACCTAGCATTACATCCTTTCTTTGATCCGGATCCGAATTGATGAACGGAACATCTTCGGGCGCGTGAAAATAAACCTGGAAAATTAAAAAAATAATGTCGAATGTCACTTATTTTGTATGTACCTTTCACCTTACCCTGACGTCTTCTTTGGTTCGGATCCAAATTTCACCGGGTCCAGTGTTGCTGTTCATTGTTAGATCCAACTTTGAGCGTATATTTTTCCTAAACGGAAAAAAGAAAAGGTTTAAGCGAATCGGAATTTTAAAACCCATTCATATCTTACGTTGTGTGCATTGAGTTAAATGAATAGCATATTCCGTATTCCGTTTCTAGCGGTAAAAAATGCTCGCTGCAGTTGAATTCGATCGCATTCCATTTACACGAAGAGATTATTCTGGCACAATTTTTTCTGTACTGAAACGTACGTCGTTTGTTTATTGAGATCAGATTGTCGTGTAGTTTATTTATTTTACTATGAATCCTACTGATTACGCCTACTGACTACGCCTACTGACCTGCGCTATGACTGACTGAATCACAAACACTCTTAAGCAAAAACCTAACCTAACGACGCACTCGATGTTATTAACATTTGTTGTCCTAGATTTTTAACCAATGATGTCGCTTTTCGTATGTTTGAATTTTCCAGTATTTTTGCACTTTTTAAAAATTAATTTTTAGTTTAAAAAGAAATTAAAATCAAAAATATTGATGGAGTAATAAAATTTAAAAAAAAAATATTTTATCTTTATATGAATCACATGCATATTTCCTATTCTATTCTAGTCATGATGTGAGATTAAAACTGGGAAAGAGTGTCATTTATGCTCAATTGGTGTTGTGTTAGAGTGTTCAAACATAAAACTGATCAGGAAGGAGCATAGTCTCAGATTAGTGTTGACCGAAATGGAGGTTTCTTTTTTTTATGAAAATAGTCGCAAAAAGGGTAGACCTATCGTGTGGGCCGCGGACGGCCCGCACTGCGACTATTAGAAGGGGAAGGGATTATAGAAAGGAAATGATTGTGGACACGCTTTTTGAAAAGTTGCAGGTCATAGTTCTCTGGAAAAACTGATTTTGAAAGCTTATTCCATTCCGTAGCAGCCCTGTAAAAGAAGGATTCTTGATGAAGATTGGTCCTTGTAGTGTCAATCTTGAGAGTAAATGGGTGAGACTGATCAGCGAGCCGAGTTCTTCGGCCGAATGTGGCCAATGGTGGTACAAGAGTTTTTATTTCTCTGGAGCATCTGCCATGGAAATATCTGTAGAGCAATGACTGGTCTGCAACTCTTCTTCTATTTTCTAGAGGGTGAAGGGTATCTGTGAGAGTTGAGCTGTTTATCAAGCGAATGGCTCTTTTCTGAATGGAATCTAGAAGACGAAGAGAATGCCTTGGTGCTGAACCCCAAATGTGCGAGCAATACTCCAGTAGAGGTCGGATTTGAGCCTTGCACGTCGTCAACAGTTGATCAGGAGTAAAAAACTTTCTGGCTTTCCACAGAAAACCTAGCCTCTGGCTTGCCGACTTTGCGATGTTAGCAACATGGTCATGCCAAGACATATTATTGGACACATTATTGGTGCATCTGGCCGACTACTGCTTTCGTTTTGACAGAGGCTTACGGCTTTAAATTATAATATATATATATATATATATATATATATATATATATATATATATATATAAACTAGAGAATATTGAGGACTGCAGCAATGTCAAAAGAAAACTCTTTTAGGTTTGTCCAAGCTTTCGGAATTATATTTATTCCATCATCAGGGAAACTACAATAAGAACGTTACATGTGAATTATATTAAGTCAATGTGAATTTTTACTTACACTTATATGAGGTTAGTTGAGAGGATGGTAAATTTCAACATGATAAAATTCGTGGAATTAGTCCACAGCAATGACTAATGAGTAGGGAGTGATACAATTAATAAATATATACTATCTGTTACATGTTAAAATTATAAAATGATTAATCTTGATTAAAATGCATGTGTTCAACCATGAGGTTGGAATTAAACTGACAGGTTAAGGATCAAATTTCAAACAACTGAGGCAATTGACAGTGTCATATGTCCAATCACTTTAACAGAGGTGCCAACTAGTGGGTATTCCAACTGTTATGTTTATGTGTCAAAATGGAATTTCTTAGGTTGGTATCGGAAAATTGTGGATAAACTTGAAGAAATTTAATATTTAAAACAATTTGGAAAATATGTTGATTAAACCGTTTTATTATTTATAGTTACTGGGTCGTTGTCTAGTAAATAGGAATAAATCTCACTCAAATGGTTGATGTCAGTTCTTTTATTTATACGGTTACTTTCCTGGATAATGAAAGCCATTTCTAGAAAGGTCCTTTTTATCCTATGTGACTCCTTTGCTAATACCTTCACTGATTCATCATTCATACGATGGTCGAATTTGTTAACGTGGTCTGTTAATGCACATCTCTCATTTGTCATTGCTGTGCACTAATTCCATGAATTTTATCATGTTGAAATTTACCATCCTATCAACTAACCTCATATAAGTGTAAGTAAAAATTTACATTGACTTGATATAAGTCACAAAGGTTCTTATTGTAGTTTCCCTGATGATGGAAAAAATATAATTCCGAAAGCTTGGACAAACCTAAAAGAGTCGTCTTTTGACATTGCTGCAGTCCTCAATATTCTCTAGTCTAATTCTAACTAGTCAGCAAAGACTTCCCAATAATATATATATTGAGAAAGATAGATAAAGGAATTCTTAGATGTTTGGACACGTAGAAAGGATGTATGAGTACCAACAACCGACAAGTATGTATGAGAGCACTGATAAAAGTAGAGGAAGCAAAAGATGTGTGTAAGAACCGTAGCGAGTGGAAGGAAGTGGTCTCTGCCTACCCCCATGGGAAAAAGGCGTGACTATGTATGTATGTATGTTAAGTAATATTAATAACATGCTAACGAAATCAACAAATCCGTTTGGATTAATTAATTATTTGATTTGACTATTGCGAGATATCGATATCATTTCGATAGTTAAAACTATCGATGGTAATATACAGGACCATCTTAGGCCTTGCAGGGGCACTTGGGCACACAAAGTTTGAGAGTAAACAAAAATGGGAATGAAAACAACGGTGTGTAGGTATTTACTTTCATTCGGTGAATTTATTGGTTAGCTTAATACAAATCAAATGTACCTAAGTGAACGGATTACCATTTTGGGATATGTAATAAGAATTTAGTAAAATTTTGTTTGTTTAAAAAATATTTATCTCATTTCATTTAGGGGCCTTCATCAAGCCTGTGCTCGTGCCCCATAAGCCCTCTTAAAAAAGACAGAACTGGTACAATAGATAGTTCGATGAAGGAAAGTGTTTATAAAATTTAACGTATTGGTCACATGTCCTCTTTCGAATGGCTTCTAAAACGTGATTGGCGATATCGTAATAATTAAATACATACCCTCAATACTTTTTCGGTGAAATTCATCCTTTTACAAGAATCACAATCGTCGAAACAAGAATAACAATTTCCGGTAAAGAACACCACATCCGTTATAAATTGTTTCTGTTGCTCGATTTCTTCTTCTGTAAATTCTTCGTCCCTAAAATCTGAACGTATTATTTTCAATTCTTATAATTAAAACTATAACTATATGCCGCGACAGGCATTGAATTACATCTGTTACATAATGGTGTATAATACCCCATTTCGTTTTTTTTTTTTAAAATCAGTTAAACATTTTTCACATCCATTCACGCTATCGAAAAATGTTTATAGTTTACTATAATAATATAGTTTTCTATAAATTTTGCAGATTACAATACTTCTTCGCAGAAGCTATTCACCGGGTGGTTCTTGTTAAAAAGTATAGATGTCGCCTAGCACTTGTATACATGTATACTTGGTAGGAGTCGAAGCTGTTGATGTGTCCTGATGAGGGGCAAAACACCCCGAAACCGGTCCATAGGTGGTTACTTCGGATGGATAAATTTAATAGTTCCTTCTCTTACTTAACAATATGCAGATGCTTGTTAAGTACAGTTTTCTATAATTTTTACATATATTATATATATATATATATATATATATATATATATATATATATATATATATATATATATATATATATATATATATATATATATATAATTAAAAAAAATCCAAGGCAATCCACGTAAATGGTAGTCTCCGTTTTAGTAATTACTTGAGGGCTCCTATAGGAGATTTTTAAAAGCTTTGAATTTGGACGATTATTAACAAAGTTATGAGCAAAAAACCAAAAAAAAGAGCAATTTTTTTGAAAATTTGATATCTGTTGAACGGATAATAAAAAAAATCTCAAAATTTACCAGAAAGAGTTTTTTGGTAAAGCTCATATAATATATATGTGCATGCACGTCATAGAGCGAGTATGAGGTCACATTTGAAAAATGTTGCCAGACTTTGACAGTAGTACGGACATTAAGGAAATAATAAGGTTATGTTGTTGATCATTTAATAAACATACTTTACCATTAATTACGAACAGACTGACCCGATGTGTTCGAGATTATATAAAACGAACGATGATTTTTATTATTGTTGGTATCAAGTTTTAAAAAACGAACAGATCATTGATGACGTGCATGCACATTTATATTGTATGAGCTTTAGGTACTAAAATATATAAAAAAATGAAGAAAATTAAAATCAAAATTTTTTAAACTGTGCGATTTGGCGTGGAATGCCCCAAATATAATATACAGTATCACGAAAGACGTTGACACACATAAATTGGGTAGACTCACTCTTTCCATTCTGGTTCAGCTCCTGAAATAGGGCAAACAGATATAGCAGGAAAAGTTGAGTTCCATTTTAGGTAAGTTGTTTCGGTTGCAAAACTTACAGCTTTCTCTTCGAATTGTTTATACAAATTATAAAACACTAAAAGCATAATACTGAAGTTTGCGATAAATATAATCGTCCAAAATAGTCTGCAACATTAAATATTTATCCGATAGGTTTGATGATCCAAAAAGTTAACTCAAGAAGGTTAGTTGGGATTTGGATCAGTTTGAATTTAAGAAAAAACGATTATGTTTTTACCAACGTTTCGAATTTTATTAAATTCATTCTCATGGCTTAAACTAATAACTAATAGATCAGAAAGGGCAGAAGTTCATAATTTCACAAACACTTAATCTACAATCCGTACTAAACCCAATCCCAACTAATTCATTAAATAATTATACAGATATGGAAAAATATTAGTGGAGCATAAAAATTTCAATGCTGAACGTTGAGGTGTACGGTATCCAGTCGACCAGCAGAAAATAAAATAAATATTCGCGATAAATAATTAACTGTTTAACTACAACACGCTAATTTGAAATGTTCCCACTTCGTTGACATATGATTGCGACGTAACTAATCAGTATAAAACTGTTAACGACGGTGTGTACGTCTGACTTATCAGGAAAGAGACTGGAAGTAGCAGAACTGTTGGAATGATTTGATCTTGCAGAAGCTGTATATATTTGTCATTTGTTTAGGTTGCCATCGATAAAACAGGAACCTTTAAATAAAAATTCCTTTCCAAACATTAAGTTTTTGCGGGTATTGAGTGGGTACAGGAATACTCAGATGCTGATTTTTCCAACGGATGGATTGTGTTTTCTATGTAAAGAAAACGATGACTAGTCTGTAAATAATATTTTTTGCTTTTTCATAATGGTTTTACAAAATTCCATGTTTTACAGATTTGGCTATTGTTTGGCACAACAAGGTGGTATTTATTTAAACCTTTATTACATTAAATTTGTAATGCCTTTTTTTTAATTCGTAGAATATTTATTTTATTTTCAAAGCCATTGTGGTAAAATTGAACACATTTTTAGAAGAGAAATTATTTGATCTCTTGCATATGTCGTGATCTCTTTCCTGATAAGGCAGACGTACACACCGTCGCTAACAGTTTCATATTGATAAGTAACGTCGCAAACAAATGTCGACGAAGAGGGGGAGATGCAAATTAGACTCGTGTTGATTATTTATCGCGGATATTAATTATACAGGGTAATTCTTTGGGAGTTCTAATTAGACGTTTTAGAGAAACTTTACATAATTAAAATCTGAAAATTTGAGGTGAAAGGTTTTCGGATATGCCGAATTGATCTAAAATATTAAGAGCCTCCAACTCCTTCCGGTTATACCGGAAATTAAATATAACTTGATTATTTTAAAAAGAACACTCTGTATATTATTACGTATTTCGATAAAGCTACTCTGAGCTTACACTGAGTGTTTTACGAGATTTAACCGTTTTTATCACGAAAAAGTTTCCGATTTGACACCCTGTATCATTATAATTAATATAAATTTAAATATTTTATTTTGCATTATGTTTATCTAGTATTGCGTATTTTTACTAAACTTGGTCATTTTGTGTTAATAAATTGATTATTATTGTACAGGGTGATTTACCCTGGTGCGCGGCGAGTGTACGTAAGTAGATGAAAAGGAAAAGAGCTTCTGGTCATGAAGTTTAGGCTCGTATACGTGCGGTATTAAAAGGTAACAGGACTTAGGGTCTTAAAGATTAGGGTAGTATATGTGCTTTCTTGAGAAAGACAAGACTTGAGATTAAAAAAGGTCTTCAGTGAAATTAGTCGTCGAAATTTTGAGGATTCAAAAATGAAAAAGTTTTGTCACGTCGTCTGTGCTTAACCTGTCTGTATGGCCGCTACAGGAGAATTCCCAAGAGTAGCTTTATCGAAATACGTAATAATATACAGGGTGTTATATTTAAAATAAGCAAGTTAAAGTTAACTTCTGGTATAACCGGAAGTAGTTGGAGGCTCTAAATATTTTAGATCAGTTCGGCATATCCGAAAACCTCAAACCTTAAATTTTCGGATTTTTATTATGTCAAGTTTCTCTAAAACGTCTGATTAGAAGTCCCAAAGAATCAGCCTGTACTTTGTTTTGTTCTACTGGATACCGTACAACTCAACGTTTTGCACTAAAATGTCCATGTTCCACAAATAATTTTTCCTTACTGTATATGTTACGGCTAAACTCCGGAAGTTGGTTAATCTTGACATTAACGAGCTAATGTCACGTCTAACACAAAATTGTTTATCTTCTAACAAATTTGTTAAAGATGTTAATCTAAACGAATTCTTTTGATAGCTGTCATTAACGAGACAAAATATGCATGGCCAATTTTTGTTTTAAGCCGGTTTTGGATGATCATTTTTGCTCCCCAACACCACTATACCCCACCCAAATTTGGCCTTGACACAATTTACATAGGGTCTCAAGGCTATCCATTCTTTGAAAATAAAAAAATGGTACGACGCTGCCGATGCCCCGCTACAAAAAATATCTTAACTTTTTGTTGTAGTAGGTAATTAAATTTCAACCTCGGTGGAAGCACCATCTGTGCAGGAAGAATTAAGGACGTGGGAATTCACGTGTTTTTTTTACAACTTAATCATGTCTAATGCTCTTATATTGCTACCGGACGCGCTTTAAAAATATTTGGAATTCTCATGGTTCTATCTCAAAAACCGTACCGACGTTTATATATGAAGTCGCAGATTAGTGTTTTTTTGATTTTTTTCTAAATATATACGTTGGGAATTTCTTTTAAAGTCTTCGAAAACGATTTGTTTGCAAGAATGGTTTGGATACCTAAAAATCTTCTTGACAACTAGAATGAATTTCTCAGTCACATCCATAAGTGTTCTATGTTCAAGGCATATAGCAAGCATACGATATTTTAGGTATTTATTTTATTCCTATTAACAAAAATAAAATCATACTTACATGCAGTCACGCCCTTTTCCCGTAGAGGTAGGCACTTGCTACGATTCTTACACACATCTTTCGCTTGTTATTCTACTTTCATCAGCGCTCTCATACATGCTGGTCGATTGTTGGTACTCTTGACCTCACCTTATGATATGACCTGATCAAAGGAGGTATTTGACGATTAAATCATTCATTCTTAATCCATACAAACTCTCTTTCAAATCTTTTTAACAATCAAATCTTTGTATTTAAAAACGGAAACGTGAGACGAAGTGCATTTTTTGGAACGAAGTTCCTTAACGCGGCTGACGGGCAGTGCGATTTAATAGGAATCGTCACGTAACGAAATGCATCGGTGGTTCAGTGGTAGAATGCTCGCCTGCTACGTGGGCGGCCCGGGTTCGATTCTCGGCCGATGCATTCTTTATGTGTTTTTACCCTTTAATACATAAACTAAAAAACACGCTTTTAGAATTAATCAAACTAAAAAGTAAAAAATAATTCTTAACATAGGAATAAAAATACTGACGAGAAAATTAATGTCACTGTCAAAAAAAATTAATGTCGATCAATGTGTCACGTGCCTATTTTTTTCCTTCTACAGTTCCATTATTAATTGGGTCTCTTCTGATAGTTTCGTATTCCTTAGTTACTCGTAAGTAGGGTTGCATACCGTATTTTGTTGTAACTTAAATATATCGTTCGTTGTAAATAGTGTTGCATACCTAGTAGTGATAGGATTCGATTATTAATGGATGGGGCTGACTAACAGCACGGACGAGGCGGTTATGGAGCACGGACTGGAGAAGATTGTGGGTTGATGTTTATTCCGTGTCATTTCTTGATTTCTGGCCTAGAAGTGTCAGTCGTTAAGTGAGAGTCGTCGAAGTCGGGTGAGAGTTTTTGGAACGATTTGATATTAACACGTGAGCAGAACCTCTACGGTTTTTTCTTTCGTATCTGGCTGTATTTGGGCCATCTTAATTGGATTTTGAGAAAAACCATTTAATTTTTAACTTGACCATTCTATCTTACCTTTGTCGTTGATATTTTGGATTTTGGTGTCGAGTTAAAATATCCGCATGCGGGATCTGATGGAGGAAAGCCATTGTTAAGTAGCAGGTGCAGTTCCATAATTCAAACCGGCCACAGAAGTAGGCCACAGGAGTAGGCCACAGGAGCAGGCTCCAGGAGTAGTGAAGTCGTATACCGAAAGGTTATAAGTGATTTATTTTTAAATATATAACGCTGTGACTTATTTTGACACCACGATTAAGTTTTGTTTTAGTTTATTAATATAGTACAGGTGAATTCGTATACCCAAAGGTTATCAGTGAATTATTTTTAAATATATAACGCCGTGACTCATTTTGACACCACGATTAAGTTTTGTTTTAGTTTATTAATATAGTACATTGTTGGAAACTATTTATTGCATTAGATAATATGCCAAAACTAAACTTTGATTAAAATAACCTTCTCAATAATTCTTTATGTCCAAGTAAAAATATATTTTCTTCCTACTTATTTGTAAATATCCTACAATCTTGATATTTTAAAGGACAACCATTGTAAAAATATTTTTAAATAAACTCGATTGTTTTGGCAGTGAAAATCTTTATGTAAATGGTTAAAACATGAGTAAATTGGCAGACTTATGTAAACGTTTGGTTTAGTGTTATTAATGAGTAGATTTATATATGTTTTACCTTTTTTTTGGTAACTTGGAAAAGTCTGTTACTCTTACTTCTGTTATGGTTATTTTATAAAGTTGTAAATTCTAAATTTTTGGTTTGTTTTAGCAAGAAAATTTACCATAGCTGTTAATTTTTTAGCTATAATTTTATTCATTTGGTTCACCATAATCTTAGTTGTTTATCGTGTGGCTCTGCTAGTGCCTATAAGACCTAGGGGTTTCCGGCTTGAACCGTCTAAGTCGGTGGCGCGGCTCACTTTTATATTTTTTTTCTTCTACCCTCTACGGCTGAGCTCGGGCATAATTTGCCAGTAGAGAGACCGCTGGCAGAGTACTCTTTAGAGAACGAAAAAGACGTGGCAAATGTCACTGCTTTGTATGACATTTTTAAACTAACTCTGCGTTTTGGAATGAAAGCCACCCCACGCTTTTAGAACAGTGACGTTAATTTTCTCATCAATAATTTTAATCCTATGATAAGAATTTTTTTTTTACTTTTTAGTTTGATTAACGCTTAAAGCGTGTTTTTTAATTTTTTTAAACTATAATCTATTGTGTTAGATCATACGTGAATAATATTGTTTTATTATTGCAATTAAGTTTCGTAAAATGAAAACTGCAGCAATTGTGTGTAATAAAAATTTAGAAAAGTTAGTTGATAAAATTGTACTTGATACAAGTTACAACTTATTTACTGTTTATATTCGTTTATTGTACATGTGATTTGAGTGTTTACTATTTATTTTTGACATCTCACCTTAGTAATCAGCAATTTTAAAATTATATTCTGAAAAAAATGGGTCAGCTATTACTTGAAATGATTTTTCATAACAAACAATAATTCTTTTTAATGAAAATTGTATTTTATTTAATTGACACTAGGAGAGACGGAAATCAACCTCAAAGGGGGGAGCAAAATGATCATCCAAAACCGGCTTGAAACACATACTATGGCCCACTATTCAAATACTCGATTAACTTCAAAAACGGACGAAAGAAAAAGATAAATAAATGTTTAGGATAATTTCAAATTCTGTCCAGAAGTTTATTAAATATAATTTTAAGCACATGGAAATATTCCAAGGATATTCTTTTCTCAAAATTTTCTAGCAATTTTCTAGCATGCCAATGGCCCACAGCATTTGCTTGTAGTTTAAATGGTGTCTTTTCATGTTCAATTATGGTATTTATTTTGAACTTAAATCAATAAATACCAACACATTTTCTTTAGTGTTTGAAACTGATAAAATATAAAACAATAATAAAAACATGTTTTTATTGTTCGAGGATAGTTCACGAATTGTTGTCCCTAACATAGTTGTCGTTGAATGGCAAATGCAAATAAAGTGACAGGCAAAAGCTTACTGCAACACATTAGTGTGTGCCAATTAGCATCAGCGAATCAGTTCTTGTAGGTTAAATACTATGTTTTTTCCATTGAGGTGTGCGTGATTTTATAAAAATGGACAAAATTGAGATAAGAGGTGCAATAAAGTACCTCTGTCAAAACCGCACCAGTTGCACCAGTTGCACCAGTTGCAGGAGCCTCCAAAACTGTGGTGACCAAAGAAAATGTGAATGTAGTTCATGACAAGGTATTAAATGACAGAAGAATTACAGTTGAGGCTATAGCACAGACATGTAGGTTTTCTGTGGAAAACGTTGAAAAGATTTTGCACCAGGAATTGGGTATCAAAAAACTTTCTGCACGTTGGGTTCCACGAATGCTGACGGCAGACCAGAAGCGTGTTCGCCAGCTTGCAGCGGAGACAAATTTGGAGATCATTAACAGGTATCCCGATGAATTTAAACGAAAATTTCTTACGGTCGACGAAACATGGGTTCATCACTTTGATCCAGAATTCAAAAAACAAAGCATGGAATTGCGGCATAGGGGTTCTCCTCCCCTTCGAAAATTTCGAGTTGTCCCATCAGCTGGTAAGATCATGGCTACAGTGTTTTGGGATTTTGCAGGTGTTATTTTCGTGAAATATTTACCGCGTAGGCACACCATAACAGGTGAATTTTATGCGAATTTAATACCAAAAGTAGGCGAAGCGATCAGAGAAAAGAGGAGAGAAAAATTAAGTCGAGGTGTGCTCTTATACCAGGACAACGCTCCGGCCCATAAAAGTTGTGTTGCAATGGCGTCCATTCTTAATGCGGCATTTGAAATTTTTAAACAACCCACTTATTCTCAGATTTGGCCCCCAGCGACTACCATCTATTCCCAAAATTAAAAGAACATCTTCGTGGAATCCGCTTTGCTAATGATAACAAAGTGATGTCGGCGGTAGATGAATGGCTGAAGACTCAAAGTTCTGAATTTTTTTCAAAATGGTTTGAAACACTTCAACACCGATATATCAAGTGTATAAACTTTGCAGGTGACTATGTTGAAAAATGAATAACTTTATTCTTCTCATGTGTTTGCTTCTATGTTAGGGACAACAATTCGTGAACTATCCTCGTATTTAATGAACGAACTTAATAATATTTAAATATAAATTAATATCCATCCATGGGCCATTTTCGTGTGTGTAGATTAAGTCATCAAACAATAAAGCTTTTCCTTGAATGCGCAAGTCACTAAAACCAACGAGTATGGGTAACGCGTGGTCGTGACGTATCGGCTTAGAAATGGACGAAACAGTGACGTAATAGTTTAAGATTATTCTTTCTTTTAAAAAGTGGCCTCGGCTACAGATAACACAAATCCTACTTTTTAACACTTAAATATTAACGTATTTAAAAATCACTAATAACATCACAATATTGTTCCCCAAACCTAAGTAATTGTCAAATAACGCACTCAAAACTCTCGTGCATGTTACCGATCTCAAACAGTGACGTCACTTTCGTCCAAATTTAAGAATTTGCCACGTAGTGCACGTCACCCATAGACGCTTCACTATTTCGAATATTGCATCAAACTGTCATTTGTCACGAGTAAAACTTTACCTGATAGGCCATGATCTTCTTTCATTTGCAATATATTTTAAAGCATGCAAGTTCGATTCCTTGGTATAATACTTAAAACGATTTTTCATCTTCACTAAAATAAAATTTGAACGTTACGCAGTTTTAAGTAGGTACACTAATTTTAGTAAGGACGTTCAGTACATTATTGTTCTTTCTATTCACAAAAGGATGCTTTTATTTCAATTTTTACATTAAATTAGGGTTCCATTGCATTACGGTTAAATTTCCGAAACGTTTATCTAATATATATATATATTGATCTGGTAAAAATTTCTTTGTTCTCACTATCACGCACCATTCTTTTCCATGAAATAATGTAGGCTAATGTATTTTAAATGTATAACAAAAATGAATTAGGGATTACAATCTTAATGATATTTTAAAAAAAAATTGGTTGTCTGCAAAGTCGGTTTCATCATCATCATCCAGCCCTATTCTCTTGTCCATTGCTGAACGTAGGCCTCCTCGAAATATTTCCATCTTTCCCTATTTTGCGCCTCTGCGATCCAGTTCGTGGTTATCCTTTTGAGGTCATCTGTCCATCGTGTCGGTGGTCTACCCCTGCTTCGCTTATCCGATCTCGGTCGCCACTCCAGAACTTTCTTTGTCCACCTTCCGTCCTTCATTCTAGCCACGTGTCCTGCCCATCTCCATTTCTGCTTTGTAATTCTCTCTATTATGTCCTCTACCCCCGTTTTTCTCCTTATATCCTCGTTTCTGACTCGGTTGTTAAGGGAAAGTCCTAACATGGATCTCTCCATTTTCCGTTGCGCTACTTGTAGTTTTTTAACTATTGTTTTTGTTAAGGTTAGGGTTTCAGCCCCGTATGTCATAACTGGGAGAACACACTGATTGAAGGTCTTCCTTTTCATACTTACGGGAATTTCTGATTTAAATATGTCCCTAAGCTTTCCGTACGCTGCCCATCCCAGAGATATTCGTCTGGACAGTTCGCACGTCTGGTTGTCCCTGCCGATCCGGATTTCATGGCCAAGGTAGGTGTATTTTTCTGTGATTTCGATGATTTTGTTTTCTATTTCTACAGGTTCGCTTGGTACTAGGTTGGTTAACATTTTTGTTTTGTTATAATTTATTTCCAAACCTGCTCTTTGTGTTGCCCGTTGTAGATCTTTTAGCATTTCCCTGGCTTCCTGCATGTCATCTGCCATTAGAACTATGTCATCCGCAAATCTTAGATGGCTCAGTCTTTCCCCATCTATCATAATTCCCTTATTTTCCCAATTCAGAGTTTTGAAAACATGTTCCAGGACCGCAGTGAATAGTTTTGGAGATAACGTATCGCCCTGCCTGATTCCTCTTTTTATTTTTATTTCCCTTGACGATGTATGCAGGTCAATTGTTGTTGTTGCGTTTTTGTAGATATTGTATATAATGTTAGAGTATCTTCCATCTATTCTGCATTCTTTTATTGCTCGTAATATTGAAACTAATTCAACGGTGTCAAAGGCTTTGTAAAAGTCCACAAAGATTAGGGTAAGCGGTTTGTTGTATTCTACTGTTTTCTCGATGAGGGTTTTTATGCATTGCAGATGATCGTTAGTCCCGTAGCCAGAGCGGAACCCTGCTTGTTCTCTAGGTTGGTAGAAATCCAGTTTATTCTCTAGCCTGTTGGTGATTATACGGGTGTAGAGTTTGTACAGGTGATTGAGAAGGCTAATGGGTCTATAGTTATCCAGGTCTGTCATATCGCCCTTTTTATGAATTAGGATAGTAACAGAATTGTTCCATTGGTTCGGGATGGTTTGATTTTGAAGGCATAAATTGAACAATTTTTCTATTGCCTCAATAAGGGCAGGACCTCCATTTTTTATGGATTCTATCACTATTCCATCATTCGGTTTACGGACGATAATTTTACGTGATAACGTCATAAGAAAACACTGATGAAAAATTGCATACTTTTATGAATTGAATTAAATTATTATCACTGAATTATCATCATTTTGTATAATACAAAGAAGGAGTTAATTGAAAATTATAATTTTTTGCCGCAATTTCTGTTATAGACAATGGAAACCACATTAACTTTTCACTTCACTTTATAAACAATTCACGTGTAGGTTATATGCTGCGCTGTCTCTCTTCTACTCGGACGCATCGGCCAATAGAGTGGAAGAGAGATAGATACGTCACAAGCAGAACGCTTAGGCCGATCGTGCGCTTTCGCTTGAACGCTCGGCTCGGGCGGAACGTGACAATGAGTCATGCTTTTTCGTGCGTGCAGCCGGCGTTCATCGATTTATAAGACGTGATCACGTCAACAAATTCTAAATAACGAGAATATAATAAAATTAATAATTATACAATTATTGTAAGAAAACAATCTCATCACATACAATCTATGGTTTATAAATTGTAGTAAATGTATTGCGTGTTGCATAATCCAGCTGCATTGCTACCAATAAAACTGTCAAATTTAAAATCTGAACGTCTCTCAACACTTTCATCACAGTATGGTTTTGCTTTTTGCTATAGAGAAATATTATATTATATATATTATTTTATGCAATTTAAGCATTGAAAGTGTTATATTTGAACGATATTTTGTGAAGATTGGTGTTAATAAACCACAAAATCCGAAAATACAGAGAATTAAAAAAGGGGATATGGAGATAAAATCGCGAAAAATATGCGCTATTCTACATATGGCAATTCGTGATTTTTTTTTGAGACCGTCTGTTCCATATAAAATGATGTGGCCAGCCTTCAAAACATCTTCACCTTCCTTAATTGGTCGAACACGTTCACCCACATAATACAAATGTCCGAAATTGATATTTCGACACACCTGGTCTTTACTGGCCTTTAACAAGAATCCAGCGACAATAAAACTGAAACGTCGAAAACAAACCTTAAATCCAGCTTTAATCCAATAGTTTAACATAAAAAATCATTCAAATCTCTAAGATAAGTAGAATTTCCTCTAATAAAAACTTTGGTTTTACAAGTGATGAAATGACAGATTATTTGTTGTTCACATTTCGATCCAACATTTTGTCATTGACAGCGCCATTCGCGTTACATTTTTCCCTATGCTCTATGTTGTGTTTACTGCTTACCTCACACTGCTTTCGTGTTTAATGGTTTGCGGTGATAGTGCCCGTATTTATGATATATTTGATTGTTTTAAATGTATATTTTATTATTTGAATATTATTCGGTTTTAAATTTTTACTAATCAACTGAGATGGCAATCAACTTAATTATGTTTTAGCAATTTGTTGCCGCAATTTTAGGTTAATTTAGAAAATTAGTTAAAGGAATCTCTCTTGCCTTTATAAAATGAGCCAATTTGAAAACCATTTGCATATACAATGTAGGCTATGTTCTTCCAAAGTTAGTTTGATATCTCTATTTAAAGGAAAAAACAAGCAAAATAGAAATTATATTAGAAAGTTAGTCGAATTAACCATAGGTATTCAGGTAAAATATTTCATATATCATACTTAAGAGTAAAACACTAAAAACTATCTTGAAATTATAGTATTCAACATTTTTTACCATTTTTTATAAGAAGAAACTTGGGATAGTCATTATGTTTGTAATTCAAAATTGTAACTCAACGTTTAGTTAATATATGTCTTTAAAGCAATGATCTACTGTATAAGTACTACAACTTTAAATATTATTTTAGTATGAAGAGAATGATTACTTTGATTGCATATGCCTCAGTTGTGTGATAAGCATTTATAATTCATTCATATTTAAAATTAAATCCATTGAAAATGAAGAGAGATTAAAGGTAAGAATTTACATTGCAACTGTTTGAAATATTCATTAATAAACCAGTCATCCAAAACATAAGTTGTGTTGGTTGGTTGATTTAAAAATGATAACTTGATTAGCCCTTTTGTTCAAATAATTCCATATTTTTAAAAAGCAGTGCTTTACTACTCCTGATAAAACTTGTGTGGTAATAATTTAAAAATGTTTTTCTTACATTTAACGTTTATAATTTTGACAGTGGTTTGTTAGCATTCTTTAAGATAAGAAGCTTTGTTGGTGTTAAACAAATAGAACCAAAAGATCGCTTAAATCATTGGTAAAATAAACTTATTATAAAGAAAACTTAAATATTTTTGACATACCAAATGTGAGAAATAGTTTGTGTTTTATAAATTGTAAATTGCTATTAATAAGTCAATTAATTTTTGTAGTCCTTGGTACCAGACAAAATTCCAAATCATAAAACTAAAAAGCCTGTAGAAAAACTTAAAGACATCGAATCGCCACAATCAAGTAGTTCTAAAAACAAAGTATTGAGATGGCTTTTAAACAAACAAGAAATTTTATTCAGTGAACAAAGTGAAAATACATCGAGTGGAAGATCTGAAAACAGTAAAGAATTTATGGATAACTATACTCAAACAGACTCTCCAAATTGTTTTAATGTTTCCATTCAAACAGTGTGTAAACCTGCTATTCTCAAATCTAACATGAGTACCCAGACTGAACCCATAGAAAATGATGTTGAAAATGAAAGTGAAGTAAATTATTGCGAGAGAGGCATACAATGCAACATTTCGGAAAGGAATACAGATATTTTTAATTTAGCACAATTTATTTCAAAAAAAAATAATGATTCAATGTGTTTTTTCCAAAACACTTCTTTTGAATTTGATAAAAACCTATTAAGCAATAAGTTGATTTTAAATAATGAGCAAATTAAAAACGACTGTTTTCATATGCTGCTGAAAAAGCTCCTTTCTTTTGAGACGAAAAATAAAAACAATTTTAATTCCGTGGAGAACAACTTTCTTAAATGTTGTGACGAATTAAATAAACAGTTGGAATGTATCAGAAAAAAAAATCAGCTTGGATTAGAATTTCACTTGCTCTCACCAAAGTCTATGGAAAATTTAAACAAAAATAAAGAATTGTTAAAAGATACAGAAGTTGGTCGAGATGTACATTATGATGAAATGCAAGATGAGGTAACAACACCTCTAAAACCTCTTACTATTATTTGTTCATCTATCGATATCAAAGAGGAACAAAAATCGCCGAGTTTGAACAACGTCATCCAACTAAAATCTTCACCTATCTCTCCTTGTGCCTCACCTTCCTTTGAAAGTTTGGAGTCATTAAGTGATTTAAATCTCCTAAAGGTTAGCGATAAGGTCGATAATCTGAATATATGTGTAGAGTGCGATTTGCCACTCTATTCAAAATCTGAATTGGCAGAACATGTTAAAAACCACATGATATGTTCTCTGTGTCATAAGAAATTTAGAACAGTTAAAACAAAAAAGGTAAATTTTATATGTTTTAACTGATTTATATAAACTGCTCCACAAAAGTTTAAGGAAGTTCATAAATTCGGATATTGTGTTTTAACAAATTACGATTTTTGGTTATAAATTGAATGGTTTTTATACGCTTTATATTAATTTGACTTGTATCTATCTATGTAATGGAATCTTTGGACACAATTTTCGCCCACTTAAAAACATCGGATCGACTTGAAACTTTGTATACTTCTAAAGGACCGATGACAATACAATAATTTCATAAATTTTTTCAAAGATCCTGATCATCAGGATATTAAAAAAAACCCAAACTAAAAAATGAAAAATAAATAATAGTTTAAAAAAACTAAGACAACATGCTTTATAAGAAAACCACCGAACTAAAAAATAAAATATAATCAAAAGCGAGGGGTGTGCTATATCAATTAATATATTTGATTAATAAACAGATATTGGTAAAAGTAAAGTCTCCAAAAAGAAAACGTAAACATCATAAATAGCACCCCACGCTTTTGATAGTAATTTTTTTTTTATTAATTATTATTTTTTGTTTTTTAGTTAGTGTTTAGATAGTGTTCTTAGAAAGCGTGTTGTCTTAGTTTTTTAAACTATTATTTATTCTTTTATGTAAGCATTTGTTTGCCCCTTTGCGCAATACGTTTGCAGTTTTAAACAGCAAAAACAACAAAAAGTACATACGTTAATAACGAGTGTGCTTTCCTCTAATATCAATTACAGCGAAACAATGCCTCTACATACTTTCAATAAAGTCGTTGAAGTAGCCTCGACTGATTTGTCTCCAATGTCGGGGTAAAAGCTGTCTTAAGTTCTTGGTGTGTCTGTGGAGGTGGTTGATGAGTATTCAAGGCTCTTTGTAGCTGGTCCCAAGCATGCTCGATGGGATTGAGGTCAGGCGATAGAGGGGGGAGTGCCAAATGTGGAATACCATGGAATTCCAAATCGTCTTCGAATACTATTGCACGATGTGGTTGAGCATTATCGTCTAAAAAGAGGAAAGTTGGTCCAATATCAACATGAAACAAACATAGAACATTGTTAATAACTTGTACATAAATCTGCGCAGTCATGTTCCCTTCAAACATTACCACCTCTGAACGGATGAACTCTTGCACTGCTCTTTGATTTCAAGGCATTTAATGAAGAGTCCATACACGAACACGCCGACTATCAGAAAACCGTCCATACCTCGACTCATCTGTGAACAATGCGGACCTCCAATTCACATGTTCATTAGCCCATGCCAATTGAGCACACATATAAATTTGTGTAAATGGGACTCTTCACAAAATTCGTCGTGAACGTAAGTTAACCTCGTGTAATCTTCGACGTACTGTTTTAATTGAAACCGAAACACCAGAGGCATTTAAAAGAAGCTGTTGTATGATCCGACAAGTACTCAGAGGTTCTCTACGGCTATACACAGTCAGATAACGATCTTGTGCGGGGGTTGTAACCCTTTTTCTTCTTCTAGTGCCTTCGTCTATTGATGTTGCAATCACGTTGGCCCAATGTACTTTGTTCACTACCGCTCTGAACAGTTCTGTAAATGTTAATCCTGTCCACTTTCTAAATTTTGCCAGCCAGGAAATGCGTCCGGGTCCTCTCTTGTTAATTTTGCTTTGTAAAATGAGCTGCAACAACCGGTACTTCGCGTTGAGCATTATATTCCGAAAATACGCCGCTTTTCTTTATTTAATCATATTAAGGATTTTCCTGTCTTTCCAGAATAGCGTCATTGGTGACGTGATGTACATATAACACTCGCAGTTTTCGCTGGTAGCACCATATTTCGAATGCTTCCAGTCGCCTACAGGCGTTTTCAGTGAGGCTACAACTTTCTGCTCTATATAGCAGCACAGAGATCACATAGCATGAAGAACTCTGATTCTTACATCAATGCTTAACGAAAGATTACAAAGAACTTTTCGCAGTCAGCTAAAGGCATTTCTTTCTTACTTTCTCATTACGAGTTCTTATTTGAGTGGTACCATGTATCAAGTAAGTTGCATCCCAGATAACAAAATCTATTTCCTCTTTTCAATGGCGTGTTGTTCATAAAATTGGCTGTTATGTTTGGGTTCTTACTTGTAATCATAGTTTTGGTTTTTTAACAGTTTAATTTAAGACCATATTCACTGCAGGCCTTGACTACAGCGTCTATTATCCTGTGAGGGCCCTCAGCACTATCTGCCAGCAGAACTGTATCGTCTGCGTACCTGAAGTTGTTAGTGAGCTCTCCGCTCATGATAACACCATCCTTTATTTTGCTTAGTGCCTTTTTAAAGGGACTGTCAGAATAGGTGTTAAATAGGGTAGGAGACAGTACGCATCCTTGTCGTACACCTCTCTGTACAGCAAATCTTTCTGAAAGTTGATTACTTAATCTGATAGTTGTATGTTGGTCGAAATAGAGATTTGAAATTATTCCTATGTCTTTACTGTCAATACCTGATGTTTCTGAGACTTCTAAAGTTTTTCATGAGACACTGACACTAACTCTTGGTCGTTCATTTCTAGGTCTTTCCAGTTGCTCGCTATCTACGGAGAAGCCGCGAAATGACACTTTCACTGACTTGGAAAACGCCCGCAACTCCTCTCTGAAGATGACCAGCCTCAATCATACCAATATATTTGCTTTATCCGAACTAAGTTTACGTCTAGGCATTATTCAAAACAAAATTCTTAAATCACAATTATTGACCGAATAAAGTGGAAACAATAACTGATGTAAAATTTATGAAAATACAAAGGAAAACAACTTTTTTTAAACTTGGAAACAAAAAAACTAGTCAGATAAGCAAGTAAGCATTTAATATATTACAGACAAAACGTTTGGTAAATAAAACAGTTAATAATTTTTTGAACATAAATCCAATATTTCTGAACTTCCTTAACTTTTGTGATGCAGTTTATTTTATATTTATGTTTTTGAAGTGAAACTTTTTATGGGAAACTGCACTAGTTCTGAGGTAAAGCAAACAAAATCTGTTAAACTCTCTGTTCTTTTTTAATTACCCATTGAGAGAACGCAAAAGTATACTAAGATCCGCACAAAGAGGAGACGCCGAGAATAAGAGAATTTATTTATGGCAAATCATGTTAATTATTTTTCAATATTACGGGGGAGGTTTGAGATTTTTCACAATAAAATTTTTTATTTATGGCTGATCATGTTACTTATTTTTTTTATTGATTACAGGGCTGGAAATGTTTTTTCATGGCAGATCTTTTAACTTATTTTTAATATTATGGGGGAGGCTAGAGATGTTTCACAAGGGAATTTTTTTTAATTATGGCAGATCATGTTACTTATTTTTTAATATTACTGGGGAGGTTAGAGATTTTCCGCAAGGGATTTTTTTGTTTTATAATATTGTACACTCATTGACAGTTTCTGCGAACCATGAAAAGTTTTACTTTTGACGCCGTTAGTTTTTGACTGACCATTAATTCTTTTTTTTTTAAGAACCATTTTCAACAATGTGCCATGAACAACTTGTTACCAACTGTTAAATTAGAAAGGGTGGATTCTGTTGAAGCTGCAGCAAAAATCTACATTAACCTAAACCTAACAAAGAAACAAACTAAAAAAACTGAATCTGCCGAGGAAAAAAATGCTGTTAATCTATTAAATCCAAATCCATCCAGAAAAAGGACTAAGTGTAAAAATATTAGTGATGGAGAAAAACTTGCTGCAAAGAAGAAAAAAAAAGCTTAATGATTAAGCAAATATGTTGTTAAAAATACTTTGTTTTTATATTTTTTTCTGTTGTGGTATAAATGGCAATGGGTAATGTGCAGCATGTGGCCACTTTTTGACATCGATAGAAAGGGTGACATACACGTAACGTCACAGTTTGAGATTGGTGGTACAACAAATGACATATCTTTCATAAAGTTATGTGTGTTTGGTTTTCTGAACTTTTTAGAGTTTAGAGTGAGCTTTTTGGCAATTATTCAGGATTTAGGAACAATATTGTGGTGTTATTAGTAATTTTTAATGATTTCACATTAATATTCAAGTGTAGAGTTAAGGTTACCTGTAGCTGAGGCCACTTTTTGACAGATAGATATAATCTCAAGTTGTGGCTTCACATGTATGTCACTCTTTCTACAGTTGTCAACACGGGCGCCGACAGAAGGGTGCAAGTTCACTCCCCTGTCAAGAAAGAAAAGGCACAGAAAAAGATTGAGAAATATATTTTTTATTAAGTAAAAACTTAAGCGTCTAGGTTGCTGCCCAAATTTGTTCATCACCTTGTCAATGAATTTAGTGTCCTCCTCTAATCTTTTTACGTGAAAAGACTAATTTTGATTGCCTCACATATCGCTGGGTAAAACAGAATGGCTTGAGCAATGAAATCTGATTTATTTAAAGCCATATCACTTGCTTTATTTGTCTTCAACAACCACGGGGAAGCCCCGACAATAAAATTATATAGAAAACCTCCGTAAAGGTTCTACAGATTGGACCAAAAGTCTGGAAATGGACAATTATCTCGTAAATTGCTAGTCCGAATTGTACTAAATTTGGGATAAGCCTATTTTGAGATACGAAAATTACAGATTTGACATTTGCAATGTTGTCAGATTTGCCGTTTCTCTGATATTATTTGTCACTTTGGTTTTTTAAATACATCACCCTATATATTCAGTCATAATTGGAATCTCCTCTTTAATACGAGTTCAGTCATATGTAACACTTATGGTTTCATATGGTTTGTAGTGTAGACAAGGTCTGGGAAAATGTGGTAGACGCATTCTACCATCAATTAGGGTACTGTCACCTTACAAATGGAGCACATTTTGAACACTTGATTAAGTAATCATTATGTTAAAAATGTTATCTTTCAATTGTTACGTTTCAATGTAGTTGAAAATAGTTTGTATTAAAAAAATTATTGAGACAATTATTAGGCGTTGCCACACTTCTGTTTTTATTTGTTTGAAAACTTCTAGACTACATAGAATGATAAGTTACATATGGCTGAACTTGTATTGAACAGGAGATTCCAATAATGACTGAATATACGGGGTAATGTATTTAAAAAACCAAAGTGACTAATAATATCAGAGAAACGGCAAATCTGACAACATTGCAAATCTGGAATTTCTGTATCTCAAAATAGGATTATCCTAAATTTTGTACAATTCGGACTAGAAATTTACGAGATAATTGTCCGTTTCCACTCTGTATATATCTTCTTTAATAGCTAAAAATGGATATTTGTCTAATTTACTTATATTTTTGGATGGAGCTGCAAAAGCAAAAATGCTTTTTGCGTGTTGAAGAAATTCGATTTCTCAGAGAAGAAATGAATGGGATAAAGATAAATATAGTACTCTATAGTGTGTAGATGCAGATGCACCTCCCTGAAAGTAATCCTGGCGGTGCCCATGGTTATCAAGCTGAAACGTCACGTGCACGTTACCCATTCAAGTGATCGTGTATTTCCAGGCGTGTTTATATTTATTTGGTAATACCCTCGATTGCCGTACCCTGTAATTTTAGAAACGCATGTTTGTCTTATTTTTAGGTTATTTCCAACTATTCTTTAACCTGAAGTACTCGATTATTACAAATGGAAAACTTCCAATGAATTATAAACTTAAAAACAAATGTTAAAAGTAATGAACAATTTCTCATTGCTAATATATATTTTTGGTAAAATTTTAGCAAACTTTTTACTTTATTCGAGTTTGCTTATGTTTTGTGCAAGATTATTTGTTAACATGCAAGTTTTTTTATCTTCCATTTTCTTGGTAACATGACTTTTACTTCTAATATTTTATTAGCCCTGTGAATGATTGTATTTTTGTAATAAAAAATATTTTAAAGTTTTAAAAAATTTTACCATCTCGTAGTTTTCCATTAATTCTACAGGGTGTCCCCGAAAATAGTGCGTTCCTTGAAAGGAGGTGTAGAATGAATAATTAGGAACAAAAATTTTTTATAAACTTTTTTCCTTAAGTCATCCGTTTTCCCAAAAATTGAGAACAAAGATTTTGATTTAAATGTAGGTTTGGCAACCATGCGTTGTACTCCAGTAAATAAAAAGTTCACACCGATAAATTTAATTTTTTATTAACGTGTTACTCGCAAGAATACAACGGTCGTAATTTTTGTTAAAATGCCTGCGTTTTCGATTCGCGAATATCACGTTATGTTATTTACATACGAAAAGGCTTACGGTAATTCTAATGCAGCTGTTCAGCTGTATACAGAACGTTATCCTCAACGACAATGTCTTAATGCCCGCATTTTTGTGAATGTGTCGCAAAGATTAAAATGGCTACGGGTTCTGTGGTACCTAACAAAACTCGTATTCTAAACGCAGAAGACAAAATGATGGATATTGTCCTAATCCCTAATCTTATTAATTTACAAGGCATACGTAAGTAATACCATTTATTTAATTCTTTTCCATCCCGTATAACAGATATTTTAAATAGATATCTACTGAAGTAAATATTCTACTTTTTAAAGTCAATTAAAAAAGTTTGCAAGAAGCACCAGATTTTTTGCTTCGATTCTAAATGACTCACTTGTTTTTACATCGATAACTTCTTTTGTTATGATTACGAAGGAAATTCATGAACGTGATTTGCTATAAACATATATTATTAACCTTAACAATGATCAATAAAGGTGTACTTTTATTTCAATAAATAGTTAAATTAAACACAGAACTAAATTCATTTGACGTTTCGGTTTATATAACTAAAAGCCATTTTTAAAAATTGTACTAATCGGCATTTTGCTTAACAAAATGATTTTAAAAGTACATTTTTAATTAAATTTAAGGGCCAGATTTTATTTTCAACAGACAGTGTCATGTTATGACTCATGATAGTAAACAAATAGATTATTTTCGTATGCAGGTGCGGCGTTGCCGACTTTAACTAAATTTCTGTAGACAATAATAAGATATAAATACTAATGTAATTGTTTTTTTGCAAACCGTCTACTTCAGAAAAAAATGTTTTAAGACTTTTTTACTCTACTTACTGTATTATGTCTTGTGTCTAAAGGAACGTACTATTTTCGGGGAGACCCTGTATAATAATCTAGAAATTAATTACTATTGCAAGGCATCTAACGTGGCTAAATTTGACTTAGTGGGATTTAGTTGTTAACAAGACACGTCGATATGTAAAGGTTAACATTTATTGTGGTTGTGTGGGTGTTTTTCTGCTACTCTCGTGTTTTTTATTATTCAGCAGCAGGCTAAATGGTTAGAATAACCACAGTGCGGAAACGAAAGATAACACTGGTCAACAGTCGTTTTGTTGCCCTTGATATAAAAATAATTTCTAGTAAATTTATGCCAACAATTTATGAAACTATGAATGATTTTGGAATATTAGCTCTAGTTTTCTTTAAATCTTTATTTTCTTATTACACTATAAAAAGGCAGTAAGTATAAGAAAAAAAAAGTATAAAATCTTTTTTATTGAAAAAGATTGTTTTGTTTTAATAGTTTAATTTACATAAATGTAAAAAGAGAGAAAAATTAGCAAAAAAAATGTTACAAATCAGAGAAATACCTTTTTAAGCTTCTTTTGTAATTTTTTTTGGGAGAATCTCTTTAAAAGGCCAGCAGTAATCTGCCATTATATGACGGTTCCATCTACCCTGATACCTGTCCTCGATCACTTTTAGATCTTGGTGGACGTCTCCCTGCTTCTCACTGTAATTTTCCAGATTATCAGGAAATATATTCAGATGACTTTAGAGAAAGTGCGCTCATATTCGCCTAAAATTTTAAAGGTTTCCAACATCTTTTGCACAATTTCTCTATAATTTGGTGCTTTATAGTTACCTTAGAAATGTTCTATAACCAACACAAATTATCTCCAAGCTTCACTTTCAGAATTAGTCATAATTTTTATGAAGTTTGTATCTTTCATTAATGTCCGAATTTAAGAGCCATCAAATAATTCCAGCTTTTAACTTCTCCATACCCAAATAAAAGGCATTTTAAACTATTTTTGCAGCTTTCAATGAAGAGTCATCAATCAGTAGATTTGTATTGTTTAAAAGTAATTTTGCGATATTACAGAAGACAAGTTCTTCATTTTTGTTAAAAAATGGTAATATTTCACTTTTCTTGTTCTGTATGCTGTGTTACTTTTGGATCTAATAAATTCTTTTCTTTTAGTCTTGATGCAAGACATTCTGTTGCTTTTTTTGATAAATTAAGATTTCGTATTAAATCGCTGAGCTCATTTTAAGAAACAAGTGTGGAAATGATGTTCCACCTTCATATTTACTACCACTTGTAGATTGTATTGAATGCTGCGAGTTTGGCAACGTCGTAGTTTCTGAGAGATAAATAGGCCAAGGAGGGTCTCCATTGTGCAAGATATTATATTTTGTAGACTGTAAAGCTGAATATATTTCCACGTTCTATTTCTTATAAAACATTTAACATCTACTACGCATCCTCACATTAGCAACTTCCCCAAACGCGCGTCATGCGTCCTGCAATCTTGTTAAATAATAATTTCTGGCAGTTTAACAAAGTGGGGGGTGCGGGGAATCACGTTAAGTATGTATCTATGTATGCGCGAAATAAATGCAGAAAGCGAATTTAAACCAGAAACCAAACACTTATTAATAACTCGAGTTCAGCGGAGCCGGCGTAAATTGTTTATTATTATTTTTAATATTATAAATGCACCAAAATCATAAAAACCAGAGCCAATTAAGTACAGTGCAACAGAAGTAGCTTGGCGGGCGACTAGCCTTTAAAATAACAAATATTCGGCTGAATATACTTCACATTCGTAAACTTCTTCCTCCGATTGTACTTGAGACTCACGATTACTGAAAATTTCGTCGTCGCCGATCGGATCGTTATTCGAATGTTTTCGTTGTGCGCAGATTTGTGTGTTCTTCGCCCGCCAAGCTACTTCTGGTGCACTGTACTTTCATGAATATACTTGAAATTATAGAAATCTGCAGAAATATCCAGGGCAACAGCAACAAAAATGTTTTTGTTGAGCTGTGTATTTGCTAAAATAATTAAATTTATAAAAAACGAGGCGAAACATGGCTTGCAAATTCCAATTAATAGTTGTCGTCGAGTATTGACTGCGACAGGAATATTGTGTTCGCGATAAGAAGGAGTTGAGACAGAAAAGCAACCTAGTAATTCATCTCTTTCTGAAAATATCTAACGGAAGGCGTCGCTTTAGAGGTTTCATTTCAGAACGAAAAGGACAAATAAAGCAATCTTAAATAATTTTCCTTTAACACTAAAACAGTGGTCGGCTTTAAAAGCGGTTTACAAAAAATTAAGCGATGCACAGGTAATTTAAGAGGATGGTCAACTTTAAGAAAGGTACTTTTTGATTTCAAAAGTATCTATTTATATTTTTTTTACTTTTTATTAAATTAATAAAAACCGATAGTTTAAATTGTTAAATAAAACAAGAATCTGTGAAATTATTATGCATATTTGGTTTCAATTTTTTTATCACTGGCTAAAACAGTAACCCCTAATTATCTCAAAATTATCAATTAAAAAAATATATTATATTGCAATTCCAATACATTGTCTGAGAAATAAATATTCGGTAACTGTTATCAAATATTTGAATCCGCCATCAATAAACCCATTACATTTAATTCGTCAGCCAATATGCGCTTCTATTAGGCATAGAATGGGAAATCTGCAGGTGGACATTTCATTAGTAATTTATCTCTGTTCAATGATATGGGTTTATTGGTCGACCAGTTTTTCTTAAACTTGGGATCGTTCGTGAACGGTAAATTCTGTACATGGTCTATTTAAAGAAAACAGATTATCAGATTTACTCAGTCGAATGTAGAAACTTTTATCTTTCATGTGCATCGGGTATTTCATTAGCTGTCGTTATAAATTTTACCCTACGTAAATGTTGGTAGCACTTTAAAAATGTACACTTCGTGACTAAAGGGGGTTTCGGAACAAACACTTTGCAAGCGACAGTCTACATATTAGATATTTGACAAAAAAAACGATGGTACAAATATTTTTTCTATTGTACTCGCTTTTATTTACTAAATGAAATTTTGTAAATATAGTAAAATCCGCATTTAATTCTTAAATTTTTTTCTTTATGCTTAGTGTTTTTTGGACGATGTTTTGTCAATACAACTACTACTAGTAGCTGATTTTCAAAGTTAGGTCTACCAACTTAGCTTTCGAAATAGTGATAACAGTAAAATGTAAACTAATTTACCCAAATTAATTGGCAAAATTGTTTTTTACTGGAAAATCTTTTTACTTTTATGATTATTCATGCACATGTTTGTTTATCATAACTGCTGTAAACAGGTGATTGGCAGATAGTGACAGTTTTGAATTACATGTGAAATCGACTTTAGTTATTGTGTTTGGCACCCGTTGACAAGAGTTGACAATCCAAGAGCTGATCAAAGATTTTTAATAAAAGGTTAAAAACACATTCTTTGTCAGCTTTGTTCTTTAATTTGGTAAAATCATGTCTGAAAATAGAGAAGAAATTTTAGCTGATTTTCAGGTAAGTCTTAAATGTTAATATCTTTATTTTGATATCTGTAAACAGAAAGTTCTTCATAATTTTTTTTCTATATTTTTACGCAATTTTTCATGACAATAGGCTTGCACTGGAGTTGAAGATGTTGCCGAAGCAATTTATCACCTGGATGAGACCAACTGGGACTTACTAGTAAGTAAAATTTATAAAACTCTTATATTATTTTATGGTGATTCTTCTTTAAACATTATTTTGTTAACCTCTTCTATTAAAGTCAACATTTATGGAAGTTACTGTTACATTACAAAAATCTAAGTCAACCCATTGCCAGTCACGATTCCCATTTGGGATTTTGGAATTTTACGTAAAATACGTGAATATAAAAATATATTAGGTGTATTTGACAGTGTAATTTCATTTAATAGATAGTTAATATTGTTCACAGCAAAATATGTGTACCTATTTTATTTCTTTTCAACATATTTGAAAAGATGAACATAATATTATATTTGAAGCATGTTATTCTTTGTTTGTTTTTATAATCTACATAAAAACCATATAGATGTTAGAGTAACTATCTGTTACTTAGTCTTCTTATTACAAAAATGATTTCATTGATGCTAATGTTAATATTGTTTGAGATATTGAAGACATACATATTGGAAGATAGTTATTCCATAGATGTTTCTGGCAGATTAAGAATCTGTTCTAGTTCTCTTAATACAGCTGCAAGCTCAGAACCAGATAATGACCAACTAAACAAAATGAAAACTCATGAAAAAAATTCAGATTGGCAGACTGTAAAGGTTTTTTATGAAGAAATAAGGACATAGTTTTACTTTTTTAACAAACTGAAAAGTTATAGAAATATTATTGCTTACTGGATACCATTCACTATAATTACATAAAGATAAAGACTGATGCATTGAGAGAAAATGTAAGATTGTGAGAAAATGTTTTTCTTATATCTTTCTAATAAACTAACTATTTTGAATTAAGAGTTTACAACAAAAAATGAGTCTTGATGACCAATTATTGTTCTTTAAAAGGCAATTGGGGAATTTTAATTTTTGTATGCAAAAGAAATGTTGTAAAAAGTAGCTATTTTTGTATGACAAATCAACTCAAAGGCAAAAATGTCGCTTTTTTTCATATTGTTGCACTTTTTGTGGATATATCCCATTAAAAATAAAAAATTGGCAGTTAATGGGCTAATAAATAGCAACTATAAAAATTTTATAATTACAAACCAGTATTAAACCTTTTAAAAAGTTAAAATTCTAATAATTATTGATAGTTGGGCTGTGTTTTAAATATAATTTATAGATTACATGAAATCAATATATTCTAAGAAGAAATTATCATATTTTGAATATTCATTGTAGATTAATTATTGTAGTCTCTATAAGATTTTTGGTTATTGCAGCATTGCATTTGTTTATTAAAATATTTAATTTTTGTAATGGGCCCTTCATAAAATATTAAATTTGTCTTTAAGCGTGCTGTAAGTAGAGTTATGCCTCCAGACACCCAAAATTTTCATCCACCAGCTGCGGTGGATCCTGAAATCATGATTGTAGATGACTCAGATATTCCTAGTGCGGCAACAGCAGATGCAGCTTCAGAAATGGTTGTCATAGGCAATAGTCTGGGAAATTCTTCTACAGTCACAAAAAAAGCCAACACACCAGACGACAGCTTTCCATCCACTTCTGATGGCAAAAGTGGCACTAGAAAGTTAAAATTTAATGTGCAGTACTGTGATAGAGTTGTTAAGGTGGAATTGCCCGAGACTGCAACTGTCAGTAAGTTTATTTTTTATATTTAGCGATTTGGCAGCTGTTAAGATATAAATGGGAAAATGCAACAATTATAAAGTAATTATTTAATTCTCCTGGAACATTATGTTTATAGGATTATACAATATCTTGTCAATAAGATTTTCAGTAAATTATTTCCAGAAAATGTTTACTTATTTGTTAACAAATAATTTTAGAAAAGAATTATTTAAATATTTTGGCAATCTAATTGGCACACGTTTGGACTGGGAGTTCACGAGAGCGTTCTCTAATTAAACATTGCGCTAGTAAAGAAAAACTCAATTTATACCATTTTCGTTTATTTATTATACATTTCAAAAGGTCAATTATTGTTATCTTTAAAATTTACCTATTTACCCTTATTTTAATCAAGTTTTTGGTTCCTTTGACATATTAAAAAGAAATTATTATTGAAAGGCACATCACATGACTTAATTCAATGGATGGGGATTAAAACTTGTACAAAACAAGACGATTGTCGAATAATCCTGCTACAAAGTACGCGCGTTATTTTTTACCGGTTATAATATAGAGGTTAACATTTGGTTGTATGAGTTTAAACTTTGAATTCTAAAAGTTGCTTTTTAAAAATCTTAAATTTGTATAGAAGCAATTATTCATTAAGTTTAGCAGAACTGATTATTAAAAACAATTATTATTAACATAAAAACAATTGTTACACTTACTAAGGAATAAGAAAAACAAACTTGTTGATGACTAAAAAAAATAAATTGTTAAATAAGCGTTTTATTTGAAATTTATAATATTAATAATAATTAATTAGTCATCTACACAAGAAATCGATTATCGCTGCTGATGTTGGCATAATTCATGAACAGTGGCTGTCGTAATGACTCCTTTAGCTGAGAAAACAATGAAGTAGAAGTAGAAAGAGTGAAGTACATGTGACGTCATAGCTTGAGATTCTATCTATCTGTCAGAAAGTGGCCTCGGCTGCAGGTCTTTAAAAATCACTAATAACACCACAATGTTGTTCTTTAAACCTAAATAATTGTTAAAAAGCTCACTCTTAACTCAAAAAACCCAAAAAAGCTCAGAAAAACAAAATCGTTAACCAAACATGCATAACCCTATAAAATAAATGTCATTTGTTGTACCGAGTGCACGTTACCTATCTCCAGCAGTGAGTTCACGTTTATGTCACCCTTTCTACCAATGTCAAAAAGTGCTATACATCACCTATTTTTGTATTTAATTTGGTACCGATAATTTTTTTTTTAGTTCGTCACTGGCAAATGAGCAACTATTAATGACGTCAAAAGTAACCATTTTTAATTTTTTTATTGAAGTGAAACTTCTATACGCGCGCTGGGAGTAAAAATTCAAGGCCGCGTCACACGAGCTAGCGAGATGAAAATGTGTAACGATTTATAAGGCTATGACACTAGAGACACTTAGACACCTGCAGTCATAGAAGCACAGAGTTTTCAGTCTCGGCTTTGTGCGGTGTTTTGTAAATTATGAAAATATACTTACAAATATTTAAAATAGCGATGTAAAATCAGGTTTATATTAAGACGCAGCAGTTTTCCTTCAACAGTACCTGAAAACTTTGTAATGTAGATATTTGATAATCTCAAAATATTTATATTTATTTTAATCTGATATTGATTTTTACATAATATTCTTATGAAAATGTATCAATTTACACACTTGTAACTGAAATTTAAGTTAAATACTTTAACTTCACTTTCACAGAATATTTATTAAAATGTTATTACTTTTTTTTAATATTTTAGCCCTTTAAACGTTAGAAGTTTCACTTCTAATATGCGCACATAGTGCACACATCTTTATTTACTTTCAATTCCAATACATTAATCTGATAAATAAATATTCAGTATTAATATTACAAAATATTTAGGATACGCTATTGGTAACCGATTCGGTTTAAATCGGCACTCGAAATGGGGGTCTGATGACGGTGGAGTGGGGACACTGGATGTGTGCCATTAATTAGTAATTTATATCTTAAAAAAATAATTAATTATTAAGGTTTGTAATGGTTTATTTGGAAGCAACAAAAACCAACTTAAATGTTTAATGTTAAATTTTTTTAGGTGATCTGAAACTAAAGCTTCAACGAGAGGTTAAAGTGTCTCCTTGCAGACAACTGCTGTCGAGTTGGGCGCGACTAGCACAATACGAAAGTACTCCTTTTTCTAAACTCATGTTGCCAGATGAAAATATACTTCACCTGACAGTCAAAGGGAGTGATGGAGGTTTCGCGTCAGATGAAGAGTAAGTACCCAATAGTAAAGCTTTGATTTGGTTAGCATTGGTTCCACACTGAACAGTTTGTATCAACATGTACGTGCAATAGCAATGGCGAGAATAGATACTTTTTGTTTACTAAATCTGTATGAAGCTCAAATAAGAACAAGCTAGTATTGTTCCCACGTTTAAGGCCTGCACTTTTATAATCTTCTGGTATCCATTCATAGGTTTTTTGCTACAGAGAATCCATTAATTACTGTTAGTTTTACACTTCCCTTAGTAAACATCACACTTGGCGTCAAAAACGACAGAATGACAGCGCGGGAAAATAAAGGTTAAAATGTCAATAAATTTATCACACATTTTTATGGTTAACGTCAAGTATATTCCGTGACATCTGTCAAGTTGTCATCCAGTTTTATTTCTTTGTAGTACAAACATCGTTGTATTTTTACCTGCCATCGTTAAAGACTCATTCAAATCCTTCGCAATATCTGCAAGCCACACTGTATTTGTTAATTTACTTAAAGTAACCTTGCCAACAATTTTAATAGAATATTTATTATTCTTATCATACAAAAAGTCTCTTCCATTTCAACTGCGACTGCAAAAAAAGGATCATCACCATTTTAAATTAAACTAAGATGAGTGGGATCTTGTAATAATAATTTAAGAGCTATTTGATCTAGAACACCGTAATGTATTTAAAGGGTGTCTAAAATTTCACGCAAGTTTTAAATTTTACACCATTTGTGTGGCTAACAGTTCTGTTCATTCCTCAAGGGCACATGGGGCACGAGCCCAGGGCTCCGGCTTGATGGGGGCTGAGATAGTCATTTCCACGAAAAAAAAATACTCAATTTATAAATATTTTTTAAACATTGAACAAAACTACTAAATTACTCGTTGCGTGAATTTTGTTTTGTGGAATTTTCAGTTGGACAATCGCAAACGATTAATTAGACACGGTAAATTTGTAACAAGCCTCGTTGTTTGTTTTAGAAACTCCGTCACTGAAAAATTGAACGGCACATACACGCTTAACGTAAAATACGAATCGAGAATGTTCAATTTGAAATATCAAGGCACAAAAACGATTTTGGAAGTGAAGGGAGACGTTTATACTTTGACAAACATTCACGTACGCAATCAACTGTGGAGCGGATGGCCGCCTAATATAGACGATAATACGATGCTTGCAATTTCTGGGATAAAGTAAATGATGCTTTTTAATTTTTTTATCAAACCTAAAACGTTACTTGGTTTTATTTTCTATTTGAAAATAATTGATTTAGTAATTTTTCGGATCTAGATGTACAAAAAATGAATAAACATAATTATGCACTAGGTTTGTACATGCAGTAGTTTCAGACAGTTTGAGGACAGTTAGCAAATTGCCGGATATGACTTTGATCTCATAAAATGGATGATGCCACTTAAAAATTGATTGATACCTTTGCATGCACTCAGATGGATATCTCTTCTAGAAGTACTGGAGTTTTTGCTGAAGTAACTGCCATCTACGATCCCCAAAAATTAACATTTTTTTTATAAATTACACTAATATAAAGCATAAAAAATATATTAACATTCCTCAAATGAATACATTATTCTCAAAAATTAATCATGAAAAATAAACTGTATTAACAAACACACTTCGACACAAACAAAAATAGACGAATTTCTATACTACCATTGGTATGAAAATATTTTACTATTGCTTAGATATAAATAAACTCTAAATGAACAAATAAACTTTTAACATGAAGGCAAAAACTAAAAATTAGATTCCGATTTTAAAATGTTCCAACATTAAATTTTTTCCCGACTGCTCTAAAATCCCCCTAATTTGGGGGAATATCCTCCAACATGGCAACCCCGATGTTATAATTCTGCTTTATACGGTGAGTACATAAAGTAACGTGACTTGCTAATATTTCGATTTCTGTTAGGTTTTAAAAAAAAATGTTGAACAAAAGTTTTTTCAATTAATTCAGGCCATCTGCATGAGTCGATTAGAAGTATACTGTTACTACAAAATAACTTATTGACATAATTTTTTAAATAGTACTTCTATATATTATCAGTTTTTCATAATCTATTAAATTACAAATACAACCGTTAAGATCGCATAATTCTACCTTTAATAGTTCCAAAGTTACAGTGATATGAAACTAGAATTATAAAAAAATTGTTAATGTCAATAAAGGAGTAGGTTTTTCTACCATTGTTTTTAAATGTCATGAATTATTTCTCATTGCCATTAGTGAAACGTGTTTGTTGTAAGTAGTTACTTTTAAAATTTAAGTATGTTTACCGAACAGGAAAGAATAATGATTCTTATGATGAGAGGTTATGGTGATCGTAAAAGAACTTATAATGAGGTAGCTTACTTATTTAATGATATGTATTCAAATCGCAACCATATTACCAAAACTGCAGTTTGGAGGTTTGTGAAACTTTTTGAAGAACTGGGTTCAACTAAAAAATCGCCCTAAAACTGGCCGACCAAAGAACGAAACTAATGATGAAAAATCCTTGGACGTTATGCAATTATACAGATTAGCTTACACCTCTCCGATTTCCTTGAAATTTCAGTATGTTGTCAAGTTTTTCATCCTGAACAAGAATATATAAATTTATATGTTGCGGAAAGCATCCCTGTGGGTACTTTTTTGCGTTTGAAGAATCAAATAATTATGTTATCGGCACCACTGTTATTGGACCATTCTTTGTAGAAGGTAATTTGAACAGACCAAAGTATTTAGACTTGTTAAGAAATCAAATAGTTCCTGCAGTAAGAAATGTAGTTGGTAACAATTTTAATGACATTTGGTTTCAGCAGGATAGTACACACTTTGGTGTTGCTGTTCGAAATTACTTAAATGAAGTTTTCCAAAACAGGTGGATTGGAACAAGGGGCACAATCAATTGGCCAGCCAGATCTCCCAATTTATCGCTTTTAGACTATTTTCTCTGGAGATATCTAAAAACAAATGAGGCACTGCATAGCTTTATAACAGCCAAAAAGTGTCAAAAAAGGCACGTCTGGCTGTGCATAGAGGTGTGTTGGTTCCTACACTTATGTATGGTAGTGAATGTTGGGTTTGGCAGAAGAAGCATGAAAATAGGATTAATGCTGCGGAGATGAGTAGTCTGAGAAGTATAGCCGGAGTGACTCGGTTGGATGAAGTAAAGAATAGTGAGATAAGAGAACGCTGTAAGAACCGTAGCGGAAGTGAAAGGAAGTGGTCTCTGCCTACCCCTACGGGAAAAAGGCGTGACTATATGTATGTAGGGATATCTAAAAAATATTGTGTACAAGACAAAACCTAAATCGCGATGAACTGAGAAATAAAATAACAAATCAGCAATTGCGTAATATATCAGCCTTTTATGATAGATTTGAACATCTAATTAAATGAGATTAATAAGTTATTTGTTCTTGTTAATTATTTTGGTAATAAAAACGTTCCCATAAAATTATTTTTCTCGATAACTGTAGAATAAATAAGGTGAGAATTATATGGTCTTGGCGGTTGTATTTGTAATTTAATACCTTATGAAGAACTGAAAATATATACTACTACTATTTAAATAATTATGTCATTAAGTTATTTTGGAGTAACGGTCCATCCTGTATAATTCTAATCGACTTATGCAGATAGCCTGAATTATTTGAAAAAACTTTTTCATTTTACCTACCTAAAAACACTATATTTACATGCCTATTTATACACCGAAAGTGGGGGAAATTTTTTTACAGTGCACTAGTATCATCAGCTGTCTACCTGCATGTTAAAATAATATGTTATTGACAGTTCTCTAGAAATCGCAAATTTTTCTGTTTATTTTCTTGGCAACGGGGTAAATAACGCTTGTTTTTTTGACAATTTTTTGATATTTTTAGTGATATCTTAACAATTTGTGGTTTTCAGGTAGATATAATGAAAAGCATCGTTCATTACACGTCCATAAATGCATTTTTCGTGCTTGCACGACTTGTCGCGCGCGTCTATTTTCTCGACTCCTAATGACATATACTAATATTCAACATGTTTTTTGTAAACTTAACATAAACCGAAATATTACCAAGTTACGTTACTGTATGTACACTCTGTATAAACTTTATACAAATAAGACATAACCTCAAACCTGTTAACAGTGACAACTATTGGTTGACTACATTAAACCGCGCATGCGTCAAACTATTTTGGAAATAAATCGCAATCTGATCAAACGGTTTGAAAATCGTTAGTTAACCCTACAAGAATATCCAATTTTGAGCCAGAGTTTGGTTTGGTTTTCGCAGAAACGCTTATCTTTAACTGCGGTCGTTCAGTACTTTCACAGCCCGTTTGTAACTGCTGCAGAAACAAACCTTGTGAATGCACTAGTAATATAATTATATGAGAGTTCATTCGAATTGTATCTTCCTATGAGGATAATGACGACGGATATTTTTTAGTTATCCAGAACACGAGTTGACAGTTCGACGAAGCGCGCAATCCAATCACACCAGAGAAAAAAAAAACATGCCCGTCGTTCAAGTTGATAGTGACGACGATGAATTCGAAGATGCTTCGGAAAGTTTTACCGTCGACGATGAATACTTCGTCGAAAACGAGGGAGCGGGAAAAAGAAGCGATCCTTTAAGTAAGTTTTATAAGTAACGTTATTTCGCCAAAAGTTTCGTTTCTGCTACACGTACCAGTTTCTGAACGATGAATATTTCATCAGTTGTCGCTGTTACTTACGTATTTTTTATGTACCGGTTGTTTGTCTAATGCATAAACGGTCATAAAATGGTTCCACCTTTCAGATTTTGCAGCATAACTCCATACGTTGGTATAATTTCGACCAAAATGATCTCCAATACTGTTTCGAGGTGATACAAAAGTGTCGGGTCGAAACGAAAACGAACCTACAGGGTGTTTTAAAAAAAGGTGACCCCGTCTCTAGGATAAAAATAAAGGGCGTTGAAGAAAAAAATGTTTACACATTTATTACGATTTTGCCAAAACTACTGGAAACATTGTAATGAAATTTTATACGAATATGTTTTAGAAGCTGATAGATTCATCCCATGAATTTGTTTTTATATCTGACTCTCATAGAGGGCGCTAGTTACAAGGTTCGTCCCAAGTAGTATTGAACATAACTTTTTTAAGGTTAGATTTATTAATCAAAATTTTAAGTAAACTTAAACATCATTCAGTTTTACACCAAAAAGGTACGCTTGGTAAAACTCGATACTGTATACCGTTTTCGGAATATTCCATCACAATGTCCGGAAATACCCTTGAATCAAGTCGCTCCATCTCGATTTTGGGTGTCACGGTTTCTAATAATATGTCTTGGCATGACCATGTTGCTAACATTGCAAAGTCAGCAAGCCAGAGGCTAGGTTTTCTGTGGAAAGCTAGAAACTTTTTTATTCCTGATGTTGACGACGTACAAGGCTCAAATCCGACCCATACTGGAGTATTGCTCGCACATTTGGGGTTCAGCACCAAGGCATTCTCTTCGTCTTCTATATTCCATTCAGAAAAGGGCCATTCAGTTAATAAACAGCTCAAATCTCACAGATACTCTTCACCCACTAGAACATAGAAGAAGAGTTGCAGACCCAGACATTACTCTATAGATATTTCCATGGCAGATGCTCCAGAGAAATAAAAACTCTTATACCACCACTGGCCACATTCAGCCGAAGAACTCGGTTCGCTGATCAGTCTCACCCATTTACTCTCAAGATTGACACTACAAGGACCAATCAAAAATCCTTCTTTTACAGGGCTTCTACGGAATGAAACAAGCTTTCAAAATTAGTTTTTCTAGAGAACTATGACCTGCAACCTTTCAAAAAGCGGGTCCACAATCATCTCCTTTCTATAATCCCTCCCTCTTCTAATAGTTGCAGTGCGGGCCGTCCGCGGCCCACACGATAGGTCTGCTCTTTTTGCGACTATTTTCAGTAAAAAAAAATTTGATTTGAGTAATAACCGATGCTGGTATAAAATAATTATAAAGTTATTAATTATTATTATTAATTAGTATGCATTATGTAAATTAAACATTTTTTGTCGCGTAAATGAGACCTCATCAATAAAACGAATACATGTTAAAAAATTGGGATTGAGGGCTTTCCTTTTTTGTAACGTCTCACAAAAATCCATTCTAATCGGTATATCTTAATTTTCTCCAAGTTTGCCATGGAAAACTGACATTTATTGATAGTTATGACGATAAGTCAACAATTATTAGATTTTTGAAACCTTGTTATTTGTAAAATTAGATCATGTTAATCAAAATGTACTCAAATGTTGAATACACCGACATATTCGTATAAAATTTCATTACAATGTTTCCAGTAGTTTTGGCAAAATCGTAATAAATGTGTAAACATTTTTTTCTTCAACGCCCTTTATTTTAAATATGGATGGCGTACAAAAAATTTTTACTAAGCCAACCCCAATTATTTTTTAATTTTCTACCTATCCTAGAGACGGGGGCACCTTTTTTGAAGCATCCTGTATAATTTGATCAATTGTAATGGTAATTTTAATGTTTCAGTTCCGGAAGATGTGGAGGATGAAATCGTAGGTAGTATTACTTTTTCTGAACAATTTACTGCTAGATACGGTCCGGTTCATCCTGCCTTTTATCAGGGTACACTAGACGATGCTATCAAAGAAGTTTGCTCAAGACCAGCCAAAGATGTGAGTATTATATCATATGTGTACACAAATTCTATAGTTTTCTTTAGATTTACTATCTGGACAAAAATTGATGAGATTGTATTTTTTTAAAATACGCGCGCCATGAATATCGTTATGTATATTTATTTGGTAGGTTGGTATGACTGTTGGGAACGTACATTTCATGACATGACAAGTTAGAAATTGCAGCGTTTTTTGCGTTTAAAAAAAATTGTTGCCAGCGATTTTTAAAATGAAAAAAATCTGTGGAACAAAGCCTGCATAGAATTTTATCAAAATAACAAGGTTTTAAGTGGTATAAATCATTTGGTGAGGGTCGTGAACCAGAGGCGTTGAAAAATGCCATCAACCTCAACTACTAATGTAAACATCAACAAAATTAAGAAGCTTGTACTTTCTAATCATCGATTTACTTAAAGAGACCTTGTAGATATTGTTGATACATCAAAAGGATCAATAAAAACAATTTTAAAGGACATTTTGAGTTTGCCTCATGTGGATTCTCGTCTTGTTCCAAAAGATTTGAATTTGTTTGATAAACAAAGTCGTGTTGAAGTGGCTTTTCTATAACTGATAATAATCTGAATGCATAATTACTGGCGACGAGATTTGGATTAACGCTTATAACTCGTAAACAGCTCTACAATCTAGTGAATATCGTGCTACAAGTTGCTTCTGCGCGTCCGAATGCTTCGCTGTTACATGTTCAGCATACTGTTTTATGGAATGGAAGCTTGGACTTTGACAGATGCGATGTGCAAAAAATTGGAGGCCTTTGAAATGTGGACGTACAGAAGGCTATTAAGAATCTCCTGGGTAGAAAGAGTGCGTAACACCGAGGTACATCAACTTCTCGACAAGCAGCTGGAAGTTCTGTTTACACTAAAAAAGCGCAAACTGGAGTATTTTGGTCACATCTTAAGGAATGACAAGTATCGACTTTTAAAGCTTATTATAGAAGGGAAGATCGAAAGACGAAGAGGCCCGAGTAGAAAGAAGGTATCCTGGCTAAAAAACTTAAGACAATGGTATGGAGTGAGTACTACCACATTGTTCCGCCGAGCTGTAGACAAAGTTCAGATAGAGCTGGTGATTGCCAACGTCCTAGGAGGACAGGGCACCTAAAGAAGAAGAAGTGAACCAAAACAAAAAAAAAGTGCGTGAGTGTCGTGGAACACTCAGTTGGAACGAAGTTCCTTTCGTAGTATATTATTGTTGATGAACGTATTATATTTTCTCTCACGCTTGTTTTTGCATTTTTCGGCATTGTACAACAGAACGCGCATACGCGTTATTTTTGCAATTGTCATTTTGACAAACACGTGGATTACACAAATTGACGTCACGGTGCTAAGTATTTCTATGCTACGCGTCTCCACTCCTCTTCAACAGAACGCGCATGCGCGGTATTTTGCAACTGCTGTTTCGTGTTTCATGACGGAAAAAATCTTCACGGAAATCTTACATTTTAATCGCGTAGCCCCCATTCACCAAGCCCTTACCGTGCGATAAGGAACTTGTTTCAAAAACGTCAATGCAAGCCAAAAATCAATTTTAATAGTTGATTAACATACATAAGTATATCGGATGTATATCTGATTGTGTACATACATACATAATAGTCACGCCTTTTTCCTGTAGGGGTAGGCAGAGACCACTTTCTTTCACTTCCGCTACGGTTCTTAAACACATTTTTTGCTTTCTCTACTTTCATCAGGGCTCTCATGCATGCATTACAATAAAACAAAATTATTAAACACTAGATTATTGTCGTTATTTGAAATTGAAATGTTGCAACTATTCTGAATATTACAATTAAACATAATAGAAATATAAGATTATTGTAGTTGTTAAAGGTTAGTTTACAACGTGACATTTATATAACGTTACAATTGATAATTGATAAATAACTGATTTTTGGTACCATCGAGAGTGTATATACAGATCGCACCGTGACTTCCGTGATGTGTCTTTATTGCTCATTCTTGGTGTTTTTTACTGTTTGCTATTATTTACACGTTCAAATTATTGTTTGGAAGCTATTGCACGTTTAAGTTATTTTGCATTTCCCCACATGATGGGAGTTATTTACAATAATAATGAATGTTAATCAAAATAGTGGATTGATTCCTAGGTACTATTACGTAGGGTTAGCGACCGTACTTATGACATTACAATATGCTGGCTGCTTTGAAGGCTATACCAGAAACTGAGTATAACTGTTTTAAAGACTGGAAAAAACGTAGATCACTTTGAAGGAGACACAATAAATCGAATGAATAAAATGTTTTCTGTCTTTATTTAGTCAGTCCCATTCCTTTTTGTCCAGTATAGTTTATTGGTAGGAATCTCTTGTATATTGTTTGTTTTTCCATTTTAATGTTAACATTCTATCCTGCAGCGAAAAATCTTGGCCATATATTTACACCACGATGCTAGTGTTCTCACAAACGTCTTCTGTACCCAACTCTTGGGTTTCGAAAGCGTAATGCAGATGTTCGAAAACAACTTCGTCTTGTGGGGTTGGGATATCACGTTCGAAAGCAACAGACGCAGACTCCAGCAATCGGTGACTGCTTCATTGGGCGCGACGGCGGCGATGAGTCTAAGGAACATACCAGTCGACAGATTGCCCGTCATCATTCTCATCACCAAGATTCGGTCTTCGATCGAAATTTTTAGCGTAGTATATGGTAATCGCATCTCTTAATTAGTTATTTCCCGTACAAAGATTAATGAAAAACTTGTTAATTTCTTTTAGGAAACGTAGGTGTAAATGAACTATTATCGAGTTTGATAGAGTGCGTAGAGGTATTCACCGAGCATCAACGAGTAGAAATTAAAGAGGAGGAAGAGAGAACCGAAAGGGAACTCGTCAAATTAGAACAAGATTTAGCGTACCGCGAAAGCTTAGAAGCCGACAGGTGAGTACGTTGATACGACATAATTTTACCGGCCATTGCAGTGCCTTCTTTATATTTTCCTGACTTAAGGAATAGTTTCTGTTGCATTAATTAATATTTTAATGTATTAATATGAATTTGATAAATCATTTACATGTAATTATCCTATTCCTGGAACACTTAAAGGTCTGTGCAATTTACAATATATCGTGTTTGTTCTTTTATATAAATAGATTAATTGAAATTGATGCAACACCACTCGATTGCGTTTTGGAACAATAGAAACGGAGCTCGCATTTTTTTTATAACAGATATTTGTTTGATTTTAGTAAAACGTACTTTTTCTTGCAAGTTTTCTGTCATAGAAATCCTAAACCTAAGCCCTAAATCCCTGTTGGGGTTCTAACCACAGAAACCCCACGGGTACGCCACTGCGACTTCGGTGACGTTTAACGTTTAACGCTACTGTGGTGGGGGAACATTATCGTCATTGACACTGACATCACTGTACCGCCCAGACGGTTGCGTTAAATGTTTAACGCTACTATGGTGTGGGAATAGAATGACAAAGAGAGAGAGAGAGAGGGGGGGGGGAGAGAGAGAGAGAGAGAGATAGAGTGAGAGAGGGAGGGAGGGAGGTAGAGAGATGGAATAAAGGTGCATGCATGTGCGTCGTATACCTGCTGAACGAAAATTTTATTCGCGAAAAATTGCCTGCATAATTTTTCGCAAATAACTCGCGAAAAACTCCCTCGGTGAAAGATAGGTTAGCTGATGTCCTTTAAAAATGTACACACTTTTTCGCGAACAAAATTTACACTGTCTCTTATTTTAGTTGGGTACCATAATCCAATTGTAAATATTGTTACGAATTTTAGTTCTTTCTTGGGTTCGGCGATTTAAAACTCTCGATACAGTAACAAAAAATTGTTTATTCCAATACAATAAATTCTACTTTTATAAATCACATAGTTATTCGACTTTTACAACTATTTACATTTCATAACTCGTAAACACTTTTAAAACTTAAATGTCCCTTGTTATGACCACTGTCCTTTTTATATTTCTCTGAAAGGCCTTCTAGAAGGAGCCCGAAAAAATATTTTATTATTTTGGAACTATTAGTCACCTTGTTCGCAGCGCCGACAGTCCCCCAAATTGTGGCCGACGCATTGTCGCGACAGAAAAGGTCAACAGAGACGGACTCAAGAAATCGTAACAATATCATAGATGTGAATATTCCGTCGCCCGAAAATAGTAATTTAAGTTTTTTGTTTAAAATTGGTAATAATAAATTTACAATACTTTAACACTCATTAAAATATCAAAGAAAAGTATGAAAAAAATGTAGCATATTTATATTAACTGTTATTCTGCAGTAGTATTTAGTTTTTCTAGTCAAACATGCATATTTTCTATACAATATAGTTTCTATGTTTCACATCTGCCGGGCTACCCGCGACGGCTCATTTTTTTCAATGCCAAAGGATGCATTCAGTCTGACAGTAATTATTAATTTATATAAGATCATAACCAATTCTCTATGGTGGGTAAGGAAAATAGCTATTTGTGTATTAAGAGCGCAAAGTGATATATTGCCGCTTGACAAAGAGAGTTTTTGGAGAGCGGCCATGACACTTTATGCTCAAAATACACACAAATTTTTTTCTACAAATGCAGTTTTTAGACAGAAAAAAATCACTAAATACTTTATTCAAAATAAGTAAGTACATAATATTACTTGAATTTTAATTATAACATTTTATAATATTCTTGAAAATAATTACTTCAGTTTATCATTCACTATATTGAAATTGAATGTGCAATTATGAAAATCTTTGATATTTATTCCCGAACCTGATGATCCATCAGGATATTTCTCCCAATATAAATTCTTCCGAAGATTGGAAGTCTATAGAACGAGATGTGGATACATGCGGTTTTGAAATTTGTTTTTGGTGGTTTCAATCTTATTTTTGATTGATTCGTTTATATAACCTTCTGCGACATTACTACTTTTCCATCCACCATGTTTCTTTAGTTGTATTAGATCTCCTCCACCATTCACCAATAAAGTAGCAGATGTTCGTCGAAAACAGTGTCCTGTATATAAAGTATGCTCAGGTAATTCCATATATTTAGCAATTTCACTGGTAATTTTCCCGATTGTATTCATAGCCACAACTTGTTTCGTACATCTACCTTTTTGATAAAGTAAAAATAGGCGTTGGGGAGTATTATTGTTATTTTGACAAAGTTGTCTGATTGCAATGTATTTTTTACAAATTGATAGATAATCAACTGAATTTTCTTCATTATGACTAACAATCGTAAAAACACGGTTAATTCTCGTTTTTGAATCTGGAATTCGGACTATTAAAATAAAAATCTTTATCTTCTATGTCACCGATCTCCATTTTCACCAATTCATCGCGTCTGCAGGCACCAGCAATACCCATAATTAGAATTACCTATAAAAAAATTAACAGTCAATAGCTATCCAAAATGTATAAGCTATCCAAATTGCTATCAATCCAATAATTCATATTTCTAACGAAATAGAAGGGACAATAACTCGTAAATTAAAAAAAGGTGGCCCCGGCCGGAATTAAACCCAAGCGAACAGTTTGAAATGCCTGCGCTTCAGACCCCTAGGTTAATATGACTGCTCAATTATTTTAAGAGTTTCATGGTATTATTCAACTAAGAAACTATTCTAACCGCTTATCAAACTACAGAGAATGTAAGGTATAATTAAAATTTACCTTTTTCAGTAGATATTCTTCATCGGTAGCTTCTCGTAGAAATTTGTGAATATCTTCAGTGGTAAATGTTTTGGATTTTTCCGCTTTGTATCCAACGGATTGTTTTTTGAAAAATCCGATGAGTTTAGGATACTTATTGATTTAGATGTTATTTTTAACATTCAAGCATGTTCGTATATGGACCAAAGAGTTGATGACTTCGAAGTCTTTGATTTTTCTTCAAAATAAGCCAGTGACCTTCTTCGATTGTATTGAAATTCATATTTTGCTCTCGATTTTTCTGGTAGGAGATTAAAAGTTACATTTTTTGCACTTTCTGATACATCAGGAGGTGTGTTCGATAATTCACTATCACTATTTTCCATGATAAAAGAATGAGTAAAAGATTCAAGCGTTTTTGAAATATTTCCGCGCTATTGCGGCACAGCTGTCACAAAATGACGTTTGTCGGAAAACGTCAACTTTGCATTGAAATTTGAAAGCGTCAAAGGCTACTTTGCTAAGCAGTTGTAGAAACATTATTTTGTACTCTGTATAATAACCAATAATATTAACATTGTCAGAAATTAATTTCCCTGAGCAGAGCTCTGAAGTATATGATTAATAAATGTAACTCATCGTAAAAATGTAAAATCTACTTATTGTGAAAGGTAGTAGTGAAAAAGTGACTACCACAAAACTAACGGTGTTGTGAATTTATTAAAATGTAGAGCAAAAGAGGAAGCCAAAAGAGTACAACAACGAAAAGAGACCGAGACCAGAAAACGAATTGAAAGCGAAAAGGCACTATCAGAAGCTAAAAAGGAAGCTTTCAGAAAAGAAGTCGAAGCTTACTTACCTCCAGAACCTCCTTTAGACCAAGGCGATAGTATTACGAAAATTCGATTTAGATTGCCAAAAGGAGAACATCTCGAAAGGAGGTTTCAGACAAATACACCTCTAAAAGTAAGTAACATTATAGTATTTCCAATCTTAGTTTAAAAATATATTAAAAACATCTCATTAAATGCCATAAAATCTTCATAAAAAACCAACCAGTTGCGTATCAATTTTATTTTTAAATCAGATACTTAAAACCACATTCTATTAAAATTTGTCGAAGTGTTTCTAATGATTTATATTAAAAATCGTTAAAATTTTGCAATTTGTTAAATATAATTTCTAAAGTTGAGACTTGATTTTCTTTGTACGTATTGTAAACCTTTTGTCAAATCACATTTTTAGATGCACCATCTATCCGACGGCTAACGATACGTTTTCGTTTTTTATCATGTTCAATTACAACGCCTCGTTTAATTACTAAATAAATTGTGGAATGAGTAATTTTCGTTAAGTTGCATATTCTTTTAATTATTTCATCTCAAGTTGAATTGACATTTTCAGCTTTTAAGCATGAATATATATATATATATAAATTTATATATATATATATATATATATATATATATATATATATTTAAAATTACTTGTTGAACTTGACTATGCAAATCTCGATTTTAAATTCCAAAAATTGTGTCTCATTTTTATTATTTTTAATTAGAATTGCATTATTAAGATGTATTTCATCATTAATTTGGATATTATCATAACTTTGAATTAAATTATTATCAGGAATTTCATTATTAATGTTAGTATCGTCAATTCGTTAGATTTCATCATTTACCTCAAACGGTCTCCAAAAAATCATTTTACAAATATCACAAAAAAAACGCAAACAATAAAAATCTCCTGAGAAATTATTGAGAACCAGCGCGTGCTAATGTTTTCAAACGAACACCTGCGAGCTAGATAGTCTACCGATGATTTGATGAATTCTTATTGCGTATTAGCGACGTTGATATTTAAAAATAAGCTGTGCTAACCTTAGCATCTATAAAGAGGCGGCCGATATGTTTTGCTAAATTTATCGGTATTACTCAGTATAGTACAGCGCTTATTACCGGAATATCGCAGTGCCCTGGTAAAATCATCTTTTTTAAACTGATATTGGAAATACTATACACCGTTTTATTTCAATAATTAATATTATTTACTTGGTAATGTGTGTGAAATTTTAAAATTGCAGGTCCTATTGGATTATTTAATAGTGGAAGGTTATCCTACAGAGGAATTTAAAGTTATATCTAGCTGGCCCAGGAGAGATGTAAGTTTTTATTATAAATTTTTTTATAATACAGAAAAAATTCCCTGTAAGGATCAGAATATACAGAATATCGATCTTTCTCAACAAATTTATAAGCAAATGGTACTTTTCCAATATTCATATACTTGCATAGTATGGATAAACATGCATATTAAAATATATCCATATTTACTATTGAATAAAAATTTTCCAGTAACTTTTATATTGATTTAATGAAAGAATCGGAACTTTGGAAAAATTTACCATATCTCTTAATTTTCTCTGGAGTTTTCTCTAGAGGACAGTCCTTTCGCGGATCGTTCCTTCCTATACATATACACTTACTTTTATATCCAGATTGTGGAATTTTCAGATTAAAACTTTTTCCTCCTCTTTATTCTTCTTTCTTTTTAATTAGGCTTAAAGCCTGTTTATCTTCATCCGCCAGCCTTATATATTGTCGCTCCACACTCCTGTGTCCTATAGGTGATTTGTCTCTTGCGATTTTTATGACTCTGATCCACCATGCGGTCAATGTGTTCTTAGTCTTCGCTCTTCTCTCTGTCCCATAAAGTTCTGCTATCAATTCGTCTCAGTATTCTCATCTCCGTTATTTCCATGAGTCTCCTTGTTTTTCGAGTTTCTAGTCTAGTTTCCGCAGTGTATGTCATTATGGGCCTAATAACGGTTTTATAGATCTTACTTTTCACCTGGATGTTAATGTTTTTGTTTTTCCAAATAGAGTCGTTCAGACAACCTGCCATTCTCGCCGCCCTCGCCGTTTGTTCTCTTACTTCTGCTTCAACATCACCATGGCTGGTCAGTTCTATACCCAAATATTTAAACTTCATCTCCTGTTGTAAAACCTCTCCATCTACTTCAAGTTTGCATCTTAACGGTGTTTTTGATGTTGTGATGCAACGTGTTTTTGAACCGGATATAGTCATGTTGAGTGTTTTAGCTGTTTGGTTAAACTGGCGGAGAAGTTTTTGGAGATCATCTTAGTTTTCTGCTATTAATGCGGCATCGTCTGCATAACACAGGATGTTTACCGTTTTATCTCCCATTTTTTAGCCTTTCATAGTACGAACTTTTTTTATTATCTCATCCATTATAACGTTAAATAGGAATGGGCTCAGCGGGTCTCCCTGTCGAATACCGTTTCCTGCTGGTATGGGTTCGGTAAGTTCTTCGTTTATCTTCGCTCGGATTTGATTATCCTTGTATACATTCTCTCTCCTCTTTATTGTTCTTGCAATTCTTTGAGAGTCTGAATGGGCGACGTGCAGCACGTGGCCACTTTTTGACATCGGTAGAAAGAGTGACGTACACGTGACGTCACTGCTCTCGCTTTCTTGCATGTGTAATTTTCATTAAAAAGAATTATTATTTGTTATGAAAAATCATTTCAAATAATACCTGACCCATTTTTTTTAGAATATAATTTTAAAATTGCTTATTACTAATGTCAAATGTTACACATCATATGCGACTACTGTAAGGCTCGCTCGTTTTTTTTTTAGCTGACTTCTTTAGACAAAAACCAAACACTGAAAGAACTGAAGCTGTGTCCTCAAGAGACTGTGATATTAGAAGAGCGATAATTTTCATCACACATTCCCCGACCATGGGTTAGGTTTTTATACCGGCATTTAAGCGTTGTAAAGTTATTTAATATATTTTTAATTTCATGTAGTGTATAATTAATTGAAATGTATGCAGTCCAATGAATAAATATACATTACATAAAAAAAATTATCCACGAGTTTTTTGTTAGCTTCTTAATTACGTTTTGTACGCGTCTTTGCGAAAAGGAAGAAAATTGTGAATACCTTTTTAAAATATACAATATATTACTAAGGGATAATGGAAGCATATAATACTTAAAAATTCTATCATGCAATCTTTTTCTTTAACTTTAAATAAAACATATTTTTTTCTTATACGATACATTCGACATATTGATATTCCTATTGCTGTAGTTTTTAACAAAAAAGTAAAATAAACAGATTGCGCATTTCTGCTTCTCAAGCAGAAAACGTTTTATCACAATATTTATAACTTTTATACCAGCTAAATTATTCATTTATTCAAGTGCGTAGTGACCGACAATTGTGATACTAGCAAAAAATTAATACATCATACATCGTATAATATTGTAAACACAAAACAAAATCCAATACACGTCATCAATGAGACGTAGACGTTTTCATAGCAGTGATAAAACCTGTTGAATATTCAGTTTGGCCAACATCATATATTATTTAGAGTACTTTATTAGGCACACCGTCTAAAACAGTTTATGCTCTGCTGAAGTGTTTATTTACTAGTCGGTTAAAATAATATAACGAAACTGTTGGTTTATATTGGCACCTACATAACGCTAAAAACACGATATTCATCGTTAATAAAATGATATCTATGCTATACTTCGCGTCAATTAAGAACAAACCGGGAGCGTCATCGTTGAAAGCGAACAAACACATTTATTACCTTCTCTCTTAGTCTCTTGCTTATTTGGCATCAGTAGTGTTATTATTTACTTTTATAAATTTTTTGATGGAAATTGTGGTGCTAAATCAACTGGCAACACTGCACGAATTTTGCGTTGATCGAATCAGAATCGAAAATTAAAACATGTATCTTTTATCATTGCGAGCGCCTGTCGATGTTGCCGAATGTTTTCAGTTGTAGAATATAGTCGGATTTTACGGATAGTTCCATGTTTAACCTGTGTACACGGCACACATGCATCTTCTATAAAGTATTTTCTATACAATGAAAATACTAAAATATAATAAAACATTTTAGGGAAAGCGATTATTGCTCAATTTATCTGAGAGATTCGTCATAGTTATAGATAATGCGGCACATCATAGTCTCCCTGCACAAAAAATTATAACCACGGCTTCGAAGAAAGAAGAAATTCTGAATTTGTTAAGAGAAACGGAATCGACAGCAGAACCTCAGTTAACTAAACCGGAGTTATATACAATTATTTTGGAAAGTAAATGTCGGTTTTCCACAATATATAAGTTGGATGCTCTGCTGGAACGGCATGGTTACGTTTACCCCCGTATCACACAAAACTGAACCCCATTGAGAAAATATGGGCATTGGTGAAGAATTGGGTAGAAGCTCACAACAACACATTTAATTTGACCGATACCGAGGCTCTGGCAAGATAAAATTTTGAGGAGGTGTCTGAACAAGGGTGGTACATCTGCCGACACGTCAAAAATTATGAAGATAAACTTTGGACGATGCTCTTAAAATGTTTACAGTAAATACGGGCTCATCGGAAGTGCATCAGAGGTCGAACAATTTTAAAATACACCTTTTAAACATAATTTGTAGATGTATAAAGTAATAAATTACTATTAAAAAAGTATTTTTTAAAGAGACTACACCACTGGAATATCGAGCAACTAAGCCAGAAATATTTTAATATGAGACGGAGAGTGCGTGACGGTGACGTTAGTGGCTTGTTCTTAGCTGACGCCGAAGTTTACTCAAAACACATCGTTGCCGCATTAATATTACCTTTTCAGTTGTTTAAAAACTATTTGCTTTACAGTAGACTTTTAATTTGTGTATTATTCTTAAAAGACGAAAATTTAATGGACAAGAAATCACCTCCATCATCATAAACATTTTTATGAATATTATTCTTTAAATTGTAATTTGGCACATAAGTCAAATCTAGTTTGTAATAAACAATTTTATATAAGCTTAATAATTTATGAGAAGCCATGATTTTTTGACAATTTTCAGTCTCTTTTTAAAAGTTAATGAAATTTCTATGTCCCGGAACTTTAATTATTTAATAAATTAAATTAAACATTAACAGAAATGACAGTGATTCCGTTTTGGATGAATCAGAATGTCATAATCACTCCAGTAAAATACTATTAACATGAAATGTTTATTTTTGTCACAATTAAGTTTGACTAAAAATTTTCCTTTCCTGTGTTATTTTAAAGTATAAAGTCTCTATAATCTGCAAAACAAAATGTTATCAAAAACACATTATGATTATTTTTTTAGCCATAAATCGGCAGGATTTTAGTGAAAACAACTTTATTTTTCCTACAACTTCTATAAGTTGGCAACGATGTGTAGCTGTGACGCTATCGAATCACGTGACGTGCATCTGATTTTGTTTGGTATTATCTCTATTCAAATTATACATAAAACATGCAACAGAAAAAATTCCAGTAATTCACCGCATTTACAGATTAAAAAAATATCCTAAAATAATGATCAATTCTAAAGATTTTATTCGAGGCGTTTGGTTGAATGTTGTTGTTTAGTTGTTTCAAGTGGTATCAGGTGCAATGTTAAATAATGAGACACAACTACAATAGCAAGAAAAATGAGACAAAATGGTTAAACGTGTTAACTAACAATATTAATACCCAAAAGAGTATAAGAAATGGTCCCTAAGAAGACTTCCAACTATGGAAAGACCTCACAACGTAACCTACTCATTTTGGATTTACCGAAAAATGTAGATATTATCGTTTCAAATAGAAGAAAATATAAAATGTTAAACAAATAAAATAGACCGAGTAACACTATGAGAAAAATCACATTTGCAGATCAGTACACCTTCGCACTTAATTACAATTTTTAACTACTTTAATGACAGTTGGACCAGATCTATCACCGTTGTTTAAATAAATATTTACGTCAGTTAAAAAATGAAATTATTCAGTTTAAGTGTCACACTTTGAATGGCCATCACCTTGAAATATTGTAGTGTCATTACCTCTAACCTGATGTTATGTTAAAGAAGTTAAATCTATGTGTAAAAACATTCACATTATTTCTAAATTGTTTTTTATAACCTTGTCGTGCCTAGCCTTGCTGTATCAGCAAATAATTGACGATACAACCGGACACCTCTCGTCGCTGAACTCACATAGCGACTTGAATTATTATTGTTATGGAACACTTACGATTAAATCAGTCTGTGTCAGATTAAACGTCAAAAAAACACGACGGTTGCCGAATAACCCTGCTTTACAATAAAGAAAGAAGTTCGTGCGTATATTCTTAAGCGGGAATATGTAATCATGTACAAAAAGTAAAGGTATGGTTGGTGATAACCAATTCGGTTTAAATCAGCACTAGACATCCGCTTCAAAAAAAAGTAGAGACAGGTCTATTTCTTTAATAAATCAACTCAAATATGTATGAGGCCCCCGACAGTAACAGAGTAGAGAAGAAATAATAGAGACAGTACAAAGTGTTAAATCTACTATTTGCATGAACATTCATATTATTCCTAATTTTCGCGCCACTCTCTTTATTTTCGATAATAAATCGGCGCAACAACAATTTGCCTCTTTTAATTTAATTATTTTACATTTACGTTTTTTTGGGCATTCTTTTTTCAACCGCTACGCACTAGGTGTAAAATCACCTTATTTCAAAGTACTAGTTAAACCGCAAAATTGTTTTAATTACAGTTTAACAAGTGTTCGTAAACATATAGACATTACCTCGACTTTATCGCTTCACAAAGGGCAGGAGTTCAACCTTGAAGCAGAAACGATCGATCTTGGAAGCTAGCGGATTAGCCGAGAACATTATCTTGAAGGTAAGCAAGCCCCTTTAAATTAAAAACGTTGTATTCTTTGACGATTCGCTAACTACAAAACATTTTTTCATACAGTCCATTTTCAAGCCTTACACCTAAATTGTCGTGTTTACACTTGCTATATCAGCAAATAATTGAGGATACAACCGGGCACTTCATGTCGCCGAATTCACGTAGCTACCTACATCAACTCAACTATAGAGGGAACCTTTAAGAGATCCAAAAAGAGTAATAAGAGTAGAGAAGAGATAATATGGGCATGCAACAAAGTATATAACAATGCAACCTTTTTTATTGTACGTGTATCTCTTGCTTAGTATAATTAAATAAGCATTTTAATGAAGCACTAAAGTATCCCACAATACGAAGACCCTAGAGCCAGCAGATTGCGTTTCTAACCAAGAGTAATCCTGACACCACATTCAAAATAACCTTAAGAATGGCATATTTCAAAGTTTTAACCACAAAAACTGTCATTCAGAATAAAGGATGCACTAGCTGAAATATATTCATATTCTTGTTAAGAATGACGCATGTCAAGGTAATAGGAAGTGTGACAAACTACACTTATTGTGAGAATTACCAATTATAACAATCTAAATATATTGTGACCACTTGAAAATAAAATTAAAGAGATTTACATTTTATTTAGTTATTTAATTGATCATTTCTTAACTAGCAGTTTATAGATAACAAAACATTGTAGGACTCGGTTAATTTATTTAAACAACGGTGTTACATGTACATAAATTTAAACCCACATATTTATGATCTAAAACATTATTTTTGTACAAAACGTCGACTCGGTTGCTATTAGAGTACACACTACAGGATACGTTACACTTCTGGTGGTAGAGATCGCATTAGAAGTAACGTTGGCTAATTATAACTACACTTTGTACAATTTGTTAATACGAAGTTTTGGACATTATTATTTATTATATCGGGGAATACATTTTATACGTATCTTTTTCTAAGTTGAACCCGCTTCATCTATTTAATCTGGTACAAAACATCTATTTCTACATTAGGTTTTATTTACAAATTATCTTATTTGTTTTTAAATTCATTTACACTAATTCGTCCAACTGCAGTACTAACGCATTGCAACGAGCAACACTGTGTAGGTATACGCACATTTAATGAAAAAATAATGCGTACTTTGCCGGATTTTATCTCTAAACGAGTTCTAAACAAGTTCGATTGGAATGGATAACGGAGATCGTCCGTTCGGTTGGAACAAGTTTTATCAATTGCACGCGAACGTTCACTGTATGGTTCTTCGAGTAGTTGGAACGAACATCATTCGGAAACGTTTGGACCGAATTTACACGCACATCCGTCAACTCTGTACTTCCTCGAGTAATATAGATTTTCTTTCATACTTTTTATCTTGTACTGGTGCAATTAATGTTACATAAGAACATTTATACACATTTAAATTTCATAACGTAATTTTAAATTTGGCTTTCAATGAGTCCATAAATGCAGCAAATGATATGGGCAATTTTAACCACGAACAAATATAGATAAGCGACAAACTACATAAAAATATGATAATAAAAGAGAGAGAAAAAACGACCATTTCGATTTCGGGACGACGATTCTTACTAAAGTTCAAAATTTGATTTTTTTTTACAATTACATTTTGGTAAAATCAAACTTTAAACAAAATGAGCACTGAAGCATATGTAGCATAATTTTCTTATTTTTTAAATCTCTCAATTAAATAGGGTCGTCCGTGTAAAACTCATGATTTCCGACCCGGTTTCTTTCCTCTGCTTAAACATCGTCCTAATGATATGGGCATACATAAAAATCATCTTGCCTAAATTTTTTTTTGGATATTTACACAATACACAAAAATTAACATTGATAAAGGATATTTGAAGATTTCCGAATTTTCAAACGGTTAGTTATATTTCTGGAAATCTCCAATAGGAATGTACATGCTGCTATTCTTTGCAGATATCTTCCAGTCAGGCAATCGCTTTGGCTTCAGGTAAAAAAGCTTCCCAATACTTCACAAGCTGCAAGCAAAATGTGTACATTTTTATTCTGATGACTTCGGTATAAGCAGAGATGTGAACTGGTTAAATAACGTTAAGTAACAACAAAAATGGTTAAATAACCATACATTCTTTAAAATAATTATAACAATCTTTGATACACTATTTGTGTTTTTTGCGGATTCTTACTTTGTACCTAATGTAGAGTTTTTAACAAATTAAATGGTAAAATTGAAATAGAAAAAAAACAAAAGTTTATTATTTAGAGATCTGCTTTGTTCAAAAAGCTATTGGTACGTATCACGTTTTAAGAACGAGGCGACAGTGCGGATAAATGTCGAACTATAAAAAGTCAGTAAACAGTATATATATATATATATATATATATATATATATATATATATATTGCACTCACCTACATTGCAAATTACATACATTTTTATCTAAATGGTGGAAAAAATCAGCATAAAAACTTGTTGTCTGCTAAAATTGGGCATGATAGATTCATAACAGCACAGGCAATACAGTAAATATGATGGATCATAGGAATTAATGGCCACTGCAGTTTTCCATTCAAAATTTTGAAAACTTTGATTTGCTCTCTCAATATGTACACGAGCTACAGCTATTTTTGAATTAAGTAAAGGCTCTTCAGTACTCAGTTGTTTTTTGTCTGTCAGGAAAGGTGGTCTTATCAACTTTATTTTGAATATTTCACATGAATCAGCAATCATAAATCCTTTGTCTACCATAATTGCATCAACTGATCTTGTCAATTTTGTGATTAAATTACTTTGATCAAATAGCAACTTATCAGATGCACGACCACCTCCATGTGGTTTACTAATGAAAGTAATTATTCCACCAGGTGATATACCTGTCATGAACTTTACTGTTTCGTGGGATTTATACCGGGAGTAAAATTTTTACAATCTTGTTTTATCATTTTTAACTAAGCCGAGTAACTAATTTATTTTGTTAAAATTAACCTTGATCCCATAGATGCAGTAGTTCTGTGGTTTATTTATTATTAACCGGAAGATATATATTTTAAAACGAAAGTATGTATTTGTCTAGCAACATCGGTAACATAATTTCATTTTTAATATTTATGTAAAATTTGATAAACCTTCTTTTTACTCAACATAAAACAGTTAACCGTTTGAGGCTCTTTCTTGTTATTGCACCACAAATTAATACTGTACAAGATGCATATATCAAGACAACTGGCAATGTTGTAAAGATAAAGCTAATTAACACCAACAATTCTTAAAAATTATTATGATAAAGATATAAGCAAAAATGTATAAAATTTTGTTTTTACCTGAGCCTGATGTTCCATATGATTTTCTAAATATTTAATAAACATATTTTTGAATTCTTGTATTCTGCCCTTTTCGAATCTTTCCATCTCCCTCTTAATTATCTGAGATATTCTAACGAAATTTTCTTGTCCCCTTTCGACTTTTGCCTCCCACTAAAAATATTTTATTGCAGGTCAATCATTTTTCAAAACACACCTCTTATATAATTTACAAAGGCAGGGTGGGCCGTAAGTCAGTTGTCAAAAATACAAAGTTATCATCAACACACAAATACTAGTACAGTTCATTAACCTACAAAATATGCTTAAAGTGTTTTCAATGCTATTATTTTAAGCATTTTTTGGACACTGATTTACAAATTTTGTCGCAAATCTTCCAGGGCTGTAGGTTTTCAAATTCTGATTGAATTCGTTACTTCAAATGCTCAACATAACAAATCTTGACGTATAAACCACATTTTTTAGTGAACTCCAAACTGCAAAATCCATGGATGTGATATCTGGGGATAGTGAAGGCCATCCTGCAGCAACATACTTTGACCCACCTGAACGAGGAAGTTCCGCTACCTATCCAGTCTCTTCAAATCTTAAATCTTAAATCGTAAATACCTTGTCTAGATAAAAACATTAATGTAATTGATCATGTTTGCAAAACAAATACACGCTGTTCTGTAGTTATCTTTTTTTTATTACTCTCAGATAACCATAGGCTTGTAACCAAAGACTGCGCGCTTAAACAGGATGGCTAAAGACAAGAAATAAAGAGAGATATTGCAAATGGTTGGCTCTCTCTTTTATTGAAGTCCCGCACTGCGACTATTAGAAGGGGGAGAGATTATAGAAAGGATATGATTGTGGACCCGCTTTTTGAAAGGTTGCAGGTCATAGTTCTCTGGAAAAACTGATTTTGGAAGCTTTTTCCATTCCTTAACAGCCCTGTAAAAGAAGGGTTCTTGATGGAGATTGTTCCTTGTAGTGTCAATCTTAAAAGTAAATGGGTGAGACTGATCAGCGTGCCGAGTTCTTTGGCCGAATGTGGCCAGTGGTGGTATAAGAGTTTTTATTTCTCTGGAGCATCTACCATGGAAATATCTGTAAAGTCATGTCTGGTCTACAACTCTTCTTCTATGTTCTAGTGGGTGAAGGGTATATGTGAGAGTTCAGCTGTTTAACAACCAAATGGCCCTTTTCTGAATGGAATCTAGAAGACAAAGAGAATGCTTTGGTGCTGAACCCCAAATGTGCGAGCAATACTCAAGTAGCGGTCTTATTTTGATCCCAGAAATACTTCTTTAAAATATCTACATCGAATTTTGAATCACCGTATAGATTAAATTTTAAAAACTTATATCTTAAAAAACATTTTTTTGAAAATTTTTCAGGATATTTATAGATCAACAAAATCCATAACATAAGAAAAATGAGCAAGAATTTAATACAGAACTTCGATTTCTATGATTTTTCAAATTTCAAAATTTTGCCAATTCATAATTTTTCAAAAAAATGTTAAAAATATAACTGATCCTGGCCAGGATCTTTGAAAAAATTTATGAAATTATTGTATTGCCATTGGTCCTTTGGAAGTATGCAAAGTTTCAAGTCGATCCAATGTTTTTAAGTGGGTGAAAATCGTGTTCAAAGATTCTGTTACATAGACAGATAGATAGATACCAGTCAAATAAATATAAAAATATAAAAAGGGTACTAACTTTTCTAGAAGGTATTCTTTTAAGTTACTTACATATCGCAACACTCCTCTCTTTAGTGGTATTATCTCGGGAATGGTGAATCTTACAAGTACATCGAAATTAGTTTATACAGTCTACAAATCAGTTCATTAAATCGAAAAAAAATACCAGTGGAAAATCTACCCATTGACCAGACATACCCAATAATTAAACTCAAAACTGACCACTATGCTAGACAAAACAAAGTCTAAGGATTTCTAGTGACGACTAAAACATATGGCCCACCCTGTGTATTAAAAAAAGGAGTTACAATCAGCGTTACCTCTACTAATTCTGCATTGGCTTGATCCACTTTCTCGTTTCTGCCGGCAAGCTCCAATTTCGCTTTTATTTCCCTTTTTTTGGCCAGCATTTGCTGCGCATGCTGCCAATGTTGGAACATCTTCGTTCTTTCGTGGAAAGCATCGCGCACTGCGCCCAACAATCCCAAATAGTCTTTTAGAAGCTCGCAGAATATAAAGAAATCCGTATTTGCTTGCTCGATGTGAAGAGATTCCACCTACATGAGAGAAAATGTTTAATAACTACACTTATTTTCCTCGGTAATTTTTACCTTTTCTTCAGTATCGGCTAATTGGGACAAGGCTCTAGAGAGGGAGTTGTGATCTTCGCAGGCACTTAACATGGCAGCAGATCTAGATACTCCGTTAGTTAAATTAGCCAATTCCTTTCTATATGCCACCATCGCTTCGACGCTAGCATGCAACTTCCTTAATTGCATCTCTAGAGCCTCTACATGGTTTAATTTTTCTTCAAACCACTACAACCAGAATTAAATAATTATTGCAAAAATTAAAGGACGAAACAATGAAAAATATACAGTGAAGTCCACTTATTTGACATAAATTTACTTTGAGCGTGACAGATGACTTCCAATAGGATTTCTTTTCAAAAATTCAAATTCATGTGGATAACAAAAATGCAATCAAAATTTTTGGATTCTACAAAAACTTACAGGATCAGTTTCATCCATTTTGTAGGTAATTTTGTTTACCGTTTCTCCAACTTTATTAAAGAGTCTCATTACACCTGCACTACTTAGAGCTGAAGTGTTTGTTGCTTTCGGTAACTCAATATCTGAAAAAATTATCGGTGGTTAAAACAAAAGAATAAATTTTTTTTTAAAAAAATTAAAATGGAATGTATACCTGATTCAAGGAATTCTCTAAAATCAGTATCCAGAACTAGCACTGGATGCTGAGCCGTTCTTTTTAGATAACGTTCTAAAGAGGCTCTTCTTCTTTCTACAAAATCATTACCATTTGTGGTTGGACCGTCTTGACTAGACATTTTGATTTTAGTCATACCTGAAACATTTTTGCCCCATTAAATAATTTATTTTATTAACAGAAATCCAATAACTAATTACAGAATAAAAAAGTAACAATACAATACATATTCAACCGTTAGTAACAACACAATTCGCCGCTAGTGTAGCGGAAGGTCTCTGAAATGTTAAATGTCACTGTTTGTGGGTGTGCTAAGAGGGTTTATTTGTAATTGTAATACTGTTGTGAATATTTTGCAATACCCGAGATTAATTATGGCAAATGTTAAACAATTTATGAAAAACGAGGCAAAACATGGCTAGCAAGTTCCAATTGACAATTACCGTCGCAGGGTATTGGTTGTGACAGGAATATAGAAAAAGGTTTTTTACAGTGTCCATGATGAAGCTGAAAGAGTAAAGACAGGTAAGAAATCTTGTATTTTATCTATGAACACATCTAACAGAAGGCGTTGGTTCAGAAATTTCATTACAGAAATACAGGGACAAAGAATTAAAGAAATCATTAATAATTTTCATGTAATAAGAAAAGTACTTTTTAAATTAAGTTTTCGGTGGCAAAAAACACCCGATAATAGAGATGTATAAATGGAAAGTTATGATGTAAGAATAAAGCGTTTTAGAATAAGAGAGCAATATTTTATTCTGTCACTGGTGAAAAGAACAACCCCTAATGATCTTAAAACTATCAATTTATAATTTTTTTTATTTACATTCAATTTTTATACATTTTCTGCTTCATAAATATTTGGTACCCAATTGGTATGAATTGGCACTGCACATCTACTGCCTTTGGGAATATGGTGGGAACCGTTGACAGGTCTCTTTCTTTAAAAATATAAGTCTACCACCACCTTTCGACCAACGTCGTAGTATTTGCATTTTATTTATGTAAGACAGTTGGTAGATTGTAGATGGGGCATTAATGCTATGCAGCCTCTCAAACACCTTGCCCTATCAGATCTTTGTGCTATGTGATTTTGTGCATAACCCTTAATCTATTCAAGGTCCGGGATTCCAAGACTACGTACAAAGTTTATCAGTTTCCTGGGAGCTAAGTTCCTGACATCAGAGGGCTTTAAGAAGGCCCCATCCAATAACTTGAGCCTCTTGCAAAAAAGCGCTGGGCATTCGCAAAGCAAATGTTCTGCAGTTTCAGCAAAGTTCTCGCAGTAGCAGCAACTATCACTCTCTGTTTTGCCTATCTTTTTCAGGTGATACCTCAGAGGGCAGTGTCCAGTGAGGAGTCCCGTCACCAGTTTCAAGTCTTTCTTATAGTGCCTTCACGACCCCCCCCTCTGTGACCTGAAACCCACATCAAAGTGACCTGGTTGTTTGCTGCCAGTTGTCTCAGGGATTGTTTCCAGTCCCAAGTCAGCTTAGACTCACAAATGTATGACTTCAGAGCTTTTAATGCTGCTTGGCTATCTGATAGAATATAGATTTCTGCCCTCCAGGTGTCCTTTTCGAGGTACTCCTGGGCACATATATCTATGGCATGTAATCCTGCTTGAAAGATGGTTGGGGTGTTAACAAGGGGTTTTGAGAGCCTGAAATTTAGCACTGTAATGCCCACTTAAACCCTTTTATCCATCTTGGATCCATCTGTGTACCACACTGATGCTTCCCTTCCTAGTTTAGGTCGGTTCTCTGTGCAAGTTTGGTGGTTGTTTATGACCATATGTACTGCATTTTGAAGTCGTATCAAACTGGCATGATATCCGTCAGCTTAGGCATGGATTCTAGGGAAATATTTTCTAAAATCTTTAAATGACCAATCCGATTTCCTGCTTTGAAATTTATTTTCTGGCTCAGTCTGAAGGCACTGATTGCTGCTTCTTTCATTGCACATAGGTGTAATGGTGAAAGGTTCAGCATTACCTCTAAGACTGCCGTAGGGCACGTGAAGATTACCCCTGTGATTCCCAGACAAGCACTCAGCACTTTCTGCAGCTTGACATGTGCCAAAATTTGTTGTATTTTTGGCCACCATATCAATGAAGCGTAGGGTTTTATGATCGTTTAGTATGACCAGTAGATCATTTTTGGTTTCAGACCCATGTCTTGTTAAAGACTCTGCATCCAGCTTGCCGCTATAGCTCTGGAAAGAATGTGGTAAGACAGTTGGTAACAATGTCTTTTGTTTTATTCGCTTGATATGAAAAAATGAAAGCAGAATAAATAAGCTTTTTTGTAAAATGTCTGTGTTGTTTATTGTCCCAAAAATACAAAAGAAATATGTAGCATCAAAGACTAAATATAAAAAAAACAGTACCTTACAGAAAAGATCAAAATTTCATCAATTTATATATTATATATAATATGTAACATGTTTGTCTTCACTACAGATTATTTAAACAAAATCAAGTTTTTCCTTTTTTGGTTATTTTTTTAATTAATAAACTTTTGATTAAGACAGAGAAAGTTTTTATTACCACCCTATCTCCTTTTTACTTTTCCGAACCGAAGGGTAAAAAAGGAATATTGGTTTACCCCCAAAAATCAAAATCGCCAAAACCATGTGCGCTGCACGTTTTGGCCCCACGTGTTGAATGGCACCATTTTCAGTGTGACGGTTGTTTCAAATTTTGTCTGTGTGTAGTGTGTGGGTGTGTGTGCTTGTGTGTTTTGTGTGTGTGTGTGTGTGTGTGTGTGTGTGTGTGTGTGTGCGCGCGCGTGTGTGTACATATGTGCGTGTGTGTACATATGTGCGTGTGTGGGTACGTATGTGCGTGTGTGTGTGCGCATGTGTGTTGGAAAATCTTGTGGGCACTATATCTTGAGACAGAGGCGGTAGGTCACTAAAACTAACAGGGTAGAAGTTTTGCCCTAAGGACAAGACAGAGTTTGAAGATAGGCAATAAGGGTACATTCAGGTAGCTACCGTACAAGGTGATCCTTAAATTTACTGCATTTTGTACTTTTCACATGATAACTTCAGAAGGAGAGCTAGGGCGCTGAAACTTTCAGGTATTTTTTTTTTCGAACTAAAGGGTAACTATATTAAAAGAGCCCTCAGTTTGGAAAAGTTGGTTTTGCTATGGCAATACTATATTTTGGTTAATTTTGGTTTTGGTTAGGTCATTACCCAACAAGGTAACTAATTATTATTCAACACTTATAGCTACACACTTGAAACTATTTTTTTTATATTGTAAGAAACACATGTTTTTAGAATGTACTGAAATATATTTAATTCATCACTGCACGGATAAATACAGGAAATATAAATATTAAATAGATAATTTAAATGTTATTTTCAAATGGATTCAAATTTCATTGCATTTTCTACAAATAATTTGAACAATATTAAAAAATTTAATTTGCTTCCAGCTTTAAATTATATAAAACCAAACTTACCTATAACACTTTTTTCAGGAGCAGGAGGTATGATTCTACCTACTTTTAAATATTTTTCAGTAAGTTTATCATGTAGACCTAGAAAATCACTGAATCTTCTTGAAACAGCAAATTCTTTCTTCTTAAACATGGGCATGTTTGTTTTTGTTGTTACCCTGTATGCCATGTAAGCTCCCATTCCCTCTCCAATTTTCAGTGGTTCTGTAATGCTTATTTCTAAGAATTCATCATCTTTTTCTAGTTCCTCTTGTGGACTTAGCTACAAATAAAATTAATCTTCATTAACCAATAAAAGAGATTTAAATGCATATTAAAAATATGAATTTTCTCGTTAAACAATTAACTAACATTTGTAGATAAATATATTTCAAAAGAATAAATTTTAAAAAATTAATCAAGTAATGTTGATTTAACTATATACATACTTGCTGGATAAATATTTTTTTAACTTTTTAAATAATTTAAGATTTTAAATAATTATTTGTTTATTGACATCAATATATAAATTTCCAACTGATTGTGAGTTTATTTTAATACTATAGAGTTACATTAAGCTTTTGACAAATAGATTTATTTTTAACTGTATGAACAATTTGTTTTGCAAAACATTTATTTTTATTAACTGAGTATTAACCTAGTATTGCTTTGAGCACATAAGACTTATTAAATTCTAGCAACCATGATGTCTAAAATATGCATAACATTTTTAAAATGCTAAGTTGTAATAATAAAGGTGTTATTGTGTTAGGTTTCAAGAATAACACCTTGTTATTAAGATAATATATATTTTTTTAATAATGTAATTAGCTCTTCCTTTAAAATTTTTTTTATTAATTAGATACAATACTTTGAAAGTTAATTTGGAGAAATATTGTATATACCTGTTCCATGGTTGGTGATAAAGTGGAATGGTTACTAATAGGAATATTTTCAAGCTCCTCTTTTAATTCAGAAACATCTAACTTGGGCGGAACGGCCGGTTCTTTATCTTCTGATAGAATAACATCCTATAAAAAATATAACAATATTTTTTAAGTAACATTAAATACAAAAACTTACTTGATGTGCTGATACAAAAAGATCATCATCTTCTTTATCCTTGCCAAGTATATCGACATTTTCGAATAAAGGGGGAGGTTCTACAGGATCCGCCATTATTCCTTCAAAAGAGATTAACTAGCGGTTATCAAAACTTGTTAGTTTTTTACTGAATGTCAGCACCAATTTATACTTATTGATAAAATTTTATTTTATTTATCTCTTGACACACCGCTTTTTGACAAACGTCGAAATTATTAGATCTCTTCTCACACGTAAGTGATCGGATCTGCATCAAACGTGTTAACATTCAGAAGTTCGTTTGCTCTTTTATCTTCTGCTGATGAAAATGAATTTGAACCCTAAAAAGACGTTTACATACAAAAATAAAGGCTTTTTTGTAAATTCTGTAGCCTTTTACAAGGATATTATATTAATAGAATACGCTATAACATCCTTGAGTTTTTAAAAGGAAAGCAAAAACAGAAGATGAGTTATCAAAGTGACAGTGACAGTCCCCGTCCAACATAACCAATTCGTTTAAATTAAAAAGAGTAAACTTAATTTAAAAGAAATGTCGGGGTCACTAACGGGTTTGATAAGCCATACAAGAAAAGTTCAAAGTTTATACAAAAGGTGTCTTCGAATGTTGGAAAGTCATTATGATAGAAGGTAAACAAGTCTATTTTAGGTTATATTATATAATTAACAACATTTCTTTCAGAGAAGTCTTCAGATATGAAGCCGTGGTAATGAGAGAAAGATTCGATCTAAATAAAAATATTAATGATTTAAGAGTTGCCAAAGAATTGATAGCTAAAGGAGAAGACGAATTATTTGAAAAATCTCATTGGCAACCTAAAAAGTGTAAGTAAAGCATTTATTTATACAAAGACATTTTCACCCGATTTTTAAATTTGTTTTTTAGTCCCAGATTCGCCCGGTGGAGTGGCTTTTGGTAGAGAAGTTATACCTCCAGACTGGATTTTAGATTACTGGCACCCTCTGGAAAAAGCACAATATCCAGAGTATTTTGCTCGTAGAGAACAAAGAAAGAAGGAATTTGTTAAACAATGGGAGGAAAAATATGGAAAATCTTCCACTTTTAATTCACATTAAAACAATTATTAATTCAGTCCCATAGAATTGTTAAATAGGTTTTCATTTTAGACAACATTGCATTTTTTATTTTAAACCTATATTGAAAATGCATAGGTATTCTGGAATAAAAGTAAAACAAGTTTTATAATTGTTAAATATTCACTTAAGACAACATTGCATTTTTTATTTTGATACCTACAAGCTACTACTACTAATACTCCATGGCTCTATAACCCGGGGTGGGTCTTGGCTGACTGTACTATTCGCCTCCATTGTTGCCAAACTTCCATCAATGCTGGGTCATATTCTATCCCAATTGTCCTTGGGTCTGCTTTAATGTTTTCCCGTCACCTCATTCAGGGGTGCCCTAAAGGTCTTCGCCCTACTGGTGCTCATTTGCAAGCTAATTTCACCATCCATGTGTCAGGCTGTCTTTGCACATGACCTGCCCATTGCAGCCTTCTTGCCTTTATCTCCTTAACAATATCTGGATCTTTCTACAGAGCGTAGAACTTTTCTTTCAAACATTCTTTCGTTGTCTTTGGCCAAGGTCAAGGTTCCGCTAGCATACATAACAGTCGGTCGTATAACGATTTTATAGATTGTGATTTTTGTACTTCGCGAGATGTTTTTTGATGCTAGCACTGACTTTGGCTCATAGACATTTGTTTCCACTTTGAATTCAATCTTTAATTTCTTCTGTCAGATTGTTATCTGGAGCAATTGTGACTCTTAAATATTTGGAGGTTGCGTTCTTCTCGAAAATGTATTCCCCCTCGGTGATACTTTGGCCCATCCTATCTCTATGTCCTGTTCTGTTGGTGTGCATATACTTGGTTTTTACCCTTGAAAAGAGATCTTTCTCAGTCGGTACCGTGTTACCCACTACTTCAATATCATCGGCAAAAGCCAGCAATAATCTTGGGCCATCCCAACTAACAAGTTCAACGCTTATTTTAGCGGTTCTTATTGCTTTCTCAAGAGCAATGTTGAATAAAATTGGAAATATCGCGTCTCCCTGCTTACCTACAAACTGCTACTCATTAAATTGATAAGGACACAAGGTTTTTTGGAATAAAAGTAAAACAAGTTTTTTGTCATAATATATTTCACAATAGATCTCCACAGTCTCACAATAATATTTTCATTGTAAAAGTTATTTTAAATACAACAACATAAATATCAGTACAACAAAACTGCGGCAAGTAACAATAAACTATCAGTTTGGTGTTCATTTGAGAAATCTCAAATAGATTAATGGTCTATCCTTGATTGTAATATTTATGTATATTTCGAGGCTTTCATCTACCATGTCACATATTAAGATAATCGGATAAGTATCTTGCTTGTGATGTCTACAGCGAATTAAATACAATTCTATAGTAAGATGTCGAGTCAAAGAAAGCCCCCCTTCCAATTGACTAGCAATTTTTCATTCAAAGCTGCGAGAGTACTACTCATATTCAAAATATTTTCGATCTATTATTTGCGATAGGGTGATAACATTCGTTAACCCTTCGTAGAATTAACAATTATTAGCTAACGTCCTTAAATTTGATTAATTCGCAAAATAAATTGAATTGAATTAAATTTCTTTAATGGCACAATGTATGTCTGATTTTTTTAACTTTTCGCATAAAAATAAATGTCTTCATTAAGAAATATCCCGAAATGCACGAAAAGTAAAATATCTAACCTTTGTCACGGCTTAAAAAAGTTAAAACCGCACTTTTAACTTTATAATGAATACAAATATGCTGTTACTCGGAACAAAACATTTTTCTTAATTTCTCGAGACGTTTCTTATAGACACTATCAAACAATATGGTTATATAGCAGCTAATTTACTTCAAAACTTTCACCGGTGGCTTTTAACATTAGAAATTAACTCTAAGGGTGCACTTTCATGCTGACGCTGAATTTGAGAATCAAATGCGGTCAAGTGATAGAATTTAGTTGTTAAGCTTTGACGCTTTGTTTCGAGATGGCGTTCTCGTCGAAATTCTATCACGTGACCGCATTTGGCATCGAGCGTCAGCATCACAATGCGCTCGTAACAGAACAAAGTTTAGTCAACTACCGTTTCGTTTCGTCCATATTTATATGAAATAGACAGTGTAATTTGTTGAAACCACTTGCTGTGTAAACGAACTTTACATAAAGTTTAAAAAAAAACGTGTATTTATGACAGCTTTAATTTGTTGTAATAAATCGTGTTTTTTCCACCTGAATTAAAATTAGAATACCGATGCACAACAAATGGTTTAGGATTACTTCTTCCAATATTACATTAAGCCCTTTTCGTGTTTATTTGTCGGCCCAACTACAGGTGGACAAAACTTAAAAATACGCATGCGCGCGAGACTGCTTCGGGTTCTAATTTCTTCACTTGAAGTGAGCGGATTTCGATGACGTTTGTGAAAATGTCAGGTCCGCCAACACAGTAATAATCTATCGAGTTGACATAAAAAAAATAAATCGCATGTTTTGGTTTTGTCAATTTTCTTCATGTTTGCAGCCCTGAAATTACTGCCTAAAATGATCATTAAAAAGGCATGTATTGGTGACAGTTATTTAGGAAAATTTGGCCAACAAATAGGCACGAAAAAAGGCATATTGTAATAATAAGGATTTTATAAATGGATTTTACGTGAATGGTACTGTTTCAAAATAGAGTTAATTCTACATTTACCACCAATACGACAAAATTACCAGTCGGACAGTTTTTTTTTCTTAGAGAACAATTTAACTAAACTCATTTACTGACGAGAGAGATATATGTTGAAGAAACAAAATACTTTGTGCCGTCAAGTGTACCTACGTTTTGTATTTTGAAAAGGTTATTGCAAATTTCTTTTTTTACAGGGTGATCACATATAGAAAAATTTACAATGTAATAATTCAGAATTCAGAATAATAAAGCCTGGACGAGATTAATTATGTAAAGTAAAACTGACACCAGTGTTTTTCAAGTTTTTTTTTCAAATTGGTTTAACATGTTGCACAAAGAAAAGTACCGCACGAGCTGTAGAATATACCAATTTCCGTTTATGTCCACTAAATTATTTTTAAATATATACTATTTAAGAGCATGATCATGTGTCCGTCTGCTGCAGGTAAATATGAAAGAAATGTCTTAAAATTGTTAAAAAAACAATCTATTTCCGATGGAAATGTCAGGTCAAGTAAAAAATGCTACTAAAATTTAACAAATTTTTAAAGAAAATCGGATTTTAACAAGAAGTAAAAAAATAAACCGATCAATATCATCACTAGTTTTCCCAAAAAGAGCATTGAACTATGCCAATAACGTCTTTCCAGTCGAACAAGTTTGTATAAAGATCATACCATCTGTTTAGATAAAAAAAAGTAAGTAACTGTTAAGCCCCCTACAGACTATATGAGTGAATTTGAATTTGCGCTCGAATGAATGCGCTTCCAAGTGCGAATCACCGCGAACACAAGAACTATCTTGTTAACGAATTGCGCATGGCGATCGTGCATAGTCTGCAGCAAGCTTAAAACGGAGCACAAAATTTTAAAAAAGTCTAGGCGGCGACAAATAATTATTCCACAGTCGCAATCGATCATGACAAATTTTACTTTCGAGATTAAGATCGTTAGTAAGGTCATAACAATGTTTTATCAGTCAAAAGATTTAATTTTGGAGGGTAATAGTATAAATAGCATAGGGTGGACAAATATCATGTAAATATACATGTAAATTATAATTTTAAAAACATTCAATTTTATACAAAAGTTTAATTTTAACTGCGAAATGGTAATAATGCATAATATGAGCGATCATAACAAGCATGGATACTACGCAAGGAGCACGAACTCGACAGGAGAATTGACTAAGGTTTTTTTTCTTTACCACTAGCGTCACTATATTCCCTTTTTTACTGACGTGTATTTAGTATCATCAACACTTTAACCCCCATTTGTATCAAATCGATACACAAAAACTTCTTCACATTAACCCATGTACATCAATTTGATACACTTAAATTACTGTGTATTTACATAATGCACAGTTATCGTTGAAATGCCCGTAGTATACGAATCTGCTGGACTGTGGCAACTAACAATTGTAATTGGGTTGAGAAAACCTTGAAAACTGTGGCAACAGTGTATGTTTATAGCGTCAAATGTGACATGTCATTTCTCATCACTTGCAGTTGTCTTAGTGTTAGTCTGGAAGTGTATATATGCTGTTTTAGTTACTAATTGATTGTTACGGTGTAGGTGTGTTTGGCGGTTTTTATCATGAATAGAGGAACAAAACGACCACTCTCATATGCAGAGTTGGATCATATACTAAACTATGAGAGTGATTTGAGTAATGATGATCACGAACCGTTTGACGATTCGAATGCAGACCCATTGTATAAGGAAAGTAAAGATCCGTTTTCATAGTTGATGCAAACAAATTATAATTAAATTTTTAGCGCCTCAAAAATGTTATGACACCTTTTAAATTTGAGTCTCTTCTAAAATTTTGTCGCTCTAGACCCAACACTGTGAGCATGCGTTGACACGCCACCTAACGCCATTTAATTATCGAAATACGTTTATATAACCAACTGTCATTATTTTTTCATGCAGAATCACCCCTTGAAGTTTGTCGCACTTATTTACTAACACCCTGTACGTAAAAAAATTAAAAGGAAGGGAAGGTTCTTGACCAGCGCCATTTCTGTCGAACTAGTGATAGATTCCGGTGAAAAACATACCTTCTTAGTGTAATGATAAACTATGGCATAGCCATTCGGTAATTATTGGAAACTTAAAATATAACTGGATTTAACTTCAATTTATCCGTATAGATTCTGCTCTATATAAGAGTATACTGACAGAGGAATATCCTAACCCGCGAGGATTAGATACGCAGTGACAAAATGCCGGAGGGGAGAAACCTCAGTTCGCTTAAATACGTCGAAGTAAATACTTGGATCTTAAAGCATTGAAAGGTAGAAGAGCGTTTTAAGACGTTGCCAAATGCATGTATTTATAGTTATAGGGTTCGCTTTAATTTAATAATATAGTTTATTATCTAGTTATATTGTTTTCGTTAATTTAATCATATATCTGTGTAGATTCTACTCTATGCAAGAGTAAATATTCATATTGAAAGCACCAATTTGCTTTCCTGCAGTCCGACATAAAAGTAATTTTGTCACAGTTAGGAGTAAGTATGATAATTTTGTAATTTTATTTTCTTTATAGAATAATCATAATTTAATTACCAACTTGCTGTTTTTTGCAGTTAGATACGATTTCGTAGGTGATGAAAAAAGGACTCGATACTGAGTAGTATCGATAATTTTGAACTTTCGCGAATCACTTCTAGTGCCCTCTTACTTTAAGAAACCATTCATGCTCCTTACGTAGTCTTCATGGAAAAATTCTATTAGCAATGTTATATAAATATAAACGTATGTCACCGCCAGGTGTTTTTAAATATATATAAATGCATTCTTTTAAATGTATCGCAAAAAAATAACTCACCCTGTAGACTGTCGAGAAATTAAAGATTATTTAGATTGATTTTTTTTTGAGAATAACGTAATGACGAGGTATGTACATTCAGTTTTTTTATTGCACTAGAATAAACTTTTTCGCTAAACTCTTTTGACATGATTTTAGGGTAAACTTATGATTATGCGTTTCATAAATTAACATTTACACAACCTATAGTGAAAGGAAAATTTCTACGGGAAAATAATAATAAACAGAGACATTGTTTATCAAAATTTTGTGCTTAGAATGTTCTTAGACATGCGAAAAAAGAAAATTGTTACGAAATTTAGGGACTATAATTTAACGTCAGTAAATGCAGATATATTTAAATAAGCATCGCGAAAATGATTTTCTAAATATATAAAAAAAAAACGGTTTGGTCTCGTTCTTTGTTGTTTGGTTAAAATAAGGAAGAAATAGAGCAATTTTTAAGGAAATAACGAAATATAAGATGAAACATTTTCTGTTTCCACAACATCTAATTGAAGAGCGCACAAAATTTTGAACGGTAGTTGCCGAGTGGCGCAAACTCCAGAAGAATATTTTGATCTTAAAACATTAGGTTACCACACACTTTTGGTAAGATTTTATGCTAAAGAAAAAAAAAAAGAAGTTACAAGTGTAAAGGGTTTTCCACTATAAATTACTCACCCCTTATCATAGCTATTATTGCCTACAGAAAAAAAAAAAGTTGTGTGGGTGACTGATTTTTGTTAAAATGCAATCAAAAGTACAGACGTGCAGATTGCAGAGAACACAAAAAAATTTAAATGGAATATTATCCTGTATGGGAGACGTGCGTCACGTGGCCAGTTATTGACATCTGTAGGAAGGGTTACGAACAAGTGTGAAGTGTGGTTACGCACAGCTTGAGATTGGCAGTACAACAAATGACATAATTTTTTATAAGGTAAACGATTTTGGTTTCTTGAGCCACTTGACAATTATTTAGTAGGGTTTAAGTTGCCTGCAATCGAGGTTACCTTTAGACAGATCTAAAGCTGTGACGTTACATGTACGTCATTCTTTATACCGCTGTCAAGTTGAAACATAACGTGCACGTTACCCATATTGTTTACCGATTTCAAAACTGTAATAAACAGATATTCTTATAAAAACAATATTATTCCTGAATTCTGCACGCTACACGGAATAACAAAGTTAAAGGATGGGCAATTAATAGTAAATAATCCTGTACAATAAAAGCGCTGTAAATTTGAAAAAAATGCCTTTTTAACTATTTCCACGAAAAAAGTCATCGGAATAAGGTTACGAGCAGAGCGATTTGGAGCAACTAATTGCGAGTAAAGTCCCGTTGCACTGTTTTTTTTTTAATTTTATGGGAACTCTCCCCGTTACCCTAAGTCCACATGAATAAAAAAATAAACTCTAGAAAAAAATAACTACAATACAAAAAACAAACAAATCTGGGAATATTTCCTAACATTTGAACATAAAAGAACTATTATGACGGCAATAACTATTTATTTATATATTTTTTTTTTCGTTAAAACGCGAGATTTTTTTGTATTTACCTACTTTACGTTACGTTCTAAATAGTTGTTTAACATTTTTTTTCCGTTAAATCATTGTTAGCTATAAAACCGGAGTTTTACGTTTTTCAATACCTGACTCATTTAAATAAAAAAAGAGAGAAAATAATCACTTATACGCCAGTTGTTAGCGCGCTAATAACATCAAATCACAAAAGAATGCCACGAAATATCAACATTCACTCGTATTATTACAAAAGTACAAAGACGTTAAATAACGATTTAAACAGCAAATTTTATGCGGTCAAAAGTTTTTGGATTTTTGGACAAAAAAAAAACCGATATGATTCGTTAGATGTTTTTAAATAACATAAAATTTACTACCAAAATTCACCCTGAGAGTTCCAATTATAATGACACTCTGTATCAATATTTATCGCGCCCTAATTGACAAGGAGACTTCTTTTTGTGGTCCTCCACCACTTGACCCGGCGGTACGCCTGGGATTATTCTCAGAGTTTCCTTAAAAAGAACCTCCTCCCAAACCGGTAGAGGTTAGATTATTCCTCATTCGCGCCATCAAACTAGAACGTTGTTGTCTCCTGTGACAAATTGGACGCTTCTTGAGACAGCCACTGAGAAAGCAGCTACGAAGACACACAAGAGTGGCCTTGGTGTTAAAAGAGATCCCTTGCCAAGCGTAATTTTTATAATTTAATTTAAACAATTTTACAATCGATTCCGTTATTTAATTATTGACAAGGTAACTTCTTTTTGTGGCTCTCCACTCCTTGAACGGCAGAATGCATGGGGTACGCAGAGCTTCCTTTGAACTCCATTAGAAAGAACCCTCTCCAGAACCAGTAAGGGATAAATTATTCCTCTCGTTCGTGTCATCAAACATTAAAATACGTGTAAAGCTAAGAAACATTATTGTGTCCTGTGCCAAACTGGAGGTTCCCCGAAGTATCCACTAAAAAAGCAGCTACGAAGGAACAGGTGAGTGGCATTGGTGTTAAAAGAGATCCCTTGCCAAGCGCAATTTTTATAATTAAATTAAAGCAATTAGAGAATCTATAAGGTGTTTTAATTAACAACAGAGTAAAATGATAATCGGAATTAATCAGTACCTTAAAGTGTAAATTACCGACCCATTATTCAAAAAATATATGCTAACGACAAAAACGAAAAATAATTTAACATTTGCTGAATTTTTTTAATTATTTAGATTTTCCCATGCGGAAGAATAGGACCTAAGCTCAAACAAAAATGCGAAAGTAATTTACTTCTGTTTCGAAACAAATAGATTTTGTACGACTGTCGAAACATCAACAAATTGGACGTTTCATTTTTTAAAGGAGTACTGGAAAGAAATGGAAAAGAGTTTTTTATGCAGCCCCGTTTAAATGCAATAAAAATTTGTATTAAATTAATTATAATACGCACGCACACAAATACACACACACACATATTACATGCCATTCTCTTGCGAAGTGACTATCTAACGCCTGGCCTATTAACTAAGGACTAGATTTAAAAAACCCCTATCGACGTTTTTTTTAAATGTCGGGGCATCCGTCCGTCAAAATAAAAATGTAACAATTTCGTTTTTTCCTATCGTAATTTCGAACTTTTTTTTTGTATTGTTTCTCTACCAAAAAGTATAGCCCCCGTCAGATCCGCCTGCTAGAAAAGTGTTTTTCTTCTGTCCTAGTGCCACTTGGTGACCTGCCATTGCGGCTAGTTGTGCTGCCGATGGGGGAACTCCCGGAGGTGCGGGAGGAAGAACCTGTTGAGCTATACCATCGAAACGTGCACCTGCATCGTAACCATTCTGAAAATTTAAAAGGAAACAAGGTAAACGATGCTTTTTGCACTGCAATCATTTATATTATTATACTAGCTGTTGCCCGCGACTTCGTCCGCGCAGATTTTATTTTTATATTAATATCTTTAAATGAGGATAACTTTTTTTCTTGGCATCCGATTTAACATCAAGGAATTTCTTTTAGACCACCATATGCGTTTTAAAAATAAACCCTGGCATCTAGTGAATTGTTGAGGAACTAAATTTTAAAATGATGCCGGTCAGGTGGATTGTTGTAAACATTTTTATAGCGCCTTCTAAAAAACACAGCGCTCTCTATTGATTTTTTAGGAAGTAAACTAGGACACTAAATAAAATCTAACCGAACTTATTTTGTGTTTTATTTTCATATGAACGTTGTTCGTTCGTGTTGTGACGTCTACAGAGTGTTTAAAAAAAAGGTGACCCCGTCTCTACGATAGGTAGAAAAATAATTGGGCTTTGCTTGGTAAAAATTGGAAACATTGTAATGAAATTCTATACGAATATGTTTTATAAACTGATACATCCCATGAATTTGTTTTTATATCTGACTCTCATAGAGGGCGCTAGTTACACGGTTCGAACCAAGTAGTATTGAACATAACTTTTTTAAGGTTAGATTTATTAATCAAAATTTTAAGTGAACTTAATTATCATTCAAATTTTACACCAAAAAGATACTCTTGTTAAACTCGATACTGTGTACCGTTTTCGGAATATTTTGATTGATTTAAAAAATTATGAGATAATAACCAAAATTTTTTTCTTCAACGCCCTTTATCTTGAATACGGATGGCGTTACGAAAATTTTTACTAAGCAAACCCCAATTATTTTTCAGTTTTCTACCTATCTCAGAGACAGGGTCACCTTCACCCTGTATATGACTTCGACGATAGTAATTATTATTTGCCATGCAACTTCTCAGATTAGAAACACTTCAATTTTATTTACACGCATAGATAATATACATCAACGACAAAATAGTACAGTACAGAACACCACACAACAATTTAAAATAAACTGAGTGAATAAACTACTATTGAAAAGCATCTCGCGTGAATTAATTCGACGGAGTAGGATTAGAAAGTCTACAAAACACGACGATTACCAAAGAAACCTGCTTGATGGTTACAAAGAAATACGCGCCTAAATTTTAGCAGGTATAATGAATGTAAAGGTTAACATTTATATTGGTTGTGTGGGTGTTGCTCTCGTATTTTTTTTATTCGTTTAACATGGGCAGCAAGACGAACAGCCCCTAAATTTTAGGAAGTATAATGTATAGGTTAAAATTGAGAGAAGTCGTGTTGTGGTGTTTTTTACTGCTCTTGTATTAAATTAAGTTTTATTTTGACAATGCACAGCTAAACTAAACCTAGCATTAAATATTTATAATCCGGAACAGTTTAAGGACATTTTTTTATGGTCTTTAATCATTATAAAAAAGTATAACCTACAATAACTGATTCCTTCCAATCGGGAATAGCAAGTCTTACAAATTAACCGTCATTTGAGTTAAAATATTGGATTTCATACTCACGGGTATCATGATTGTTGGCCTGAGTTGTGCAGGTTGCATAGCGTACGAGTAAGCACCTAAAGAGGGATAATACTGCATTGGGGCGTAAGTCGGATATCCTAAATATGTTGGATACCCAGCAGCATACATTGTGCCCGGTGGATACATCTAAAAAATAAAGAAATACGTTAATAAATATATCAAAGTGACCGTAAGTTAATGTCTTGTGTAAATCACCAGCTTAAAAGACTTACGTGTTGTCCAACTATGGCAGCAGGATGAGTCAGAGCTTGATCATAAGTAGGAGGAGGACCTTGAGGATATATCTGAGTCTGTCCTGGAATAACGTATGGGTTACCTCCTGGGATACCGGGCATCACTGGAACACAATTTAAATTCATTCAATTAAGTACATACTTCACTATTATTGGGGTAGGCACAAATCTACCAAAGACAATTTTTCTTTTATAATTTCTTGTTCATAAAACACAAAATATTCTTTACAATGATTATTTTCGAATATACTTGAAAAGGTTTAGGAATGTTTATGAGTACCCAAAATAAAACTTAAGACTGCGCAATAATTTTTATTTTACGACAAAGTAAGCATAAGGTCTATTTGTGCTGTAGATAATTAGATTTTTGGCCCGAATAAATTTAGTACTTATCTCAGCGTCAATTTTATATTTATTTACACCCATTGAACTCCAGTTTGGGCCACAAACACCTTTTATACAGTCGACGAGACTTACCTCCATAGGGCTGGGAGGTCGGCATTGGGGGATTAGCCTGTGGCGGAGGTTGAGGAGTAAATGACGGTCCACTTGATGGAGGAGGACCAGCGCCGCCGATTGCTGTAAATTCAATAAAAATTTCGGGGGTTTATATACAATTTATACAGATAAAAGAAAAGATGCAAACCAAACTCAAAAAGTTCTGTTACTGTTAAGTGAAATTAGAAAATTTTAAAAGTTAAGAAAAAAACCTCTGAGGTGTAGTGTAAAAAATTACTACTACACAGGATGTTCCACTTATATATTACACTCGTAAATATATTCCAACCCAATTTTCATAGTTCACTGGAAATTTTTGATTTCAGATATATAATGGTTACAAAATATTAAACAATATTAAAAGGTATGCATTTATCTTGTATTAATTTTTCAAATGATTAATTTGCGTCTTTAAGTTGAATTACTCAATTGATGACGACTATACATGTTTGTTGTTACACCAGTTTAAATTTCTTTATTAAATAATGTTATTGTGGCGCATGTAAACAGCGCTAAAATCTCTTCATTTTATTCTCCTGTACAATTACAGATACAAACACAATTATACCGACCATAGTGATATGATAACCCCATCTCTAGTCACGAGGCTTTACAGCGAGTACTTTTAGTAAGAATACAGCTGGCGAAGAGATGTAGTCACAGCAAAATAACTTAACTAAAATGCAAATCTAGTGATTTAAGTTCAAACATTCCACACACTTGTACCAAATAGAAGCCAAAACTGTCGTACAAATTTCTCCTCATATTTCTGAGAAAATTGTTTTCCTTAATTTATATAGTTAACTTTCACCGTTACTCCTCATTCATAGGGGTATAGAGATGGAATCGACACTGCAATCGCCGTTACATTTACATCGCTATTCGCGTCTGCCAGTCTGGACGCCACCCGAAGGATAATTTCTAAAGCTAGTTTCTAAGTAATCATTATTTGGCAAAGAAAATTATGCCCTATTTGTTTTGCTTGTTTGTTGTAACACCGCAGAAACAGGATTGTTGTTAATAAGAAGGTATGAATATGATCTTAAAAAAACTATTAATCGACCTTAAATTTAAAAGTCGAGACATTTTTATCAAGTTACAGAAAAAGGATTGTTGTTGAAGAATTCTTGAATCAGTCAGTAAGGTATCCAAAAGAAAAATAAAATAACAAGGTACTGACTGCACCTGACCACAGAAACTATGTTTCTTCTTCAGCATAATTTCACTTGCAGAAATTTCCAAGCTGCATTTGAGCACAAAATGTTATGGCATTTCCCAAAGATTAAAACTTGTAATGATGGTTTATGATATAATTTCAATTATTAATAGCAAACAACTTCGGTCTACTGGATATTTGCTGGCTTATGTCACTCAGCTCTGGACAAACACCATTGAGAAGTTTGGCAAATCCCGTGCAATAGTCTTGGATATATCTAAAGCCTTCGACCGCGTTTGGTACCAGGCATTGTTAAGCAAATTATCTGCCTACCATCTCCCAACCAAATTGCGCCAATGGCTCATGAGCTTTATGGCAGTTGACGGTATTTCCTCTGATGCGTTGTAAACCAATGCCGGGGTCCCCCACCCAATTTCTCTTACACATTAACGACCTCTTGAAAACCACCACGAACCCCATTTACAGTTTCGCAGACGACAGCACACTTGTCTTAACTTTCACTTTCTATCGACCACTTTCGGTGAATGATACAAATAGACTCAAGCAAGAACAGGTTGACTTCATCAATAGAGATCTTGAAGCAATCGTCAAGTGGGGAACCAACAATCTTGTTCAGTTCAACGCCCAGAAAACACAAAGTGCCACGTTTTCCAAGAAAGTGAATTCTTTAAATCATTCCATCACAATATCCAGAAATACCCTTGAATCAAGGCCCTCCATCTCGATTTTGGGAGTCGCAGTGTCTAATATGTCTTGGCATGACCATGTTGCTTACATCGCTAAGTCAGCAAGCCAGAGGCTGGGTTTTCTGTGGAGAGCTAGAAAGTTTTTTATTCCTGATCAACTGTTGACGAGGTACAAGACTCAAATCCGACCTCTACTGGAGTATTGCTCGCACATTTGGGGTTCAGCACCAAAGAATTCTCTTCATCTTTTATATTCCATTTAGAAAAGGGCCATTCTGTTGATAAACAGCTCAACTCTCACAGATACCCTTCACTCACTAGAACATAGAAGAGTTGCAGACCAGACATTACTCTACAGATATTTTCATGGTAAATGCTCCAGAGAAATAAAAACTCTTATACCACTACTGGCCACATTCGGCCGATGAACTCTGCACGCTGATCAGTCTCACTCTCAGGATTGAAACGACAAGGGTCAATCTCCATTAAGAATTCTTCTTTTACAGAGCTACTAAGGAATAGAACAAGCTTCCAAAATCAGTTTTTCCAGAGAACTATGACCTGAAACTTTTCAAAAAGCGGGTCCACAATCATCTTCTTTCTATATCACTCTCCCATCTAATAGTCGAGGTGCGGGCCGTCCGCGGCCCACATGATAGGTCACCCTTTTTGCGAATATTTTCAGTAAAAAAAAATAGTCATTCTATAAATAGTTATTAATGGGGTTTTTCTTCTTTAAAAACGATATCATTAGGTTAACACCCCATGGACATTGACACAAATTATTAATCCAGTTTTTAATAACATCAATTCCTAGATCGTTTCAATCCTTCTTTAAAAATGAAGCATTGAGATCTACATATTAATATTTACAACTTGACACTTTCAACAATTCCACTTTTCCTAAAAAATCATCACAACACAACTGTATCACAAGGAAAGTAACTTGTAGATAAAAGTAAAAGACTCTGCCTTTGACATTACTGCTGTCCTCATCAGAAGAATGGTCGGTAAAATTATGTCATACTCTGTAGTTATTGTTTTTCGAAGAACCCAGAAACGTAACAATACCAATAAATTTTTTTAACATCAGTGAACTAAGCTTGTCGAGTTGAGCATAACCACGGTATTATTTTTCTTTGCAAGCATCAATCAGAACGGGGCATATTTTTAAGCAACGCGACGTGAAACACCCTGTGAATAGATTGTAGTGATTAAATATATCCAATTTTTTTTTTGTATGAATATAAACAGCTACCTAAATTATTTTATTAATTAATATGATAAAGAAAAAATTACAAAAATAGAATAGCCTAAAAAATGGTACAATATTGATGACTTATCTCTTATTTATATTCATGTTAATAGGGGGGGAGGGGGTTAAATTTTATTTCTTTTTCTTTATGATCGTTACGTGCAATGGGTCAAAGATTTATTATGCTCGATATATTGGAGGTAAACATTTTGAAATTTCAAAACAATAACATGTGTACTTGTTTAAAAAAAACACCTAGATATTTTAAACCAATTAACGTCAATTTTTTGTACAGCCAAATAAATCTTTTAAAAAAAAATCATGCAAAATAAAGAGTAAAAAAAAATCGTCAAAAATATACTTCAATTTACATTTTTTACGTGGCAACGCAATTATTTTTTATTGTTTATACTATATTGCAGTAAGGGTGGTCCCAAAGGCGTTATTGCTGTTAAAATTGTTATTTTTATTTACAATTGTGACGAATATTTTTTTACGCAGGATACTAGCAATATTAATGTTAATTATCTAAAATTAATTAAAATTGAAAAATCTTTATTTGGTAAGTGTATTAATTTAGGAACGCCATATAACCGCCAACGAGTTATTAAAAAATAAACGTTTACTCACTTGGACGGAACTAGAAATTATTTGGATATTCACTAAATAAGTAAATGAAATATATTTTACGTTTCAAAAATAAATCGGCATGCTATATAATAAATTAAATATATGAATAATCATATTTGGTCAGATCTCATTTAATTTTTTAAATCAATTACTGTAGTCTTAATGTAAACAAAGAAACATGTGAGATCAAACCACATTTTCCCCTATTAATTTTTATATAAAAAAAATTTTCGAAACTGAAAAATACGTAAAAATAAAAAAATACTGTATACTTTATGAAATATTTTTAAAATTTCGATATTTTTTTCCAACAAAAAAAAAATGTAAATTAATAAGTAAAATAAAGTCTACATGCTTTGTACTTGTATCTATATCTACGCATGCGTTATATGCGAGTGATTCACAACAATGTAATTTCGTCTAAAGCTAATATGCTGAATATTTTGTAAACTCTTTACCTGCGAATCTGCAAGGAAACGAAAATCGATCGGCAAACTTATAATGATTTAAATGTTTGTTGTTATTTTTCATAAACGGTCACTTGAAACCGCGGTAAAATCTCGTCGAGTTTAGAAATTAAACTTTACAAACTCCAAGGAATCACGTTTTCTTAACCTACAATATTCAGAATAAATAGAAACCCATCGTTTGTAAATAATGGGAAAGAATTACATCGGATAAATATACCCATTACATTTATCGGGAGTTATAGTTTACGAAGCACCTCATCTCATATTCTAGTAAAAATTGAATTATGTTTCTTTCTACAGAACTTTCAGACAGTTTGACGACAGTTAACAAACTACTATAAAGGCGCATGTGCGGTTGCAAATGGTTTGAAAATTGACAGCTGTAAGAATAGTTATAAAATTTTTGATTGTTTTAAGTAGATAAACAACTCATTACAAATAAAACATCAAACCTGTTAACACAGACAACTTTTGGTTAGGTTAAGTTAGAATATAATGTTATACCTCGATCATGCGTCAAACGGTTTGAAAACAAATCATAAACTAATCTGTCATTAAACGTGAAGTACATTTGTAACTGCTACAGAAACAAGTCTATTGTAAAACAATTATTTTAGTTAGGGAAATTGAATAAGAAACGCGGGATAGCCTCCCCACATACGATTTTTATCCGCAGGAATATTGCAAAGAAAAACTTGCAAGCAAGTAAAATGAAAATAAACATTTCAAAGCATTGTATCTTTATTAGGCGTTATATTAATTTTAAAAAAGTGGGTAGTGGTAATAAATAGTGCCTTTGTGGTAAAGCTCTCAGTTCCACTCAATTTTGACGATTTTTTTTGTTGTGAATACTCTTTTTGTAAAAGACAGATACAATGATTTTGAATCTCGTGTATGTTTTGTAAATAAAGTTTTAAATATTGGACAAAAACAACAAAATCATAATAATGTTGACAGGTAACTAGGTTAAAATTATTTGAATTCAAAATCATCATAAATTCGATGACGTTATATCTAGTGAGGGGTTACTTAATCTATATTAATCACATATTAGTAATAATAAATAGTTCAAACGTTATAAATACAAAAAAATCCCGTCGACCTGTGGTGTTGCAATATTATTCTATACCTATCAAATGCTTCCATTAATCTGCTCTTACTTACAGAAAAAGATCAATTTTTATTTATAAAATGATAACATTATCATTCCAAACATAGAGAATTATTTGGAAATATGTAATTGAAAAGGAAAAACTGATCTTTTTTTCTCTTACCAGTTGCCAACATTCGATAGGTAGAGATTGTTCAAGAATAGTATTAGCGACGTAGAGGTGCTGCAGCAGTATAGCCAACATGGTAGCAAACACCGGTGAAATCCAGTAGGTTTTACCTCCCTACTCCCACACATAGCAAAAAATATGTAACAATAGTGAAACTGTATTTGTAATGGGATCATAATTCAAGTCTCTTGATATATCCTGCAACTGTTTAAATTTTTAATAAATAATATCTAAGCTTACTTTTGAAATGTTCAAGACAACCCTAACTTATTTCAAATGTATCAAGTACATTTATAAGTGGCTTGGTTATGAGAGTACCCTGGTCTAGTTTTTTGCATCTGCAGCAATCTCTTAATGATGAAATATTTTTCTAATTTAAACTAAAGGGGTTATCTAGCTACTCGTTGGGCACCCACACCTCAGTATTTCAGGCAGAGGTGTACGCCATCCTTCAATGCGAGAAGGAGAACAGTAGGAGGAAAGTTGAAAACGCGCATATCAACATCCTGTCAGACAGTCAAGCGGCACTTAGGGCATTGTACAGCAAGGAAGAGACGTCCAAACTGGTATGGGACTGCAAAAAAGAACTGAGGTCGCTGGCAGACTGTAATCACGTCAGGACACCAGGGAATTGCAGGTAATGAAAAAGCAGACGAACTTGCAAGAAGAGGTTTGGAAAATCCCCCAAACCGAGTGCAGATGCTAGGGGTACAGAAGCATACAGTAAGAGTATCTGTAAAAGACTGAATTGGATAAAATCACAAACATTTCTAGGAAAGTAGACCAGGAAACAAACTCAGATAAGAATACATCAAAGGACCGTGTCACAAAAGGACGGCAGAACTGTTAGCAATGAACAGGAGACAGGCAATTTTTGGGCAGCCATCCAGCGACCCAGAACTATATTGCTCCCACCCAGTACAGAACTTGTACAAACTTGTAGAGCTTTCAGATTCATAACCTCTCTGTTGTTGTTAGGCCCAAGTTGTTTGTTATAATAAAACACTCATAAATTTCCACAATCATACCTAATTAATCTTTATATTATTCTCTTAAAAGTTAACTTGCAACAATATAACTAAACAGAATTAAGAAGTTATTCTTTTTATCCCTATTATTAAATATTTATTTTCAACAACCCTTTGTTGAATAATTTATTTAACTATATATTAAATAAGAAATAAATTGCAAATTGTTACATATTTTTTAAATTTCATGCAGTGATTATAGACCACAAAATGTCTAAATGTTGGACCATTGATATTTTTACATCTTCAGCTACAGTAACTGCGTAACTTTCACATTCATTTGTCTGCTTCAATATAATTTTAGTTTTATATGTATTATCACGTTAATGAGTAAAAATTAATAGCATAATTTTATTTAAATTTACCATTTCAAACTCTAAAAATATTAGTCATTTAGTTTGTGAAAAAGAAACTGTTTCTTTGAAGTATTTGGAATTTTCTTTCTTCTTAAAACAGCTTGCAAGTTTAAATTTACAAAGCTCTTCTAAAAGTGGCTCTAGTAAATAATTAAAAAGCCTTTACCAAATAGGAGGTTAAAAACCCCATGTGGTTGATGTTAAAGATACTTAAAAAAAATCGTTACAAGCTATTATGAAAGAAAAAGGCAAATAAATATAGAATGATTTTGTTCGAAACTACAACATCCATACATATAATTTTTTTTAAATCAAAATTAAACATCAAAGTAAAGGCAAAAGGAGTATTTATGAGTCAGTTATATTGAGTATTTGAAATTATCTAGCAAATAATATCATTATTTTTTAAAAATTCTAAATGATAAACCCAGCTTAATTTAACCAATTAAGAAAAATATAATTAGAATCATCCACTTTAAATCAAAATAAAGGTGATTCAAATGCAAAATCGTTATAATTTATGCACCATTTGGTGTAAAAATAACAAAGAACAAAGCAATAAAATCAAACCTAAATATTTAATGCACCAAGAATATTTATAAAGTAAACAATTGATACTTAGAAAATCAGTTGTAGATTGGATGCCTTTATATAAATTAATATATTAAATAATAGGGCTCCCTGCATAATATAGTAAAATTGTACAGCTTCCAAAAGAGGCAGTGAAAAGTAAAATGTTAATAGTCATTTGACTTATATATTAAGTAATATGTATTGAGAAAGATTGAAGTATACCATCTGTGCTAGCATATGCAATAAAATTAATCATCAAATGAATGTGAATAGTTACAAATCCCAACCAAAAATTCTAGTGAAGGTAATCGTTGAGCAGGTATGAATACCAACAAGCAATTCAGCCACTGTATAAACACATGAAAATAAATAGGTACTGTTTTTTTCGGGATCCACGTCCAGGGGTGATCAGCTCATCTTCCTGTGCAGTTGAAGCTGGAAGTAACATACTTTCATGATCATCTCGTTTCCTAAATTTATAACATTACATATTAAATTTCCCTAATTCCTAATACTGCAGTGAGTAAACTAGGGCAAGGCTATCACGGGAGGGAATGAGTTAGAAACATCTAGTATGTAGGTTACCCGTTGTAGAGAGAGAGATAACCTTAGTGTTAGTATTGATTTGAACATCCTGCATAATTATGCAATTTTTATTAGATTCTCTACCTCCGCGACTACTTAAAAATATTTGCCCGTTGGTTATCTTACGACAACTTGAGCACCCGTTGAGTGATTACCCCACGAGCTTTAATCGTATTTTACTCGAGTTACCACCTATCCTCCATCTTTTTATGTTTCTTTGAAATTACTTACCTTTCTTGTCGGACATTATTTTGCTAAGGTTACTTTGACGATTTTAACACAAAATAACGACAAACACTTGGCTAGATTGAGAAAATAATTGCACTACACCTTGCAAGAAAACCTCACAAACAAAAGTCAAAAAAATTTCTGATAAATTAGAGAAAGAAAGCACATCGACCTTACGAATGACACTGCAAAAGATCGTGGAATGAAGAGAGATGGATCTATATGGTACGACATGAAAATCATTTCTTCCTTTTGTGCGCCAACGGGATTGCGTGAACTAAATTCTAGCCTTAATTTGGCAAAGTTGCCAAACCTCATTCTTTCATTTTAACAAATGATAAAAATTCTCTTTCTTGTAATTCACAATTCCATTCTAACACAAGTTTAATAAATATTGGCTTATTTTAAGAAAATCCATTTAATTTACAAATTAATTTATGCATTTCAATTATTACAAATTTTAATTAAGAACCTATGTATATTATTTACTATTATTAGTCAGATTTATAATTTAATTAATTTAACAAAATTTAAAAAACGCTTTTGTAGAAGTAAATACCATAATTATACATTATGAAATGGGATAAAATTAAATTCAGAACATTTGGAAGTAATATTAGCCATTTTTTTTATTTTATAGCAACACTGTAAAGTAATCCTCACTATTATTTTAAAATCAAAATTAGAAGACAATTTTTATCTGAAATGGTTTTTTGTTATAAGCTTGAGATAATATATATGAATATTAAATATTCCACATATTAGGTAATTTTTTAATAAAGTCAATTTAAAAATAAACTACTTTTTACTGTTTAAAATCGTTTATTGGATAAAAATGAGAATAATTAATTTTTAACTATAATGTTTTTTAAGATCAAAAGAATAGTTCAGTAATTTCTTTGATTACTAACTAATGTCAAAATGGCATAAAGAAGAGAAATTGTGACTACAAAGAGATTGGAAGGTCAGATTTTTTTCTTAAGTTGTCAACACTATTTTGTGTTCTGTTATAGATATTTTTGTAAAGTAATATTCCTTATTTGGGAAAAATAAATAAAATACAAAAAAAAATTCTCTATTAAAAATTTAAAAAGTTTGAAACAAGTAACAGTTTTGAAGAAACGATCAGTTTGACAGCCCAACCTCGAACATAATGACAGAAGACAGAATCGAGTTGACGCAAACGCAAACCGTAAACCGCAAACGTAAACAATATTTTCTTGTATCTTGTGTTGTGGCCTACTCAGCCATTGAACTGAAAGTATCATTACATGGTGGTTGTGCGACGCGTAGTGGTTGGGAGCTAAGCCGGTAATTTTAAAAATAAAATATATACATATTGTGAAAAAAAAGTTGCAAACATATAGCAGTAAGTATGCCTATTTTATTTTAATTTCAACGTTAACGGGTACAATATCTTTCATAATTATCAGTGTTTTCGAATGCATCAACTTTTTAATCCTTGATGAGGGATTGATTGTAACATTTTCATTCATATTGAATCAACTAACTATCATCAAGTATAACCCAGCTCCAAATTCTAACAAAACTTAACTTAATTATTAAACAAAATTATAATAAAAATTTAGGTTATGGCAGATAACGAAGACTTGGGTTTAGGTGAGGATCACATAGATTCTTTTGACGAAACAAACGGGATGCACGACGAAGCTCTTTTAAATGATACTGACGCAGATGGGACTGCTGGGGACGATCCAGAATTAGAATCTATTAGGGCTAGAGTGCGGGAAATGGAAGAAGAGGCTGAAAAATTAAAGCAGCTGCAAAATGAAGTTGACAAGCAAATGAATATGGGTAGTCCTCCAGGACTCAGTAAGTATATCTAAATATTTACTGTTTCGTGTTTAAAACAATCTTGAAGGTTCTCTATATATCCAATTAAATCATCCCTTTTAAACTGTTTATGGAAAAATATTAGTAACAAAAAAAATTTCAGCCAGTCCTCTTAACATGTCTCTGGAAGAAAAAATGGAGGTGGATAACCGCAGTGTGTATGTTGGTAATGTGGATTATGGGGCAACTGCAGAAGAGCTGGAACAACATTTTCATGGATGTGGTTCAATCAACAGAGTTACTATACTTTGTAATAAATATGATGGCCATCCTAAGGGTTTTGCTTACATAGAATTTGGAGATAAGGATTCTCTACAGACAGCCATGGCAATGGATGAATCTTTATTTAGAGGACGACAAATTAAGGTATGAGTAGATTCTTTTCATTTTTTTTTAATTGAGCACCTAGAAAACATTTTTCAAATAGAAACTTGCCAGTTTATAAATTGTAGAATTTATTTCAATTAAAATTTATATAGATCCAAAGTAATAATATAATAAACTTTTATGAAAGGATTTTATTGCCTTTTACAAATCTGTTTTAAACATACCACAAAACATTTTGCAATGCCATTCCAGGCTTTACAAATTAAAAAATAATAATTTATACCTGGTATCCCATAATGTAGAAAAAGGATTATACCATATTTAAATAAACAAAAACATACCAAATATTTCTAGGAAAGTTTAATATTCAAATGTAATACATTTATACCTGCTGCCCTGTTACAGAATAATTTAGAAAGTTTTGCTATTAATTTTTTTTATATGGATGTTATTTTTTAAAAAGTGCGAAAATAATATTGAAAAAGATGCTTATATTGTTAATATGATTCATCATTATTATAAAAAAATAATTTAAGTACCAAAAGTAACCTTTTAAACAAAACTGTACCTTTTCCTTGCCTTAACTATTTAAACATTTAAAAGTACTAGTCATTGACCTTACTTAGGCATTCGATAGGGTATGCTTAACTGATATTACCACTCTACTAATAAAAAGGAACATTCACCCCAATATAATAAAAGTTATCCAAAATATAAATACCGAGAATTATGCATATGTGAGAGTGGCAAATAAATTAGGCAATAAAATACCTGTAGCAACTGGGATCAGACAAGGAGAAAGTCTAAGCCCAATCTTATTTATCATCATTATGGATGAAATCATAAATGAAGTAAAGCAAGCGAGAGAGGATACCAAATGGGAGACAAAGAAATAAAAATAATATGCTATGCTGACAACGCGATGATAATCTCTGAAGACGAAGATAACCAACAGAGTCTCCTGTATAAATTCCAACAAATAGCAGAAATATCCATAAAAAAACAAAATCCCTTGCAGTATCTAGAGAACCGAGAAGATGTAAACTAGAAATTTATGATCAGAGTGTAGAACAAGTGATATCCTTAAAATATCTAGGGGCAAACATAACAAATAATAGAAACCTAAAGGACGAAGCAAAAGCCCAAACAACAAAGGCATCATTAATATCAGGATACTTAGGTTAGGTTAGGTGTAAACGGCAGTTTGGAAGAAACCAACTTAAGTCTTTTGGCCCATTGTGATACAGTGATAAACAGCGGTGCCTTCCCCCTCTACTTTTAATAAAAAGTGTGAGGTCTTTAATGATAACTGAGCTGAAATTAGATAAGTCATCAAAGTACAGTTGTCCTAGCATAGAAAGCCGTTTTCTGTCTAGAGCAGAGAAGATGTACCATTGTTTTCTCCTCTTCGTCATTGTGACAGCTTCTATAGAAGTCGTGTCATAGCTCTGTGATTCCCATGCGCTGTGCATGGGATCCACCTGCCCAGTGTCCTGTTATGGCCGCGATCGCATTTCCTATGGACTTCCTGGATAGAGTTAAAACATCATTAGCTTGACGTAGATCTAGTTTAGGCCAAATCTGTTTCGATAATGTGCATGTGGGTTCATTTTGCCACCTCAAGTTGGCTTTTTGAACTACAACAGAAGTAGCTTGGCGGGCGACAAGCCTCTAAAATAACAAATATTCGGCTGAATATAATCTCATTCGTAAACTTCTTCCTCCAATTGTACTTAAGACTCACAATTACTGAAAATTCCGTCGTCGCCGATCGGATCGTTATTCGAATGTTTTCGTTGTGCGCAGATAATGTGTTCTTCGCCCGCCAAGCTACTCCTGTTGCACTGTACTTTACTGAGCAGAAGGAGCCGGCAGTTTGCAATAGGTACTCCTTGCTGAGATGAGACAGATACAGCTGGGAGGGTGGAACCCTCTCTTGCTAGCTCGCCCTCCTTACAGTTGTCTGGTATGTCCCTGTGTCCGGGTACCCAGACAATGTGAACTCTAAATTTAGCTGCTAGCACATTCAGAGCGGTTTGGCATTGCACTGGTGCCCTAGAGGTCAAGTTGACTGAGTTCAGTGATTTGATAGCAGCCTGGATGTCAATCAGGATACTTAAGAGATTTAATTTGGCGGAATAAACATATGAGCACTAGGAGTAAAGTCAGAATATATAAAGCTTGCGTAAGACCAGTCATGACATACGCGATAGAAACCAGAATGGAGAACGCAACAACCAAACGACTTGAGCAACAGAAATGCGAACACTAAGATCAATAACAGGACATACTTTATTTGACCGGAAGAGAAATGAAGAAATAAGGGAAATATGTGAGATTCAAGATGTAGTAAGATGGGCAAGAAACCGCAGAAGAGAAAAGAAAAAACCAAATACACCTCGACCACCTATAAGATTGTATGAAAGCTGGTCTTCAGCATCCCAACTGCCCCTGGAAAACCATTGATGCTAACAGGGGGTATCAGGTTGACTATATAGGGAAAACTCCATTAATATTATTTTTTGTACATTTAGAGTTAGTTGGTTTTTTTTCGATCACAAAATAATATGTTTATAAGCATTTTCAGTAGTTTTCAGAAAACTTTCACATACTCATCTGCAAATATACTAACACTGTTCCAAGCTCAAATTTAAAAAAAAAATGCTCCTTCTTGCCTTAATTATTTAAACAACATTGAAGATGATTTAAAAATCATGGAATTGACACTAAAAGTTAAATTTGAGATTTCTCGACTAAAAGTGTCTGATAATTTTTAAAATCATGAGATAATTTGTATTTTAGGTAATGCCAAAAAGGACGAATCGTCCAGGAATTTCAACGACCAACAGACCACCAAGGGGCAGGGCTTCCTTCAGAGGTAGTAGAGGAGCAGTTAGTCGAGGATTTTATGCGGGATACAAAGCTATACGTCGACCTAGGTATTGTACATTTATTTTACTGAACAACTTGCTTAGAAACAACAAATTGTCTTGCCTATCATTCGCACGAATATTAATATCTTTTATGACAGATTAACCAAGCATCGAGTACGCGAAAATTCAAGTCTGCAGTCAGATTAGTTCAATGTTTGTCTCGTCTGCAACACGGGCATTCCTGACATTCACTTTTCGAAGTAATTTTATCGTTTACAAATGCAAGAACCGTTTTAAATTTAGCATGATGAATAAAAGACAAGTTTTGAATATAATTAAAATGTTTTCATTTTTCAATGTGATAAGTGTAACCGTTGATGCCCAAAAACTAAATTTTGGCTAGCATAGTGTATCAATCTTGCTCTACAAAGCTAAAAAACTAAATAACTCAAATAGTTAATACAAAACAAAACTAAATGTATGTCACACAATTTGATAGCGTTACAGTTACACAAAGTAGTCAAATCGTCAAAATTATAGGATAATTTATAAATTTAAAGTATGTTTTCACTTAAGTCTTGCCATTTTAATTATTGTTACAATAATTACTTCTTTCTTGGGTTTGGTGATTTTAAACTCCCGATGCAGTAACAAAACAATTTTTATTCCAATACTTTTATAAATCATTTAGATACAACTTAGATATTCAACTAGTTACAACTTTTTAAATTTCATAACTCATAAACACTTTTAAAAACTCTCCTCTTCGCGGCCGCTGTCCTTTTTATACCTATATGAATAACCACCAGAAGGGTCCACTTTATTCTGGAATTATTAGCCATCGCATTCTAGAACTTGCCGCCCTTTCCTTTTATTATAATCGAAGCGCCGACTAGCATAATTGAGGTCGACTCGCAGTCGCCGACCGACACAGGTCCGTCTTCGTAACATGAAAGTTTTTGATGTAAAACATCTAATGCTGCAGGTGAGAGTTAAAGTAGCTGCTGGCGTGGCGACCGTCAGTCTTCCGTCCGACCCAAAATACCTTGGCTGTAGTAATGATAAAATAAGATCTTCATGAGGAATGAAAAAAAAAACTGATGACAAATGACAGTTGTCAAAAACAATGCGTTTTATTAAATTTTTATCGTTTTCGTTTGAAATTTTTAGCCACAAATTTACAATACTTTAGCACTTACATTTAAAATATCAAAGAAAATGTAGCATATTTATATTAAGTAATGTTCAGAAGTGGTCAATCTTCCTTGATCCATCCTTTATACGTGTCCAAACCATCTAATCATTCTTTTATCTATCTTTGTAACCACATTTTCTTTTACACCACAGCGTTCTCTTATCTCACTATTCTTCACTTTGTCCAACTGAGTCACTCCGGCTATACTTCTCAGACTACTCATCTCCGCAGCATTAATCTTATTTTCATGCTTCTGCCAAACCCAACATTCACTACTATACATAAGTGCAGTGCCCCATTCATTTTTTTTCTGCCAACACCCTTCTCTCAATTTCATTGTCATACTTTCCATCTCTCGTCAACTTTGAACCCAAGTACACAAATTCATTTAATTGTTCTACTCTTTCTCCTTCAATTGAAACAGTTTGTCATGCTTTCTTCTCTTTCAAAAACCATTACCTTCGTTTTGCTTACACTTATTTTTCATCCCCTTGATTTTCGGGGCACCATGCATAACATTAACCATCGCCTGCAACTACTTCAGTTGACGCTAATATGAATTGATCATCGGAGTAAAGAAGGTATTTGACGATCAAATCATTCATTTTCAATCCATATGCACTCTTTCAATTCTTTTAAACAATCGTCTATGTATAGGTTAAACAGCCATGGCGAAGCCACACATCACTGTCTCACACCTTTTTCGATGTTAAACCAGTCCGTGCAAGCTTCGTTTATCCTGACACGAGCAGTGGAATCCTCGTAAAGTGATTTCAGTGCTCGTATTAAATTACCGTCTACAGCGTTCTCTTATCTCACTATTATTTACTTTTTCCAACCGAGTCACTCCGGCTATACTTCTTAGAAAACCTTCTGTTATTTAATACTGTTTAAATAAAGAAACAAAGTTAAGTTTCTGATACATTTAATAGTGAAAAGTATAATGATAATTAATTTCGTACCCCTTTATCACCTTATATATTGTTCTCTGAGGTAGGTGACCTTTTTAGTCAACATTGATTGCGGGCATCCAAGTAGTAGATGTTAGATGGTCCTTTCTTTCCTCCATTGTTTAAGAATTACGTTTATCCTATTTATTTATTTCATTCATCTTTCTAAATTGTATAAAATTGTGCCTTTGAATCAGTCGCTATATAACTAAAAAGGCGGAAATTTCGAATTTGTCAACATATTAATATTTATGTCAATGTATCGATGGTACGGTAAATATAGATCGTGAGTGGGTAAAGTATCGATCCGACTTAGTATCAATTCATTATTGTGAAATACTATAGAGCTTGTTGATTTTCTTACCGGCTATCATTCAACAGGGACAAAGTTACAAATTTACGTTTCGACCATAGAAGACAGTAGAATCGACGTGCAGATATTTTTAAGGTCATAGGTGGTAAGGAAATCAAATACTCCTAATCACTGCTTTGCTACGTCATTGATGACGTGACGTACATTGGATTTTGTTTTGTATTTAGTGTATTAATAATTGACAGTGTCAAGTTTTCAATGAAAATTTAAGACGGTTCAGTTAAATATTTAATTTTTCACAAAATTGATTAATTTTAACTGTACTCAAAAAATACTTTGATATTAGTTCACTTTTCAGCACTTGCACGTTTTGTCTTAGTTACGAGTAGAACTTGGTGTTGTTTCTAGTTATGGTTGCAGTAAAATTGTTGTTTTTTAATGAGCTGATCTCTAAATTTTTAGGGGATATAGACGAGGATACTTTGCACCCTACTGATTGGTAGGATTGTAAAGAACAAAAAATGTTGATAACATTTTGCAAAAAAAAAACACCCTCAATATTTTTCCCGAATTTAAAATTACACAAAAAATACGAAGAGAAAAAAAGAAAGAAAAAAAGAGTGAAAAAAATTAGTGATTTCGTGTAATTTAAAAAAAAACATACTGGTGTACATTATGAAATTTTTTGTTTATTTCAGCTACTCCTGTTACGTCATTTATATTTTATTTTTAAGAGGGTGTAACGTTGATTTTATATTTATAGTAATTAATTATGAAGACTTACCAAGTACCTTTGTATGTTGTAATTAATAAAAATGGTGAATAGGTCTCTTTATTTTTATTCAAACATTCCAGAACAATTTTTAATGAACTATTTACAATAAACTTGATGCAGCTACAACAAATGTTTGTTTGTCTAAAGAAATCGTAAAAAATAAGGTAGAATGCTGCTAAAATTTATTCACTTCATTTGTAAATACAGAAAACGTCGTAGAATGGAAACTTTGCTTGTGTTGGGCAAGTCAGATCGGCCATAAAGCAAGTGGCGCCAGCGACACCTTCAAACAAACTATAAGGATAATCTGGTGTTCTGGCTCCACTCTGGAAATCGCCAGACCACATAAACTTGTAAAATTCAATCGCTCTGTGCAAGTATTTCGCTTCTTTTGTCAATCTGTACAGCAACAGAAACACGTAACCGTTCCCGGCGATTCCGTGGCATATGCCGGGTCCTTTTTTCAAAAGTCCCTTTTCCCACACCAAACCGCCTATAACGACGCACGCGTCCAAGTATTTTTGTTCTTTGAACACTAGGAACGCTTTTGCCAACAGGAAAACTATACCGCCGGCACCGTGACACCAGTGCAGCAGTTCGGAATTGTAGCCTATTTCATCGGTGGCAGATGGAAAATTACCTGCAACAGTTGTGTTTCGATTTTTAGTTTTACTAAATTAATATTAAAAATGAATTTACGAGGCGTGTTTTTGATGTGTAACATCTTTGCTCTCGCTTTCTTGCAATTTGTGGGAGTGACTTCGTGAAATGTGTTAACAATAACAGGAATTTGCAGAAGCATATGCTATTTGATTTGACGAATAAGCGCGCGGTGAGTTGGCCGTCATATAGACGTCAACCAATTTTCCGAAAGGTCGGTAATGTCAGCCATCAGCTGTGCACTTAAGTTACAGTGTTGTGTATAAATTTTGCTGTTATATGCGTAAACTATATAAATAAATATTTACTGTTAATAATAAGTCTCAATAAAGTGCAGATCATTGATAAAAAATTAAGTTAGTAATAATAAATAATTACTTGAATAAAATATTTCAGTAGCTTTTTTAAATTTTCAGGTTGATTTCTGTCACTCCTAGTGCTAATTAAATAAAATACAATTTTCATTAAAAATAATTATTGTTTGTTATGAAAAATCATTACAAATAATACCTGGCCCATTTTTTTCAGAAAATAATTTTAAAATTTCTTATTAATAAGGTGAGATGTCAAATGTTACACATCATATGCGACTACTGTAAGGCTCACTCGTTTTTTCTAAATAAGGGCCGTTTTAAAATAAATACCAACATAGTTGCCAAGTTTGTTTTATCATTTATCCAACCTTACAACTATATTTAGAATACCCTCTTCATAGTAACTTGCCACCTGCTCTAATAACCACGAGGACGCAGCCGTTTTCACGTCTTCGTCATCGTTGTAGCGGTAGCCGCCGAGATGATGTTTGAGACAGCGGAAAAGTTTAAAAATTTTCCATTTATAGGAGTCCCACTAGATCTCGGGTCTGAGCTGCGGTGTGAGGCTTTGCATTTTCATGGAGTAGCAAAATTTCCTGTCAGCATGCCGCGTCTTTTGTTTTGAATCGCTCCGCGTAGCTTTCGCAGCTTTTGGCCATAGGCTACAGTATTTATGGTGGTTCCGCGTTGCATGAAGTTGACCAACAAAACATCATACCTATCCCAAAACACGGACGCCATCACCTTGTTTTGAAGCCACCATATCGTCAGTGATCACAGATCATGGACGTTGTCGCGTGGTCAGCTTTGAAGTCTCTGACCCACTTTGCCTTCACTCATGGCAGTAGCTCCGTAAACTTCACAAATCTGCATATGAATGTCTTGCCGAAAAAAAAACTTATCAGTGATCGTACCTCGCACAGTACGATTCGATAATTTTGAACATTTTAAAGACACAGAACAGACCTTACAGGTTACCTAAGCAACTGCAACTGAGGACAGTTGTTCCCAAGAAATGACGGGACATAACGCGAGCACTCATTGCGGCGCGCGCGTCACATATTAGTACATACACCAAAACGGCCCTATCTTATAAACACGCCTCGTACTATATTTTTTAAACTTCCTTACCTTCGTTATCTTGCACACTCAGTAGAAGATCGATGCTGTTTTTTACATCTCTGGCTTCATTGGGATGTGAATCCATATATCCAGGTACTGTAAGAAGTACCTGTAAAATTGAGCAGAGTCCGTGAGCAGCCCCCAAGTACTCTACTTGGTAATATGAATACATAAGAGGAAAACGAGAGTTGTGCTGTTCTGCATATTCTTTGCCAGACTTAATTATTGTGTCGCATATCTCGTAGATCTCATTTTTTCTTAAAGGAGTATTCGTTTCCGCAGATAGCCAGAGGGCGCCGAGTACATAGCCTAAAGATTTACAAGTTTACAGTTTTTGTTAAAGAGTGATAACTAATTTAGTACTAGTTACTAAAATTTCAGTCTGTTGACGCACCTAAACAAATTATTCACCAAAACCATTACCGCACTGCTTACTAATAAACTTGACCTGTACCAGCCAAGAGAACATGCAGGTTTTCGAGCCGGATATGGAACAAATGACCATCTCCAGGTGATAAAAAAGCATAGAATAGCCCTTAGTACTAGTATTCGTCGACTATGAAAAGGCATTCGACTCCATAAATCAACACGAGTTCTTGCAAACTGTCGTATAGACCATCGCTACATTTCCATATTACGACACATATAAGCAGGCAACAGCAAAAGTAAAAATACATGCGGAAACATCGGTTCAGAATCGAAAAGGGCGTCCGACAAGGCGACACAATTTCCCCCAAACTCTTCACAACTCTGATGGAATATATGTTTAAAAAGATCGAATTAGACAATAAGGGCATAAACGAGAATGGAGAAAAGCTGAACCACCTACGTTTTGCTGACGTAATCGTGCTGATCTCAGACCGACTTGACGAGGCAAACTAAATGGTCTCGGAATTGTCTGCAGCTTCCCAAAAACTATGCTTAAAAATTAACATTTCCAAGACCCAATTTATGACAAACTTAGTTCTCAGCTGTAACCTAATGCTAAAAAGAAAAGAAATTCAATACATAACATCTTGAAAATATCTGGGACACGAGATCCGAATTGGAAAGGACTATCAGATCTGCGAACTAACCAAAAGGATAGGACTGACTTGGGCTGCCTTTGGCAGGCTGATACGTGTATTCAGATCAGATATACAGATGTGTCTTAAACGAAAGGTGTTTGACCAGTGCGTCCTCCCGTTATTGACATAAGGCTCGGAAACACTTACATTAACACAGAAAACTTTCAATAAAATAAGAATAACTCAACGAGCCATGGAGAGGTCTATGTAAGGAGTGACATTGCGTGATAGAATTCGGAATGAAGAACTACGAAGAAGAACAAAAGTTACAGATGCAATTGAAAAAATTACACACTTAAAATGGAATTGGGCTGGCCACGTCGCAAAAATGTCAGATAACAGATGGACGAAGAGAATAATAGAATAGGGTCCCAGGATGAAGGACACATAAACAGGGGACGACCGCCGACTCGATGGACGGACAATTAGAAGAGGATATCTTCAAACTGAATTCAAGATGCCCAAGACCGAGAGAGGCTTATGTCCAGCAGTGGACGAGACAAGCTGCTATATGATGATGATGACTAAAATTTCAAAATTAAACAACTTTTTACTCAGCGAAAACTACTGTGAGGTAATTTAAAGAATTCTTAATTCTCCATAAAAAAGTTTGTAGATATTAAGTACTATTGAAGGCACCCTAAGTGGCTAAGTTCCACGGAGAGGAAATGGAACTAATACAAATTACGTGGACAACAGGTAATGGCAGAAACATGGGCGAAAAAAAGATCGGTTTAGCCCTCAGAGGGTTTGGAAGATTGACGAAAATTATTTTTTTTTATTACTCGAAAACGTGCATATAGATTGCAACCCAAAAAATTTAGTCCAAAATAGCTCCTTTCATTGGTTTCATTTTTCAGAATGTAAAGCCGGTTTTACACGATGCTACGAACTCTTTCTCCAACGTTGGATAGAATGTTTAGGTCAAGTGAGTTTGGCAGTTGGTGGGGCGAATGTTCCTGCTACACGGTGACTTGAATGTTTGATTGAAACATTTGACTCAAACATACGCTCCGATGTTGGGGCAAGCGCGCTAGCATAGTGTTCATATGAACGAGTCATGTAGCAGTTGAGTCGAACCCTCGAGCGCTTACCTCAAACGTTAAAGACATCCCTTTGATACGAGGCAAGAATACCGAAGTCGGTTGATACATGTTCCAATGCGAACGTTCAAGGCTCGACATTGGATGCTCCAAAGTTTGATCAACGGCTACACAATGGAATGTGTTAGTAGCATTGTGTCGAATTGGTTTAAGTTGCACATTTAAGAATGTTATTTTTATTGCTTTAACATGTTTATTCCAATTCCTTTTCCTATGGCGAAGGATAAGCTCTTACCTCCCCGTGGTCTTCGCTGGGCAGTGACGATATAAAATGTTAATAATGAAGAGTGTAAAAGTTGAGACAAATATTTCTACCACTATTCTCTGAAATTGTTCTATACCCCTTTTGTTACTAAAAATTAATAATCACATATTGAATATATTTTAACCTAACTATAACTACATCCTGATAATATAAACCAAAAGTTTATATTGTCACTGGCGAAAAGAGCAAATCTTAATGATCTCAAAAGTATCCATTTATTTTTTTTTTATTTACTTGCAATTCCAATATATTTTCAGATAAAAAATATTTTGTAACTGTTGCAAAATATTTACAGCGCTATTTGTATAAAAGAAAAATGGTGACATTTTTGTAAAGCGACACTAGTAAGGAGATAAATGTATCGAGTATGAGAAAAAGTTTGATACTTGATACTTAGTAGAGCTAGTAAAATATCGTTCGAGAACAAAAATAGACTACTAGGTATCAATGAGAAAGTATCAATACTACTTGGATATCGATACTTTTTGCAAATCCCTAGTTGCACTTATAAGTTTGATTATTAAGAGGAAATACCTGCTCGTCCAACAAATAGTTCATCTGATCCACAACTAACAAAGTTTTTTTGTTTTACAGTTTGTGCAGCATTGTAATACATCTGTATATATTGATTTGACTGATTTTCTTCACCTAAACTCTTATAAATTGCTGCTGCAACCGCATAAACTCCAGCACTTCCTAGTATCAAAGATGGTACATCTTCCTTTTTATTATGACTTGCTACTAGCAGTGCTGGTTTTAAATAAGTTATTGCTTGTTTTAACATTTGAGATTTCTTTGATATCATGATGGGGACATGACTTAAGTGGTAGTACATGTATGCTATGCCGGCTGTTCCTAAATATAAGCCTTCACTGGCATTCTTTTCTGTTGGCTTGACACCTGCAATCATAAGATTGAATTTAAGACCAATCGGCAATTATAGATTTAAAAAATAAATGACACTAGTATAGTTTTTGAATTAATGCTTAAAAAAATTACTAAGCTGTCAAACTTAAAAATGTTTTAATATAAGAATATGAAAAAAACCTACAGTTTAAAGAAACGTTTACTAACCATTCTCTATTTTTACAATAGTATCATTTATGTGTGCTGTTATTTCCGGCACTGGTATTATAACTTGATCAGGTCCTTTGTAGTCTGCTGTTGGATTCGGAAAAAACCTAAGTTTCGATCGTGACATTGTTCCAAACGCTCTACGAATTCTGCTAGAAAAACTTTTGAATTCTTGCATGAATTAACATGTTATTTCACGGTTTCAATTTGTAAATATTTTAACTAAATATCGAAAGCATTTTGTTTACAAACAAATGAACGCAACTTTTCTTCCTTTTAAATGTATGAATCGGATAAAACCATTAGCTTGATAGCCATTACTACCAAACTTTTCTAAATAAATTGATTATTAAAATTGAAGACATTTATAAAACAAATTCATTAATAAAAAGTAAAAACAATCAGTAAAAGAATAAAAATGTTTCTAAAAGCTTATTGTGATGTTTATTGTAAGTGGCTATTAGGTAACAATATCTGATGTGGCTGCATGTCGTACAAAAATAAAGACCAAACGAATCGTGACGTTTCTCAAAAGAACTTGTTTACCTTTGAAGTTGTGAAGTCAAAACTTTACTAAATGTTATTTAATTTATTAGAATTGGAACCGTCGCCCAAACTCATCTGTAATATTGTAACATATTTTTTTTTTTACTATAATTAACATTCTTATTGTCAATTCATTTGTAGATACTCTCGCTGTTGGTTCTTGCCTCTTGGTATTGCGCTGTTTGTTTGGATCGGCATTTTTGGAACCTTAACTATTTAAAATAATAATGCCGTTTACAGCGGATGCTGTAGCTGTACAGCAGGTACAAGAAAGGTTAAAGTCCCTGCAGCAGTTAGTACAAGAAATTGAAAAAAAAAGAGCACAGAGTGAACAAGGCATTTCCGTCCTACAAACTTATACTCAGGATGAAAAAGGACAAAGCTCACAAGTATGTAACCAGCTAATTTAATAACTTTATGCTAATGTCGGATAAATAATTTTACTGACTTTTATCTTTTACTTTTAGAAACTTAAGTCTTTGTATAAGACTGCTATAGCTCAGGCAGAGCAAGAAGAGGATGTTATTCGCAAAGCTTTGCAAAAAATCGCTGAGATCCGAAATATAAAAAATGAAAGGAGAATTCAGGTACATTAAGTAATTATACATAAAACAAATGTTGCTATAATCTAGGGTGTACATAAGAGTAATAAATCGTTTACAATAAAATGACCATTAAAAACTTGCTAATTGTGTTATATTTTTAGTCTAGAATTGCTTCCAATAAGGAATCAATGAGGAAAGGAATATGGATGAGAATGTTGAATAGCTCTGCTCAGACATTACCACTCTATGTTGGTAAAATTGGAGAGAAACCTCCTCCACTTTGTGGAGCCATACCTGCTGATCCAAACTATGTTGCAAAGGTAATGCACATGAAATAGTCAAAGGAATGCAGATACTACCATTTTTCTTAAATCCTTCCAAAAATATAATAATTTTAAATAAAAATTCTTTTTAAAGGTGGGAGATATGGTGGCAGCATTGGTGAAAGATTCTTCAGAAGGAGAAAACTGGATATTAGCTGAAGTAGTTTGTTACAATCACAGTACAAGCAAGTATGAAATCGACGATATTTTGAAGGAACAGAATCAAAAGGGCAGACACACATTGAGTAGAAGAAGAGTTATACCACTTCCTTTAATGAGAGCTAACCCTGAAACAGATCCACAGGCCTTGTTTCCACAGGGAACTTTAGGTGTGGATACTTTTTTATTTAAAAGAAACTAGAAATTTTTAAAACAGTATTAATAATATTACTTAAAATGTTTTAAATCTTAAGAGTTACAGCTTAATTTTACTTAAATGGTTCTAAATTTTAAAAAATTTAATGTTTTTAATGCAAAGGTGATGTAATGTCTAAGTAATTGTTTTCCAGTTATGGCTTTATTTCCACAAACCAGCTGCTTCTACCAAGCTTTGGTGAATAAACCGCCTGCAACTCACTTGGATGAATATGAACTACTCTTTGAAGATTTGAACTACTCAGAAGGATACAGTCCTCCTCAATCCGTGGTGCAACGTTACGTCATCGCTTGCAAGCAGAAGAGCAAACAGAGCAGCCAGAGCACCAGTTGACAGAGCGCTTCTGATAGCTGTGTGTCGGATAATGATGAGGTAATGGACACTGATGTTAAATCAAACTAATTAGGAACAAAGAAATTAATTCAGGGTAATTTAGGCAATACATTATTAAAGTGGTGAATGAACTTTTTGTGCTTGATTTAATTATTTTACCAATTCCATTGATGGAATATAAAAAAATAATTAAGCCAAGAAGTGACGGGTCTATAATTTTACTTTGGGGGAGGCTATGGTTGGTTGACAATTTTTGCAGTACGAAAAACGTTTATTGATATCATAAGACTTTATTAACATGTCTGTGGATTTCTCTATGAGATCATTGATGAATAATTTATTTTGCTATCGCATGGTTATAAATCTCATATAGATGTATGTATAATACTAGACTTTAACAATTTATGACTTCCAAGTTCAATGTTGCAAGACGAAGAGGTTTTACTTGGCAAAACATGTCAACTATTTCTTCAGTTGAAATTTCAATCTCTTTGTGAATATTGCCCAAAGCTAACCCGTTGAGTCTGGGTTCAGAAATATTAACAGAAAAACTTCGTTCAGTTATTGCTGAAGTGACAGGGATCGCCGAAAAGAATTGCAACTGTGAAAGCTCTTAAGTGGTTCGAAAAATGAGCTGTAACTTTGAACTATTTTTTATGTTAAAGTGAAAATAAAAATCAATTGCTTTCTACGACTTACCACGCTAAATCTACGTAGTTTTCTTGCTGTTATAGGGCCTGTATTCTTGGTCTTGGTAACGACACTCCACATAAAATAGTTTATAACAATGTACACGATATATAAACAATAAATTATCGGATTGGAGGATAAGATGGCGGCTAGTGGCCAAAATAATAATTGAAACGACGATTGTAGTCGGTTGAGTAGTGAAATTGAATTGTTCGACATCTCTGTGAGGGCCAGTTAATCACGCGCGCCGTCGTAAAAGACGATACTAATTAACTGGTTCGTCGATAGGGGCAATTGTTTATAGAATCAACAATATTTGAATTAACTCTAGGCAACTTACGTGAGCTTTCCCAAACAGCAACCATATTGCAACGCCCGTGCAAAAATCGAATTTCTTCGATTCGTTGACCCACTGTGTCTCAAATGCAGTCTGAGCTTTCTTTAACTCTCCGTTCTCGCAATTTTATGCTGAAATCAAACTCTCCAAAATCAGAATGCTAAAATAATTTCCCTATGAATTTCAAACCCAAAAAAGAAATGATGAAATCCGAAAAAGGTTAGTTAATAATAGCACTGTAAAGTTAAATATGTCCAGTAAACAAAAATAATGGATTGTATAGAGTACTAAATATTTAAGATTTAATTAGGGACTGCACTATAATATTGTAAGGGAATTTTGAATGTTCATTAGAAAATGAGCAAAACATGCGCACATTGCGCACCTAACCATTTTTAATGTAAATGTAGCTTGTTTTAAAATGTTGCAAACTATACATCACATAAATACATTGTATGCTTGTATATATTTATCAAACAAAACCTGTAATTAAGAAGCAGCCTTATGCAGAACTCCTTAGTATCCAGAGCGTTAGTCATTACTGTACTGATTGCTTGTAGGGATATTTTTTTATAAAAAAAGTGGAAAATATATTTGATATGGCATATGCTTTGTTTTGGGATGGAAGTAGGAGATCAGTGATCAAATGTCTGCTATCTATAGTTTATAATTGGGTACTTTTATGTAAATAGGAATCAATATATTTGGAATAAATTTAAATAATCTATTTTGTGTTTTTTCTCTCTACCAAACCTGTCCTAGAATAATAATGTTTCCATATTTGGAGTGCGTCACCTAAACGGCAATTCGTCTGGTCGGTGATGCCTCGCTTACAAACTCGCTCACTTCTCCGGAACATGATAGAAAAGTTAGCAATTTGTCTCTACTTTATAGATATTTTTATGGGCGATGCTCTTATGAAATATCAACAATTGTTCCTTCTTTAGCAGTTTATTCGAGATTAACCCGTCAAGTTCAGACTTCACACCCCTTCGTGGTCACTTTGGAAACCTGCAAAACATCTCTTTCCAAAGACTCGTTCATCCAACGAGCAGCGAGGCTTTGGAACACATTGCATAGGGAGGTGTTCTCCGAGGCATACATACATACATATAGTCACGCCTCTTTACCGTAGGGTTAGGCAGAGACCACTTCCTTCCACTTGCTACGGTTCTTACACACATCTTTTGCTTCCTCTACTTTCATCAGTGCTCTCATGCGAGATATGTTCGTCGAGGTCGACCTCTACCGACTTGTCCATTTCCACTCGCCTTATAAATTTGTTTCATCAATCTTCCTTCATCCATCCTTTCTACGTGTCCAAACCATCTAAGCAGGTCGACTCCATCAATAGAAATCTTGAAGCAATCGTCGAGTGGGGAACCAACAATCTTGTTCAGTTCAACGCCCAGAAAACATAAAGCACCACGTTTTCCAACAAAGTAAATTCTTTAAATCGTTCCATCACAATTTCTGGAAATACCCTTGAATTAAGTCCCTCCATCTCGATTTTGGGAGTCACGGTGTTTAATAATATGTCTTGGCATGACCATGTAGCTAACATCACAAAGTCAGCAAGCCAGAGGCTGGGTTTTCTGTGGAGAGCTAGAAAGTGTTTTACTCCTGATCAACTGTTGACGACGTATTGCTCGCATGTTTGGGGTTCAGCACCAAGGCATTCTCTTCGTCCTCTAGATTCCATTCAGAAAAGGGTCATTCGGTTGATAAACAGCTCAAGTCTCACATATACCCTTCACCCTCTAGAACATAGAAGAAGAGCTGCAGAGCAGAAATTACTCTACAGACATTTCCATGGCAGATGCTTCAGAGAATTAAAAACTCTTATACCACCACTGGCCACATTCGGCCGTAGAACTCGGCACGCTGGACAGTCTCACCCATTTACTCTTAAGATTGACACTACAAGGACCAATCTCCATCAAGAATCCTTCTTTTACAGGGCTGCTACGGAATGGATCAGGCTTCCAAAATAAGTTTTTCAAGAAAACTATGACCTGCAACTTTTCAAAAAGCGGGTCCACAATCATCTCCTTTCTATAATCCCTCCCCCTTCTAATAGTCGCAGTGCGGGCCGTCTGCGGCCCACACAATAGGTCTACCCTTTTTGCGACTATTTTCAGTAAAAAAAGCATTCATTTATTTATCTTTGTAACCACATCTTCTTTTACACCACAGCGTGTACGCCTTTCAAATGGGAATTTGTCGGAGTCAACATTAAGTTCTCTATTCTATTTATATGGCGGCATTAAATATGATCGATTCATAATGCAATAAAATGCATCGTCTTGTAACTTTCTAACTGCTAATAGTTAATTATTTCTAGTACAAAACAAAGAAAAGGACAATGATGTTTATTAAAATTTTCACTTTGCAATGCTATTAACAATTTTAATTAATTAATCTCTCCATTAAATTATGTGCACACATTTTTTGTTTACTCCTAATTAAAGTACAATTAGGTGATAAATTAATTGGAAGATTTGGGGTAAAAATGCGTTGCTTTCACCAGTTACTTGCTTCTTGCAAAGTTAAATATCCAGTAGCGGAACATCAGGTTTTGTAAAATAATTAAATTTGCCGCTCAAACGTGAAATTTAATAAATTTGGCTTGATTACTGTACGATTTTAATTACCTATTATTAGTAGCTTGATCAGAGTAATATGCCAAGATATTTTGTGAAATAAAATTTTCTTTTACTTTGAGTAAAATATCCGACATTAGTTTTATAGTTTATTTTTGTTATTAACTTTACTAATAACTTAAAATTGTATAAGGTACCTCACAAATTAATTCAGTAAAAATGATTTGTTACGGAGAAGAGATGGAAAGTCATCATGTTGACACATTTTTTACTGCCCTTTAAAGTGTCATCTGTCATCAACATTTCTTTTTGAGCAGTGATTAGTAGGTAGGCAACTTATATTGTTGACGAGTTACACAATAACTTACAGGTAAAATTTAAGGTAGGCCATAGACTTATTACCCAAAGAAAACGCGACATCCCATTCATAAATCTCTCTTTGCTTTGTCGCAATGATCCGTGAAAATGACTATTAGTCTGACAAAGAATACCAATCGGACGTCTTTGTCGCCGCGTAAAACTTACTTGAAACTGGCAACGCTGCGTAGTTCTTTGCTCGACTCCAACCAAGGGCCTGCTATCAAGGTTTTAAAATAAGGATTAGGGAATGCATGTTTTCTTCATTTAGAGTTGAAGTGGATGTGTTTGTAATAAAAAAGCGGTGTGGTGTCATTGGACACCCGATAGGAACGAAGTTTCTTACGCTATTTATAAATTTTGATCAAAGTATTTTGTAAAAAAAAACAGATATAATTGTTACTGATTCTCATGCAAAAGATATATAATACCTGGCAAGATTCGAATTCAACTTTTCACTTTTTTTGTATCTTTTTTTTGATTATGTCGAAATTGTTGTTAGCATTGAGCATTGGTTTTCGTTATTTTATTTGCACTCTGACGTTTGCGCTTTCCATACTCTTTTGGACTCTGAACACATGATTTTACTATTGTCTCCCTATAATTTAAATAGTAAAATAAATAGTAAATACTCAAATCACATGTACAATAAACGAATGTAAACAGTAAATATGTTGTAACTTGTATCAAGTTATACAATTTTATCAACGTACTTTTCTAAATCTGCATAACACACATTTGCTGCGTTTTCCATTTTTTAAAACTTAATTGCAATAATAAAATATTTACGTATGATCTAACACAATAAATTATAGTTTAAAAAAACTAAAAAAGACGCTTTTAGAGCTAATCAAACTAAAAAGTAAGAAATAATTCTTAACATAGTGTTACACTCCGGCCCTGTTATTTGTCGGTGTATGAGTGTCGACCACAACTAGGGTGCATATTAATGAAGCGCTTTGTCGGCCTCCGTCTAGTAAATTCTCGCCGCGTTTAGAGACTTCGAGATGGTTCTGTTGCTTTCGCGAAAACGGTCGAATTATGATTTATAGGTATAAAAAGGACAGTGGTCGTGTTTATGAGTTATAAAAGTTGTATCTAAGTGATTTGTGAAAGTAAAGTTTATTGCGTAAAAGTATTGGAATAAAAATTGTTTTGTTACTGAATCGAGAGTTTAAAATTACAGAACCCAAGAAAGAAGTAATACGTGACAATAGGAAAAAAATTACTGACGATAAAATTAATGTCACTGTTCTAAAAGCGTGGGGTGCTGCTTTCTTTCCGAAACGCAGAGTTAGTTTAAAAATTTCATACAAAGCAGTGACATTGATTGACATTAATTTTTTTTTGACATTTTTAAACTATGTGTTTCGGAATGAAAGCACCCCATGCCTTTAAAACAGACATTAATTTTCTCGTCAGTAATTTTATTCCTATGTTAAGAATTATTTTTTACTTTTTATTTTAATTAACTCTAAAAGCGTATTTTTTAGTTTTTTTAAACTATAATTTATTTTTCGATTTTTAGTTCGATTTGTTTTACATACATACATACATAAAGTCACGCCTTTTTCCCATAGGAGTCGGCAGAGACCACTTCCTTTCACTTCCGCTACGGTTCGTACACACATCTTTTGCTTCCTCTACTTTCATCAGTGCTCTCATACATGCTCTTCGGTTGTTGGTACTCTTGACAGCTGGCCTTTCTTCAAAACAATGTTGATCTGATCGAGATATGTTTTACTCACTAAAAAAATTATGTATTAAATGGTTAAAACACAAAAAGAATGGATCGGCCGAGAATCGAATCCGGTCCGCCCGCGTGGCAGGCGAGCATTCTACCACTGAACCACCGATGCATTTCGTTACGTGACGATTCCTACTAAATTGCTTTACCCGTAGGCCGCGTTAAGGAACTTCGTTCCAAAAACGAACATACCGAATTCGGAATTACGATTACAACACGGTGCTAATTTACTTTCCAAAAATTCAACCATAAAATAATCATATTTGTACGTGTCGGAAATTATTCTTAAATCCTTCCAATATTGATATTTGTAGGTATCGCAATATACTTTTACAAAAGATTATAATGTGAGAGAGTCTTTTTAAAAAATAACTGAAAATGATTCAAGAAAGTTGATTTGTTTCTTGAAGAAATATGATATCAAAACCCCACTGTGGGGCACACATTTTGCACTCCATTTCAAAAGGTTACAGAAGAGAATAGATATATGTTCACCCATAAATCTTAATCAATAATTAGAATAAAACATGTTTCGAAAGAAGGAAGCAATTCTGAGAACAGGTCTCGAAATTGCAATATGACCATTTAAAGAAATAGTGAAATAAAATAAAATAGGTTTCGTTATTTTATTAAAATAGAATATTCTTGGGATTGTGAATGGGATTATTTTTTAGTCAGGAAAAATGAATAATAAAAATAAAAGTATACTATCCACATACATTAAGCTTCATATATTCTTCACAAATAATACATACTGTTACGAAATTTACTTCTTTCTTGGGTTCGGTGATTTTAAACTCTCGATACAGTATCAAAACAATTTTTATTCCAATACTTTTACACAATAAGTTTTACTTTTTTAAAATACTTTGTCACGTGCCTATTTTTTCCCTTCTACAGTTCCATTATTAATTGTGTCTCTGATGGTTTAGTATTCCTTAGGTACTCGTAAGTAGGGTTGCATACCGTATTTTGTTGTAACTTAAATATATCATTCGTTGTAAATAGTGTTGCATACCTAGTAGTGATAGGATTATTGTTTGGTTTGCATTTCTGTGTGGATGGGGCTGGCTAACAGCACGGACGAGGCGATTGTGGAGCCCGGACTGGAGAATATTGTGGGTTGACGTTTATTCCGTGTCATTTCTTGATTTCCGGCCTAGGAGTGTGAGTCGTTTGGGGAGAGTCTTCGAAGTCGGGTGTTGGTAAGAGTTTTTTTTGGGACGGTGTGTTATTAGCACGTGTGCAGAACCTCTATGGGATTTCTTTCATATCTGGCTGTATTTGGGCCATCTTAATTGGATTTTGAAGAAAAACCACTTAATTTTTAACTTGACCATTCTATCTTACCTTCGTCGTTGATATTTTGGATTTTGGTGTCGAGTTAAAATAGCCGCAAGCGGGATTTATTTGAGGGAAGCCATTGTTAATTAGCAGGTGCCGTCCCATAATTCAAACCGGCCACAGGAGTAGGCCACAGGAGTAGTGAAGTCGTATACCCAAAGGTTATAAGTGATTTATTTTTAAATATATAACGCTGTGACTTATTTTGACACCACGATTAAGTTTTGTTTTAGTTTATTAATATAGTACATTGTTGGAAACTATTTATTGCATTAGATAATATGCCAAAACTAAACTTGGATTAAAATAACCTTCTCAATAAACAACTAAGATTATGGTGAACCAAATAAATAAAATTATAGCTAAAATATATTGAATACTTTACTCACACAATAAATCGAAGTACACAGTTCAATAATAAAATTATAACAAATATAGTCCAAATTAACAGCTATGGTAAATTTTTTTGCTAAAACAAACCAAAAATTTAAAATTTACAATTTTATAAAATAACCAAAACAAAAGTAAGAGTAACAGATTTTACCAAGTTACCAAAAAAAACGTATATAAGTCAACTCTTTAATAATACTAAATCAAACGTTCACATAAGGCTGCTAATTTACTCATGTTTTTACCATTTACATAAAGATTTACACTGTTAAAACAATCGAGTTTATTTAAAAATATATTTACAATGGTTGTCTTTTAAAATATCAATATTGTAGAATATTTACAAATAAGTATGAAGAAAATATTTTTACTTGGACATAAAGAATTATTGAAAGGATTATTTTAATCAAAGTTTAGTTTTGGCATATTATCTAATGCAATAAATAGTTTTTAATAATGTATTATATTAATAAATTAAAACAAAACTTAATTGTGGTGTCAAAAATAAGTCACGTCGTTAAATATTCAAAAATAAATCACTTGTAACCTTTGGGTATACAAATGCACTACTCCTGTGGCCGGTTTGGTTATGGAACGGCACCTGCTAATTAACAATGGCTTCCCTCAAATAAATCCCGCATGCGGTTATTTTAACTCGACACCAAAATCCAAAATATCAACAACGGAGGTAAGATAGAATGGTCAAGTTAAAAATTAAATGGTTTTTCTTCAAAATCCAATTAAGATGGCCCAAATACAGCCAGATATGAAAGAAAAACCGTAGAGGTTTTGCATACTTGTTAATATCACACCGCCCCAAAAATTCTCACCACACGACTCCCAAGACTCTCACCACACGACTCAGACTACTTCCCAAACCGGATATCAAGAAATGACACGGAATTGACGTCAACCAAGAATATTCGCAAGTCTATGTTCCACACTAAGAATCGCGTTCGTCCGTGTTGATAGCTAGCCTCATCTACACAGAAATGTAAACCAAACAATAATATAATCGATAATACACAATAATCGATGCTAAAAACTAAAGCAAAATCTAATAATGAAAATACCTTACTCAATCTCCAGTGATCAACAAAAATGCCACATCCATTAACAATCGAATCCTATCACAATAAGGTATGCAACACTATTTACAACGAATGATATATTTAAGTTACAACAAAATACGCGACACTATTTACGAGTACTTGAGAAATATAAAATTATCAGAGATATAATTATAATGGAACTGTAGAAGGGAAAAAAAGGCACGTTACAAGCTGTTCAATGCAGTCAAAAAAAGAATAACGGACTATTTGGGACATATCATGGGTAACGAAAAGTATGGGTTCCTTCAGTTGATAATCGAGGGCAAAATTGAGGACAGAAGAGGAATAGGGAGGAAGATGTCTTGGCTTCGGAACATCAGACAATGGACAGGGCTAGAGAAGCAATGAAACATGCGATAGCAAACATCCATTAGTGGATATGCATCCGAAAAAGAAGTATCATTAAAAAACTACTTCGTCTAAAACGTAGCTCTAGCTTTCACATTTATTTTTGTTAGAGCACGGTCCACTAAAAAAATTTATTCCCAAGTTTTGTTTGTCAGTGATCAATAATATTTTTCATACATGCGTATCTTCACGTACCCGGTAACATATTGCTTACGGTCGGCGAACCCAAGTCTATACCTGCCTATGTGGACAAAAATATATTTGTGATAAGTAGTAAACAAACACATTAATTATAGTAACCTTTAAAAAGCCATAGCAAACTTTCCTTGGAACATTGTGACGAAAAAGAAAAATGTGATTTTTTCGAAATTATAAATGATCTCAGTGCAAAGAATTTTAATTTTTAATTTTTTATGTATCAACACAAAAAGCGTTGAAATTTTTAGTTGGGATGGCCCAAGATTATTGCTGGCTTTTGCCGATAATATTGACGTAGTGGGTAACACTACTGATTGTAAAAGACCTCTTTCAAGGATAGAAACGCAAGCTGAGCAAATCGGACTCAGAATAAACGAGGACAAAACCAAGTATAGAACAGGACGTAGAGATAGAGTGGGCCAAAATGTCACTGTGGGGGAATACAATTTCAAGAGCGTCGTAACCTTTAAGTATTTAGGAGCCACAATTGCTCGAGATAACAATCTGACAGAAGAAATTAAAGCACGAATTCAAAGTGAAAAAAATGTCCCTATGCAATAAAGTCAGTGCTAGCATCGATAAACATCTCGCGAAGAACAAATATCACAATCTATAAAACGTTTATACGTTATGATTGTTATGTATGGACTGTTATGTATGGACTGTTATGTAAACCTGCACCTTGACCAAAAACAACGTAAGGAAATTAAAATTTTTTGTAAAATAAGTTCTACACAAGATTTTTGGACCACTGCGAAGCCCAATAACCCAACAGTTCCGAGTAAGAACCAACCAAGAAATATCAGAATTATGCAAAGATCCAGATATTGTGAAGGAGGTAAAGGCAAGAAGGCAGCAATGGGCAGGTCATGTGTAAAGACAGCACGTAAAGACAGCACCAGTAGGAAGAATACATTTAGGGCGCCCCCGAATGAGGTGGCGAGACAACATCAAAGCGGACCTAAGGACAATTGGGATAGAATACATTGATGGAAGATCGACAACAATGGACGCGAATAGTACAGTCGGCCAAGACCCAACCCGGGTTTCCAAGAAAGTGAATTCCTTAAATCATTCCATCACAATATCCGGAAATACCCTTGAATCAAGTCCCTTCATCTCGATTTTGGGAGTCACGTTGTCTAATAATATGTCTTGGCATGACCATGTTGCTAACATCGCAAAGTCAGCAAGCCAGAGGCTAGGTTTTCTGTGGAAAGCTAGAAAGTTTTTTACTCCTGATCAACTGCTGACGACGTACAAGGCTCAAATCCGACGTCTGCTGGAGTAATGCTCACACATTTGGGATTCAGCACCAAGGCATTCTCTTCGTCTTCTAGATTCCATTCAGAAAAGAGCCATTCGCTTGATAAACAGCTCAACTCTCACAGATACCCTTCACCCTCTAGAACATAGAAGAAGAGTTGCAGACCAGTCATTGCTTTATAGATATTTCCATGGCAGATGCTCCAGAGAAATAAAAACTCTTGTACCACCATTGGCCACATTCGGCCGAAGAACTCTGACGCTGATCAGTCTCACCCATTTACTCTCAAGATTGACACTACAAGAACGAATCTCCATCAAGAATCCTTCTTCTACAGTGCTGCTACAGAATGGAACAAGCTTCCAAAATCAGTTTTTCCAGAGAACTATGACCTGCAACTTTTCAAAAAGCGGGTCCACAATCATCTCCTTTATATAATCCATCCCGCTCCTAATAGCCGCAGTGCGGGCCGTCCGCGGCCCACACAATAGGTCTACCCTTTTTGCGACTATTTTCAGTAAAAAAAAAAGAGCCATGGAGTAGTAGTAGTAACAACACAAAAACACAAAAGCTGTGAGTGAAAAAATACACGTTCTTCTACCGTTAACGAAAATGTTTGATAAGTAGGAACTCGACGTCCGAGATGAATTGCCCCTCATTGCTGTACGTCACTGTCGTTCTAATAGGTATACAGCAGGTTCATTGGCGTGTAACGCGAATATTTTTCATTCTTGACTTTCATTCTACACAAAGTTCAACGATTCGTGTTGCGCTTGACATTGCAAAATCGTCCGCGCGTGGAAAAAGAGAAATGCCACTTTGAAACATTGTTTTCTTTTTTTCTATCAGATACTCTGTAATTGCACGTTGCTGTTTATCATTCTTAAGTAATAACGGATTCGACATCCATTTTTTATATTGGGTTTGTTTGTTTAATGTAACACGATTATATGCATTGTAAAATTTATAGGCAGGTCTTGCGATCAATTCACCAGATCTATATGCTTATTGTTTGGGTAATTATGTTTATTATTTATTGACTAATTAATTAAGCGCAATAAACAATACGTAATAGCGGGAATGATAATTAAATTTAACACTGCTAGTGAGATCATCAAATTATAAAACAATAAAGATGCTTCCACTAAAAAGAGATAGTGAGAAAACAACGTTAATAATGCTATTTCTCCCTACTGTGCAGAAAGCGTCACTTTCGGACCGCTACGCAAAACGCAGTTGACGCTTTCCGCCTACAGTAGGGAGAAAAATAGTATACACACCACGGGCATTAAACTAAGAAATGGCTCAGAACACACGTATGATGACCTCGGCTTCGCCTCGGTTAACAAACATGTGCTCTGAGACTTAACTGCTCTGGGTGTGTAATATACTATTTTTCAACAGTTTGTCAGTTGTGTGCTAAAGCCCACTTGAAAGAAGTGGTTCGACGCTGGGAAACAGATGAAATGAAATCTCACTGGCAGAAAGTGCCAGGACAAGCGTAAAGGCTAGTATGCCTTTCGCCAAGGAAATCTAAACAGCTTCTCGAGTTGGACAATAAAGACTTGAAACTGGTGACAGGACTTCTCACTTAACACTGCCTTCTGAGTTATCACCTTAAAAAGATGGGCAGTTTATTAAACAGTTCATTTATGTTTATCATACATGCATGTATTTGCATAACTATTTGTGTTTTAGTTTTTGTTTAAAGTGGAACGCATTACAAAAACAATTTTTAAAGCTATAGTTCTTCCATTATCAATTGCAGAATATAAAAACTCGTTCCGAACCCTTACCGACAAATATTGTTTGATCTGCCATTGGCGAAGATACCTCATTTTATGAATTTATTATTTTTAAAAATACCCATGTCTAAATCTTCATAGTTAAATTCATATCTGTCTTTATTCTTGTGCAATTTCATTATTTTCATTAGCCCATGGTCTCCAAAACGCCATATTTCTATTTATTTAATGAAATTTTTAAATTCAACACACCAAACTTTCCCACTAATATCACAGACTATTTTCCTCGAAGGTTTTCAAACATTCATACATTCATAGTCACGCCTTTTTCCCATAGGGGTAGGCAGAGACCACTTCCTTCCACTTCCGCTACGGTTCTTACACACATCTTTTGCTTCCTCTACATTCATCAGTGTTCTCATACATGCTCGTCGGTTGTTGGTACTGTACTCTTGACCTGGCCTTTCTTCAAAACAATGTTGATCTGATCGTGATCGATGTTTGCCGAGGTCGACCTCTACCGACTTTCGTCCATTCACACTCGCCTTGTAAATTTATTTCGTCAATCTTCCTTCATCCATCCTTTCTACGTGTCCAAACCTTTTAAGCATTTCTTTATCTATCTTTTTAACATCATCTTCTTTTACACCACAGCGTTCTCTTATCTCACTATTTTTTACTTTATCCAACCGAGTCTATACTTCTCAAACTACTCATCTTCGCAGCATTAATCCTATTTTCATGCTACTTCTGCCAAACCCAACAGTCACTACCATACATAAGTGTAGAATTTAACACACCTCTATGCACAGCCAGACGTGCCTTTTTTGACACTTTCTGGCTTTTCATAAAGCTATGCAGTGCACCATTCATCTGTTTTCCTGCCAAAACCCTTCGCTCAATGTCACTGTCATACTTTCCATCTCTCGTAAACTTTGAACCCAAGTACACAAATTTATTTACTTGTTCCACTCTTTCTCCTCAATCGAAACTTCACAGTTTGTTATGCTTTCTCCTCTTTCAAAAACCATTACTTTCGGTTTGCTTACATTTATTGTTTTCAAACATAAACAAGATTATTTATAGCTTTTTAACTGCGGTACACTCCTCGGCAAATTCAGTGCGTTTAACCTTATGATTCGCTGCTTCCATTGGTTGAATAACCTAGTTGGTAATTTTTGACGCACGTCAATCAAGTCCTCGTGGACTCGCTTTATTTGATTTATATCGGATTTTATACGGGTAGTAAATATTATTTGTTGTTTCTAAATTTGGCACGTGTACCGTGCGTATGTATTAAATATTGATTACTTCTGCAATTGATAATGGAATAACTATACTTGTTTGCTGGAGAAATTAAATTGTTTTATTTGCATTATTTGAAATTATTAACCTCATGGGTACTTATTTTAACTTTTTAAATACAATGAGATTTTTAACCAGACTATTGCAACATTTTTCAGAGATATTTTGATTTCTCTTTGTGATAAAATGATTTAAAAAATATTGGTTGACTTATTTATTCATTAACAGTGGTGTAGACTGAAAGATTCGCTAGAAGAACTCTGTACCAGTAAAATTAAGAGGATGAGTTTGAATGTTGTATGAAATAAAACACACAAATAAAATCAAAATAAATTTTAATTATTCAGTTTCCAAAACAAAGAGAATAAATACAGAAAATAACGCTTCCAAAATGTATCATAAACGTTTCTGAAATGGTGAAAAACCTCATAAAGTTATACTTACAATAATTAAACACTAAATATTGATAATAAATTAAGTTATATACATCATTTAAAAAATAAATCTTCCTACCAATATAAAAAATCGAATCATACATATAGGTAGTTCAATTATATCATTTTTAAAACAAAATGAACCCAAGCACACTTATTTAGCGAATATAAATAATGATTAATTAACATAAAGGTATGTATTATTAAGAACTTAATAAAAGTGGTACATAGAAGATACCAATTCGTTGTGCATACTTATTTTATGTACAGTAAAACCTCTTTATTTACGGTTTCCTTATTCGCGGGTAAAAAAATCTTGAAATGATTCGGATTCGGACAACCTGCCAGTGTTTTGGCGTGCAAATAAGAAAACGTGGGTTACAAGTGCTATTTTTTCTGACTGGTTCCGGAATTGTTTTGTTATTGGTGCTGAGACTTATTTGAAAACAAATAATTTAGACTTTAAGGCTGTTCTAGTTTTGGAGAATACTTCAGGTCATCCTCGTGAGCTTGAAACTATGCATCCAAATATAAAGGTGATATTTTTACCTCCTAACACTCCAACCCATGGACCAAGGAATAATCCTGACGTTCAAGCTCTATTACATCAGACGAACCTTTAAAATCACACTGGACATCATGGAATGTGACATGAATGCAATGCATTGCTGGAAAAATTTTAACATTGCAAGATGCACTGTCATCATAAATGAATCATTGAAAGAACTTAAACCATACACATTGAAATCATGTTGGAAAAAACTATGGACCAGTCTGACTGTCGGAAATGATGAAAGTTCTGTGCAAATTTAAACTTTAACAGCAAAAATTGCTTTAGTTGCCAATGGAACAAGACGGGTAAGCTTTGAGCAAATAGAATCTAGTGACATTCAAGAGTTGCTCGAATCGCAAGACGAAGATTTGACCGAAACCGACTTGGAGAAAATGTTGAATCCGCATTCCATTGAAGAAGAGGCTTCAAAGATCACTGAAAAGGTGAGCTTTAATATATATTGTTAAAAACTTAAATTGGATTTTTTTTTATTTTAAAACCTTCGAACGTATCTTTTATAATCCCATACAAATCACCATTCCATATTCACGGTTTGCATATTCGCGACATATTTACTGAACGTATACCCCGCGAATAAGGAGCTTTTTCTCTAACAGCTCCAACTAACCCAATTAGCACTACTACTTGAAAAAATTAAAAATATAGACGAATATCAGATGTCAAACAATTTTACTTGCAGGAACGTCACTGACTAGAACGCGAATGCATTCAGTCCACGGCCTACTTTTCTAATGCTACTACTTTCTCCGAAAGTTTTACATTGTCGTTGGATATTATTAATATTAAAAAAAAACGTTGAATTTCTCCGTTAGAATGGCTGAGATATTAAAATCTATTATATCGGAAACCGTTACGCTTTTTAATTTTGAAAATTAAGTAAAAACCTTCTAACTCGATTCGAAATTGTAATCGGTCGATTTAATTGAAATTAAATTATTGAAATCCGAAACGATTCGCATGAAGATTGTTCGAAATTTTATTTTTATAATCATTTGTGGAGAAAGTACGGCAATCTATCGGATATTTTTAAATATTTATAAGGTGTATACTAAAAACGCAACCACTTAGTCACTTTTACTTCCATGGCTGAAATTTGCGATTTTTTATAATAAATTAGATAAAATGGTGCGTCAGCGTTTGCCACAAATCGTTTTCTTCTTCTTCCTTCTTTAATGTAAGCAATTTGCTTGTTTTTCTTCGTATCCTCTGCTGTTAAATTGTAAGAAAGGTTGTCGCTCCATCTCATGCGGGGTCTTCCAACGCTTCGGCGCCCTAAGGGCGACTTGTCTCTAGTTATTTTGACCATTCTGTCGTCATTCATCCGGTCTATGTGTACGTTCCACTCTCTCTTTCTTCTCAGTATCCATTCATTTACATCGTCTATTTTACATGTTCTTCTAATGTCCCCGCTTCTCTCCCTGTCAAAAAGTATTTTTCCAGCGATCCTGCGCACTATTTTGATTTCGGTGGTTTCTAATATTCTCTTTGTGATCGATGTATCTGGTCTAGTTTTCGCTGTGTATGTTAATATAGGTCGGATGACCGCCTTGTAGATTCGGGATTTAGTCTCGATTCCGATATATTTGTTTCGGGGGATTGTATCGTTCAGGTAAGCTGAGGTTCGGGCAGCTTTTGCTGCTTGGTTTCTTACCTCCGCCTCGATGTCACCGTATCCTGATATTTCTATGCCTAGGTATTTAAATTTCATCTCCTGTTTTATAATTTTATCATCCACAGCCAGTTTGCATCTGATAGTTGTTTTTGAGGTGGTCATGCATTTCGTCTTTGCTGCAGATATCTTCATTTTTAGACTTTTTGCCGCTGTGCTGAATTTGAATAGTAATCTCTGTAGGTCATCTTCGTTTTCTGCAATCAGAACAGCATCATCGACATAGCATAGGATTTTGACGTCTTTGTTCCCCATTTTATACCCTTTCAGGTTACGAGTGCTGTTTATTATTTCGTCCATAACGATGTTGAACAATAAGGGGCTAAGGGAATCTCCTTGTAGAATACCACTATTTACAGAAATTTCTTCGGTAGTTGTGTCATTAATTTTGGCTTGTATTTTGTTTCTCTGGTAAATATTTTCGATGGTTTTTATGATGTTGTATGGGATTTGCCTGTTGTATAGAAGGTGTACCACGTCCTCCAGTTGTATTCGGTCAAACGCCTTTTCCAGTTCTATAAAACCCATGAAGGCTGGTTTGTTATACTCGATGGATGTTTCAGTTATTTGTCGCAGTACAAATATCGCATAAGTACAAGATCTTCCTGATCTGAATCCTTATTGTTTATCGCCCAATGTGGTGAGTTCATTTTTTTTTTGTTATAATCTTTGTTACTAGATTGCAGATTATAGATTGTAGGGTGGGTCGTGAAGGCCATGCTGCCTCTCAAGCACTTCGACCTATCAGATCTTTTGTGCATAACCCTTAATCTATTCGAGGCCCGAGATTCCGAGACTTCGAGTAAAGTTTCCTGGGGGCTAAGTTTCTGACATCTAACGGCTTTAGGAAGGCCCCTTCCAGAAACTTGAGCCTCTTGCAGAAAAGCGCTGGGCAAATGTTCTGCAGTTTAAGCGAAGTTCTCGCAGTAGCGGCAACTATCACTCTCTGTTTTGCTCATCTTTTTCAGGTGGTACCTTAGAGGGCAGTGTCCAGTGAGGAGTCCCGTCACCAGTTTCAAGTCTTTCTTGTCCAACTCGAGAAGCTGTTTAGCTTTCCTTGGCGAAAGACTTCCTAGCCTTTTCGCTTGCCTTTGTCCTGGCCCTTCATGCCAGTGAGATTTCAGTTCATCTGTTTCCCAGCGTCGAACCTCTTCTTTCAAATGGGCTTTGGAAAGTCCACAGAAGAGGTCTGGGCCGGAAAATTTTGTATTTGCCCCTTCTTTGGCAAGGCAATCTGCTTCTTCGTTGCCTTTAACTCCCTTGTGCAAATGTTATGTCAAAATCTCACCTTTGTTAGTTAGTTGTTACTCCACCAATAGCGACTCGTTTTTCGTGGGTTTCAAAATAACACACCATGTAAATGAGATTTTTGTGTAAGATCCCAGTTAAATAATTAATTACGATTATAACGGCTAATTTAAAAGCGAAGCAAGCTTATTTAGTGCAGCAAATTACATTAAATCAATGTTACGAAGAAATTCAAGGTAGCGTTCAAGTATTTTAACCATATAAATAATAATTATATTACAACGACTGGGTTTTCGATTTAGATAACATTGGTAACTCTCGAATTGGTATACGATTTAAAACCAAGGCTGTATTTTTTTCTCAAAGCGGCGGTCGTTTGAAAATGAATCATCCTTTCGCTCCAATTTTAATTTTAAGTCTTTGTGACCTTGAATTAGCAGTTCACCTTTTCGTATCACTTTAGATAACCACTTGCAATCGAAAGATAAGTACAATTTTATATTAAAATTATTTGTTTAAAGTGTCGGCTTATCAAAACGTTTAATTTTACTTTAATTTTGTTGAAGTTTTTACTAAAATCGGTCAAGTTTTTTTGTATAAATGTTTCAACGAAGTTAGTCATGGAAATTTGGTTGCTTTATGTCACTTCAACTGTCTAAAGTCGGTATAATGTTTTAACAAACACTTGTCATTTCTTCCGTTCGTCAAATCCAAACTGGTCGAAAAAGAGATGACAAAACAATTTATTAAACCATAGGCGTAACGAAGACAATATTTCAAGAGAAATTAAAAGTATATACGCTTGGTGACGTGTTATTTAGTCTTGAATAAAATGTCTACTTGTAATAAATATTTTAACGTAGTTCGCCATGGAAGTTTGGTTGCTATATGTCATTTCAACTGTCTCAAGTCGATATAATGTTTTAACAAACACTTGTCATTTCTTCCGTTCGTCAAATCCAAACTGGTCGAAAAAGAGATAAAAAAAAATTAAATCTCAAAAACATAGGTGTAATGAAAACAATATTTCTTGGGGGGTTTCACGTATGAAGGTTTTACGATGTGACTATTGAATACGACATTAAGTGAAATTTCTTCTTGTAATGAGCTGCGAAAGTGGAACAATTGGCATTTTTATCGGCGTTTGTACCGACTTAAATTGTAAACGTGTTTAACAGTTTTTCGATTGTTATCTTTCTAAGCCACTAGAAATCGTTTTAAGTAAAAAATTAAAAAAATAATATTAATTTATGCAAGGCTATTTGATTCCACTGCTATAAATCACGAACACCTTGATATTTATAGGTTATGTATTCTTCTTCCTGTAATGTTGACCTTTTATATACGTGTTTCCGGTTTCATGTCACTTTGACCTTCATATGCTAATTAAATGACTTAATAAATGTATTATTATTCTGATAACGGTCAGGTAGTTCACATTTATAACTGACTATTTATTTTGAAATGTAATTTATGCCGTTCTTTTACGTTTTCCATAGCATTCGTTAATATCCCTCAGTTAACTCTTTTTATTTGACAAACAGTGATGTCATTGTGTTTCGAAATTATTATCAAGCATCATTTAAATATTTGAAAAAAAAAATGTTTTTGTGATTACCTACTTTACATTTCACACGATTAACCAAAATAAGTATGCAAAAAATTGGAAAGTTTTATGTAACATATATGTATATAAAAAAAAATTATTGTTTGAATGTAGCAAATATCTACTTTGTAATGAAAAAACGAAAAACAAATTCAAGACATTATATATATTTTTTATTATTAACGTCACCAATAACTGCTCAAATTCCTTCTATATTTGATTATAAATTTTAATGTTTGACACGCTGTCAGATGTCAATGTCAAATGAGATGCATCTTTTGTGCGGATTTAAAAAAAAACCAAAAGAGTGAATTTCACAGAATCACGCAACCAAACTCAAATGTCAAACTTTTCAATTTTTACGACCATTTTACAAAAATATCTTCATTATACTTTCGCAGACACACGTGCACACATCTCATTCATTCCAATAATTACTTTTATTGCGCCACAGTTGGTAGCCTTTGCCTAAAGCCCCTGCTTCCGTCAGGTCCTTTCGGCATTCTCAGTACGTTTTCGCCATTTTGAAAGGCAGAACTGTTACTTCTCGACCTCGGGTTGCTATACTCCGACGAAGACGACATTCTCCTTGAGAAATTTTCGTTGCTGCTGGACATGCTGAAACGAAAATATTACGTGCCAATCATATGATACCACCAAGAGTTAAATATCACTAATTACGGAACACATACAAGCAGAAGAAAACAGTTGACAGCCTAGTGTTCATATTAAAATATAAAGGAAACAAATGAAGTTCTATTTATTACGAACCTGCATGCGCTCATCCTTCTCGGTACGAATAGCGACGACTCGCTGGAGTCTCGGCTGCTGGACGATAACCTTCTGGGCATGTACAGGAAGTTTGCCTCCGTGCTGGACGCACTGAGACGTCTCTGGAGCCACGCAGCGGGTTCAATGTAACGAGAGGGAAAGTGAGAAGACGACGATCCTCGACGCAATTTGCCTGAAACAGCGAAAAACGGTTTTTGTTAATTTTTGTCAAATTCAGCTTAAAAAACGTGAGTTGACATTTGCCAAAAATATTCTTAGATATTGATAGTCGGCATTTTTGACGGCTGGAAAATAACGCAGCATACTAGATTGTAGAAAACGAAAACTAGTCACTTTTTGAAAGCTGACATTAATAAAATAATAAATAACGCAGGTATTCAGATTGAAGAAAACAGAAATGTTTAAAAACATGAGTGAGCATTTAGCACTAACGAAAATATAAAAAATTTTCCATTAAAATAAGCCGAAACATTTAAAAGGTCAAATATGTTATTTGCATTTTTAAATTTTTGATTTACGATAAAACTATTTAAATTATGACCTTAGTGGTTTAAAAAGGTATTGATTTTGCTTTTATTTTAATCAAACATTGTAATTGTAACAAAATTCGTTTAATCGAAATTTTGAGGAAAGTTTGCGTAAAAGCACATAAAAACACACTAGGATAGAGTTTAGGTACTGTTGATTTTAATTAAAGTTTCTTAAGCACTTATTACACTATGCCTTTTTTCGGGCCAATTTTCATGGCTATTTTTTGGATGTTTTTCCTATGGAGGGTAGAGATATAGAGTACAATCTCTGTGTTAAACAAAATGTTCCTGAAAGTAGAAGAATACCGTTTTTAAAAAGAGCGTTTAAAGTTTTGATAAAAAGGACAAAGGATGTTGTGCATTTTTTGTTTTCTATTTAGGTTTTACTGGTAATACCAAACGATCATTAAACCCATGGTCACCTATGCTTCATTGATATGGTGGCCAAAAATGCAACAAATTTCGGCACAAAGTGCAGTTTGTCTGGGAATCACAGGGGCAACATTCACGTGCCCTACTGCAGGCGTAGAGGTAATGCTGAACCTTCCCCCATTGCACTTATGTGTAATGAAAGAAGCAGCAATCAGTGCCTTCAGACTGAGCCAGACAATAAATCTTAGAGCAGGAAATCGGATTGTACATTTGAAGATTTTGGAAAATATTTCCCTAGAATCCATGTCTAAGCCGACAGATATTATGCCAGTTAGGTAAAACTTCGAAATGCAGTTTGAAGTGGTCATAAACAACCACCAAGTTTTCACAGAGAACAAACCTCTACTATGAAGGGATGCTTTAGTGTGGTACAATGATGGATCCAAGATGAATGAAAGGGTTGGAGTGGGCGTTACAGGGCCGAACTTTAGGCTCTCAAAACCCCTTGGTAACACCCCAACTATCTTTCAAGCAGAATATGTGCCCAAGAGTGCATCGAAAGGAACACCCGAAGGGTAGAAATCTATATTTTATCAGATAGCTAAGCAGCACTAAAAGCTCTGAAATCATACAATTGTGAGTCTAAGCTGACTTGGGACTGTAAACAGTCCCTGAGACAACTGGCAGCGAACAATCATGTTACTCTGATGTGGATTCCAGGTCACAAAGGAGTTAAAGGCAACAAAGAAGCAGATTGCCTTGCCAAAGAAGGAAAAAAATACGCAATTTTCCGGCCCAGAACCCTTCCGTGGACATTCCAAAGCCCACTTGAAAGAAGAGGTTTGACGCTGGAAAACAGATGAAATGAAATCTCACTGGAATAAAGTGCCAAGACAAAGACAAGCAAAAAGGCTAGTAAGCCTTTTGCCAAGGAAAGCTAAACAGCTTCTCGAGTTGGATAAGAAAGACTTGAAATTGGTGACGGGACTTCTCACTGGACACTGAGGTACCCTCTGAGGTATCACCTTAAAAAGATGGGCAAAACAGAGAGTGATAGTTGCCGCTACTGCGAGAACTTTGCTGAAACTGCAGAACATTTGCTTTGCGAATGGCCAGCGCTTTTCTGCAAGAGGTTCAAGTTTTTGGAAGGGGCCTTCCTAAAGCCCTTCGATGTCAGAATAGCCTTTCGTACATGCGTATTTGTTTTAAATTATACCCACCGAGAGTAAGGCAGACAAATAGACACGAATAAGGCCTAGGGTTTTATTACGAGAAATTGGTGGCCGACGATGAACGAGTAAACATTTTTCGTTAAGTTTATGTTAAAATAACAATCAAAGATATTCCAAAAATTAGGCAGGAACTCTTGAAACGACTTTGTATCTGAAGCGAGAAGATTTTTAATAAAATTTTCGTTTTAAAAATACAATCAGAAATAAAAAATCGTACGGGAATTAATTGGGCCAATCCGGTCCTTTCTATTATATCTGCCGACGTTTGTAACAGCGCTAACAAATCCATTATAAATGAAAAAAGTGTTATATTGCTGCCAATAACCTTCGTTTTGATATATATATTTTTTAAAACGATTGTCAGTGTCAAGGTTACAAGATCACTGCTTATGGTTGTTAAAAAGAGCCGTTATGCAACCATCCATTCAAAGAATGCACGTCCATTGTACTATGTAGAACGTCAAAAAGCATCCAAGGGTAATTGACATTCAATGTTATCAATAACAAAAGATTTCGTAAAAACCATGTAAAAAAAACAATTGCGATTTAAAAAATTTACGTACACTTACAATGAAAATACTCGGACGATTCATTTATAAAATATACCAAAGGCGTAGAAATGGGAGGAAAAATGGAATAGATATAATTATGAGGGTGGTCCGACCTTAATGTGAAGATGGCAGCACTCATCAACAAAAGCTAAGGAATCTGGTTGCACATCTTTTGACAGGTATTCATCAAAATTTCAGCCATTTTAGACGAGCAGTTGGTGTTCGACAATCGTTTGAATGAGTCAATGTGAGTGTTTTTGTGAAAATGAAAAAAATCAAGTAGCGAGCTGTCATTAAATATTTATTTTTGAAAGGCAATCCTCCCACGCAAACCAAAGATGAGTTGGACGCTGTGTACGGGGACTCTGCACCATCATTTACCATCGAGAAATTTTGGTCAGCTAAATGTAAACGTGGCCGTACCAGCTTGGGAGACGTTGCTCACGTTAGACCAAAATTGTGTTCGAAGGAACATTTCCAACGCTCTGTTGGCGCAAATTAGATGCAATAAAACGAAGTTTTGGCGCCGATTAATAACTGTAAATGAAATTTCGATACACCATTATACGCAAGGTAAGGGTATAAACGTAGATGGTAGATACCTCAACCACCTTCGTTTCGCCGATGACATAGTAATTATTAGCACTAACTTGAAAGAACTACAAGAAATGTTAAGGGATCTAAATTTGAAGTCTAGTATGGTAGGTTTAACAATGAACATCGAAAAAACAAAAATAATGACCTCAGAAGAAGGAAACATACATAGAAGACCAAATTGTTCCAAAAGTACAAGAATACATTTATCTAGGACACGAAATACAACTAGGAAAAAACAATCAAACAGCAGAAATATCAAGAAGAATACTATTAACTTGGGAAGCAGTAGGAAAACTAAATACCATAATAAATAACAACGATATACTAATCAATCTCAAAAGGAAAGTATTTAATACGTGCATCCTGCCAGTCATGACCTATGGTATGGATACCATACCAATGACGATAAACTCGGCAAATAGATTAAGAAGAACACAGAGAGCCATCGAGAGAAAAATTCTGGTCTTAGGGATCATATAAGAAACAAAGTCATTAGAGACAAGACCAAAGTAGAGGACGTGATCTCGAGCATAAGTAAGCTAAAATGGAGCTGTGCGGGACACGTAGTCAGACAAGAGAATGAAAGGTGGACAAAATAACTGTTACAATGGAGACCTAGAAAAAACAAAAGAAGTGTGGGGCGACCGCAACAAAGATGGATTGATGACATCAAGAAAAAAGCAGGAAAGAGATGGTATCAAAAAAAGCACAAACTGTTTTTTGGGATAGTTGTTAGTATTTTTGACCCTATCTACTTTTTTATATATTTGTGCTCGTTAAGATTGCACTAGAAAAGTCCGCAAGAACAGCAGCTGTACCAGCCCAGGTATTTGGATCGTGGGACCCAAGTCTGTTACTGGCATATGCTGATGATATTGACGGTAATTAGTGATGATAAGTTGAAAAAATGATTTTGCGATGGTCCACAAATTCGTATTTTACTCGAGGACGAAAATTTCATTGAACGACTATAAAAAAGCAGCTCGGCAAAGTTAGCCAAAGATTTCGGATTTGTTGAAGGCTAAAACAACGAAAGAAAGTAGAAAACAAAAGAGAAATCCGCTGCAAAGATCATTCGATTTGATCATTTCACTAACAACTTGGAATTTTAAACTCGAATGGACCAAAAAGGCACTATATTTAGATTGAAAGCTTCAAAATAAGTAAAAAATCTGTTTTCATAAGTTCAAAACGCACTAGTACTTTCGCGATTTACTCGAAACACAAGCCCGACGGAGCAAAACGGACTCCTGGTTCGGATTCAGGGCATCGAAAAACATAAAAAAGGAGGTCTGGTCAAAAGTACTGGCAACTTTTTTTGTGTGTGTCGGTGTTATCTTCAAAAAAACTATTACAGGAGCATACTACGCATCATTACTTGACAAGTTAAAGGCAGAAACTGCGAAATATGGCCACATTTACAAAAAAATATTCTGTTTCATATCTTAGTGGTTGCCATGGTGAAAATCCACAAATTGTGGTTTAAACTGCTTGACCACCCTCCTTACTCACCGGATCTAGTCACAAGCGATTTTTTTTGTTTCCTTATCTGAAAGATTTTCGGAAAATGAGGGGGCTAAAGAGATGGGAGCATCGCTGTGAGAAGTGTGAAGACTTACACAGAGACTATGTAGAACAATAAAAATAAATTTAAAGAAAAAATGTTTTGTATCATTGTTACGTTGGAAACTTTTCAGGCCACCCTTGTACGAGGGTTACCTCAATCCCTTTTCCAACAAGACACAACGCTCGTCTGCATACAGCAAGAGTTACTACAAAGTTCTCATTAGAAAATAACGTGATCCTGCTTTCATGGCCTTCTCGCTCTCCAGACTTTTTACCAGTTGAAAATGAGTGGAATATGATCGCAATCGAATTCAAGAAGCATTGAATAATATTCCTCGGGATACCGTAAATGCACAAGAAACCGTGACGGGATTAAATAACTAATGAATTATTTTATTTTTAACACGCTTATATTAGTTTCACCTGTATCTTGTATGTATGTATGTTTGTAACTGACTCTTTGGCCTCGATTTTGCCCTACTTTAAGCGATCAGATTTAATTTAAACTTTGCACACTTGTCAAAGACCGACGACAATGCAATTAGTCGATCAAAATATCCGATTATCCTGATTACTTTCGCCAGGATTTATAAATTTCTACAGGGATCCTTTGCATAAGAGTAAGAGAGATAGAAATTGTGCATGAACTACGCATGCGCGCAGAACAAATATTAAAACAGTTCATCGCATCGGTGGTTCAGTGGTAGAATGCTCGCCTGTCATGCCCGAGTTCGATTCCCGGCAGATGCATTCTTTTTGTGCTTTTACCATTTAATACATAATTTTTTTAGTGAGTAAAACAAATCAAACTAGAATGCGAAAAATAAATTATAGTTTAAAAAAACTAAAAAACACCCTTTTAGAGTTAATCAAACTAAAAAGTAAAAAATAATTTTTAACATAGGAATAAAATTACTGACGAGAAAATTAATGTCATTGTTCTAAAAGCGTAGGGTGCTTTGTATAACATTTTTAAACTAACTCTGCGTTTCGAAAAGAAAGCACCGCACGCTTTTAGAACAATGACATTAATTTTCTCGTCAGTAATTTTATTCCTATGTTAAAAATTATTTTTTACTTTTTAGTTTGATTAACTCTAAAAGAGTGTTTTTTAATTTTTTTAAACTATAATTTATTAAGTTTAGTTAAACACAATCTGTATAAATTTTATTAAAATTAATCAATTTTTACCATGTGTTCAGATTTTTTTGAAAGTCCGTAATTATACATAAAGTAAAAGGAGATACAGTCAAACAAAATTTATTAAATGAATCACTGGCCGAATAAATTATACGGGGTGAGTCACAGATGCATAGATGCAGAGTAATTTTCTTGGTACCATTTTTTTTTAATGAAACCATACACCGGGACTTGTTTTTTATGTAACAAAACAAGCATTTTTTTTTAGAAAATCCAGATATGCACCAGGTGTCCTGTGTAAGGATAGACGCAGACTGTATGTGGGTTACAAGTCACAAAATTTGAAAAAACGCATTTTTTATGAACGATAAATGAATTCAATGATTTACAAAAAAAAACATACGTTTAGTGTGATCATTTGTTTTGAATGTTGAGAGTAGAAAAGAGGATGATATTAAGTCAGTATTTTTAAAATTAAAATTGATCAGCGCATTCAATAATTTAAAATAAAAAAAAAACCAAACATATACACATAGGGTGATCCAAAATTGTGGATTTTTATTGGAACTGTTTGAACAGTAAACAGTAAACGTTTTGAGTGTTAGTGTCGTAGTGTGTCTTTTTTGAGACAAAACATACTTACAGGGTGGTTCAATATTTGGTTTTTTTTTTGGGACAATTACCGTATTTTCATTAGTTTTGGGTGTTAAGGTTGTGAAGAGTCCGTTATTTAGTAAGTTAGTCACCAAAAACGGTGGAATACTAATTTCTCAACGCAGTAAAATAATATATAAAGTTACTTACCACGCGGGTCAAATTTCTTCAGGTCTTCCGCTTCTGAGCTACTTTGACAAGAGGACGATACGTAATCGGAATCTGACAAAATTTTATTGTTGACGTTGTTGTTGTTGTTAGTTTTTTTGTTGGTGGTTTTCTTTTTTCTTTCGGGATGCGGTACATTGTTCAGTTCGTACACTTTGAAAGGTTCTCCGAATCCGTTCTGCAATCGAATCGCGGTCCTCGCCGATTCGGAATGAACGAATTCGACAAGGGCGCACACCATGCCGGCCAACGAGGGGTTCTTGTTGATGAACTGCCGTACGTCGGCCGGAATCGGGTTGCCAGGTCTCAGGATTCGGATCAGTGCTAATTCGCCGCACGATCTGAACAATTCGGCCACGTTTTCTATGGTCGGCTTGTCGATGGGCATGTGGACGGCGACCACCGTCCTGGAGGGGGTCGTTTCGTCAAATTGTGGCAACGGTTCCAATCGTCTGAGCTTCGTACCGGCCTCGTTGATCTCCAATTTGACGGATCCGGCCAGAGCGTGAGCCACAACCCGCCAATCTTTCGTGAGGTGCTTCACTCGCTTGAAGCTGGATATCAATTTGAGCGAGACGTACCCCTCTTTGTTCCGTTTGACGTGCTTCAGCAGAAAGGCGTCCTTGGTGATGTTGGCGTCGGAAAAGTAAAATTCCACTTGTTGGACTATCTTGTCGGACAAATCCGCGGATGGAGGAGTGAACGGTGGTTCGGTGACTTCGGGGGTTACTTCGCATCCGGAGTCTTTACCACCCCCGTGCGAGCCGGTGTCAGAGGAGCTGTCGCTTAGGTCTGCCATGTGGGCGCCCTCGTCTTCGGTGGACGCTTCGCGTTGTTTCTTATCGAAAGAAAGCGACACGTCGCTGTCTATGGAAGAGATGCTGTCTCTGGTTTCCATCAATTTCGTCGGGGAGATCAGTTCGCCGGCTCGCTCCAATTCCGATTGGATTTCCTGACACGGGGACGGCATATCCTTCCCGAAATCAACTTACAACTATTATCACAAAATATCACAAAAAAAATATACGTGTTAAGCAGTCTTGGTGGCACTAGAGACGACGTGCAAATATAGGTCACACGAAGTGTATCGTCGTTTGCTACTGCCAGACACTTTCGCGTTGTTTGACCTAGCTTGGAAGTACTGAACGGAGGCCTGGTGCGGCGACGTTTTATAGCGATAGGGGGGCGCCCCACCTCTCTGTCGGCTGTGCGAAGCCGGTCGTGTGTGTACGATTTTTCAGGTGAGGTTAAGGTTTTTCGGTTGTATTTTTTCGCGCGTCAAGGGTGGTCGTCGAATCGCTTTTTCATTTTTTCTATCTGTACGGGGCGAGCATGGAATAATTATTTGCCATATGATCTGGTCGCAAACTGTGCTCGATTTAAAAATAGTTGTAACTATACAGAGTGTCCCGAAGTTTAAGAATTTAAGGACCTTGTGTATGAAAATAATTTGCTAATTATTTGGAAGTGGGGTCCACCTCATTTTTAAAGAAAAACCATAGAAAATAAACATTTTCAATAAAAAAAATTTTAAATCTCTGGAAATTTCACGACAGATTTATTATTTAAAAAAAAAAAATTTGTTTTGTTTGACAGTACATAAAACCATTTTTGACATGTTTTTCGTAAACTTTTAATGTTAACCCCTTTTTAAATGTTACTTTTTTTGAAAACTGCCCAAAATACAAGCAATTTGAAAAAAAATTATGTTAATTAAAATACATACATTTAGTCACGCCTTTTTCCCTTAGAGGTAGGCTTTATCTAACCGAGTCACTCCGGCTATACTTCTCAGACTACGCATCTCCACAGCATTAATCCTATTTTCATGCTTTTTCTGCCAAACGCAACATTTACTACCATACATAAGTGTAGGAACCAAGTGTTTTACAACCCTTTTAAAAAAAATTCAGAACTTTGAGTCTTCAGCCATTCATCTACCGCCGACATCATCACTTATATCATCAACAAAGCGGATTCCACGAAGATGTTCTTTTAATTTTGGAAATAGATGGTAGTCGCTGGGGGCTAAATCTGGAGAATAAGAGGTTGTTCAAAATTTTAAAATTTCGCATTGTAAATGGCAGCCTGCTTTGTATTTTGGATTCTGGATCAAAGTGATGAACCCATGTTTCGTCGACCGTAAGAAATTTTTGCCTAAATTCATCGGGATTCCTGTTAATGATCTCCAAATTTGTCTCCGCTGCAATCTGGCGAACACGCTTCCGGTCTGCCGTCAGCATTCGTGCAACCCAACGTGCAGAGAGTTTTTTGTGATCCAATTCTTGATGTTAAATTTGTTCAACGCTTTCAATGTCTCTACCATAGCCTTGACTGTAATTCTTCTGTCATTTAATACCATGTCATGGACTTAATTCACATTTTCTTTGGTCACCACAATTTTGGGGGCTCCTGCAACTGGTGCATGTTGACAGGACTCTCTTTCCAGTTTAAAATCTCGTGACCAGTTCTTGATTACCTGGTACGAAGGAGCAAAGTTACCCAATACTTCTACCAAATCCTCATAACTTTCTTACGGTGATAACTCCTTTTTACAGAGGTACTTTATCGCCCCTCTTATCTCAATATTGTCCATTTTTATAAAATCACGCACACCTCAATGGAAAAAAATTAACATTTAGCATACACGAACTGATGCGCTTATGCTAATTGGCACACACTAATGTCATACAATAAGCATTTGCCTGTCACTTTATTTTCATTTGTCATTCAACGCCAACTATGTTAGACACAACAATTTTGTGAAGTATCCTCGTATGAAGCCAGCATTAATTTTCAGAAAATTGTTTGAGCAATAACATCGATAAAATGGCAACTAATTAGCAACAAATTCTTGTGTTGATTTTGCTGACTTTTCACTGCTAGCTTGATAGAGCTGTTTAACTCTTTCGGTCACCTTGTGTACAATTGTACCGCGTTACTTCAGCGTCCCACCGATTGGGTGTTGGTAAACATTTTTGTTGTTTGTGGTCATTTCTGTAACGGCAACTAACTTAATTTCCAAATAAAATCACCAATTGCTGTGTTAGTCTAACGAACTTGAGGATCCAATAGATGAAGAGAGTGATATGGATCAAAGGATGATGTAACATATACAGACAATATGGAGTTAAGGAAGCCGAGGAAAAATGTTTACGTTATGTACGGAAGCACTTATCAAAATGGGATCAGAAACGGACCGAAAAAGATGAAGATCTTCGTCTGAGGAACAAAAAGGTTCGACCGTTGGCTGAAGTTAAATTTGATAATATTAGTCATTTGCCACAAGATACTCAAGGACCCTTACCAGTTCGCTGTAAAGGTATTGGGTGTTTAGGAAAATCATGATGGATGTGTTCAAAGTGCAACATGCATCTCTGCCTAAAAAAAGACAGAAATTGTTTTACTAGTTTTCACCAAAAATAAACATTTTAGTTTACATTTTTTGGCTGAGTTGTTATCGTTTTGTATAAATCAATATCCATCAATAGAGATCTTAAAGCAATCGTCAATTGGGGAACCGACAATCTTGTTCAGTTCAACGCCCAAAAAACACAAAGTGCCACGTTTTCCAAGAAAGTGAATTCCTCAAATCATCCCATCGCAATGTCTGGAAATACCCTTGAACCAAGTCCCTCCATCTCGATTTTGGGAGTCACGGTGTCCAATAATATGTCTTGGCACGACCATGTTGCTAACATCGCAAAGTCGGCAGGCCAGAGGCTAGGTTTTCTGTGGAAAGCCAGAAAGTTTTTTACTCCTGATCAACTGTTGACGACGTTCAAGGCTCAAATCCGACCTCTACTGGAGTATTGCTCGCACATTTGGGGTTCAGCACCAAGGCATTCTCTTCGTCTTCTAGATTTCATTCAGAAAAGAGCCATTCGCTTGATAAACAGCTCAACTCTCACAGATACCCTTCACCCTCTAGATTATAGAAGAAGAGTTGCAGACCAGTCATTGCTCCACAGATATTTTCATGGCAGATGCTCCAGAGAAATAAAAACTCTTGTACCACCATTGGCCACATTCGACCGAAGAACTCGGCACGCTGATCAGTATCACCCATTTACTCTCAAGATTGACACAACAAGGACCAATCTTCATCAAGAATCTTTCTTTTACAGGGCTGCTACGGAATGGAATAAGCTTCCAAAATCAGTTTTTTCAGAGAACTATGACCTGCAACTTTTTAAAAAGCGTGTCCACAATCATTTCCTTTCTATAATCCCTTCCCCTTCTAATAGTCGCAGTGCGGGCCGTCCACGGCCCACACGATAGGTCTACCCTTTTTGCGACTATTTTCATAAAAAAAAAAAAAACTTATTATTTTTTAACAAATCTTTTCTCGAGTAATTTTGTCTACAATGGTAGACATTTTTTTTCTTCGTGTACAAATATTTTATTTAAAAAAAATATTGTAATAATAATCTAATGCTCTCATTTAAAAAAAAACAATTTACTTTAAAAAAAATTAATTGTGACTAAAAGGGTCAATAAAGTTGTTCAGTTTGGATATCGTTATTTTTGGAATATTGTTTTTAACACACTTAGCAACAATAATTTCATTTTCATTCGTTATGTTTGATATACGTACTCAAGATAAAAAAAATAATTTAAATGTAAGTATTTTTCAGAAATTTAAATGGCAGAAAAATATATTCACGAACTTCCATTTGCCTAAAAACATGTTTTATTCTTAAAAAGTATTTTAAATTTCGCTCCTTAAATTGCCAAAAAAATATAGCCCTTGCACCCGCGTCCTTAAAGTTGTGTACGATTACTTTTTGTATATTTGAATAAGCACGTTCGCAAAACAATTTTTATTTCATTTACAAAAACAGCATTTATTTGCTAAATAAATAAAATATAGGTAAAAGAAATATTTTTTCACAATTTTTAAATCATAAAGCATTTCATAACCGAATTTTGTTACATTTTTATTTCGGTCACAGATAAGCAAATTTAATTTTTAACTTCCCTGTGGGAAGTTATAGTAATGGGTCTAATTTTGCGAATCCCGAATTTTGACATAACTCCACATTTCAAGGTCCCCAGAGTCAAATACAATAGTTTTTAAGTTTGTGTGTGTGTGTGTATGTAAGTATATAAGTATGTGCGTATGTGCGTTCGGAATTATTTTTCGTCTCGATTATCTCGAGAACAAAAAATGATATCGGCGTGGGACTAATTGCATTCGACGCATAATTACGCAACTTGGAACTGATTAGATTTTCAGAAAAATCGGTCATGCTGTTTTTTATGGAGAATCAAAAAACTGAAAAAAATGATAAACTTTCGGTATTATTTTTCGTTTCGATTATCTCGAAAACAAAAAATGATATCGACGTGGGACTAATTGCATTCGACGCATAATTACGCAACTTGAAACTGATTAGATTTTCAGCAAAATCGATCAAGATATTTTTTTTTGGAAAATCTAAAAACTGAATAAAATGGTAAACTTTTGGAATTATTTTTCGTCTCGATTATCTCGAGAACAAAAAATAATATAGGCGTGGGACCAATTGCATTCGACGCATAATTACGCAACTTGGAACTAATTAGATTTTCAGCAAAATCGGTCATGCTGTTTTTTATGGGGAATCAAAGAACTAAAAAAAATTATAAACTTTCGGAATAATTTTTCGTTTCGATTATCTCGAAAACAAAAAATGATATCGACGTGGGACTAATTGCATTCGACGCATAATTACGCAACTTGGAACTGATTAGATTTTCAGCAAAATCGGTCATGCTGTTTTTTATGGGGAATCAAAAAACTAAAAAAAATTATAAACTTTCGGAATAATTTTTCGTTTCGATTATCTCGAAAACAAAAAATGATATCGACGTGGGACTAATTGCATTCGACGCATAATTACGCAACTTGAAACTGATTAGATTTTCAGCAAAATCGATCAAGATATTTTTTATGGAAAATCAAAAAACTGAATAAAATGGTAAAATTTTGGAATTATTTTTCGTCTCGATTATCTCGAGAACAAAAAATGATAACGACGTTAGACCAATTGCATTCGACGCATAATTACGCAACTTGAAACTGATTAGATTTTCAGAAAAATCGGTCATGCTGTTTTTTATGGAGAATCAAAAAACTGAAAAAAATGATAAACTTTCGGTATTATTTTTCGTTTCGATTATCTCGAAAACAAAAAATGATATCGACGTGGGACTAATTGCATTCGACGCATAATTACGCAACTTGAAACTGATTAGATTTTCAGCAAAATCGATCAAGATATTTTTTTTTGGAAAATCTAAAAACTGAATAAAATGGTAAACTTTTGGAATTATTTTTCGTCTCGATTATCTCGAGAACAAAAAATAATATAGGCGTGGGACCAATTGCATTCGACGCATAATTACGCAACTTGGAACTAATTAGATTTTCAGCAAAATCGGTCATGCTGTTTTTTATGGGGAATCAAAGAACTAAAAAAAATTATAAACTTTCGGAATAATTTTTCGTTTCGATTATCTCGAAAACAAAAAATGATATCGACGTGGGACTAATTGCATTCGACGCATAATTACGCAACTTGGAACTGATTAGATTTTCAGCAAAATCGGTCATGCTGTTTTTTATGGGGAATCAAAAAACTAAAAAAAATTATAAACTTTCGGAATAATTTTTCGTTTCGATTATCTCGAAAACAAAAAATGATATCGACGTGGGACTAATTGCATTCGACGCATAATTACGCAACTTGAAACTGATTAGATTTTCAGCAAAATCGATCAAGATATTTTTTATGGAAAATCAAAAAACTGAATAAAATGGTAAAATTTTGGAATTATTTTTCGTCTCGATTATCTCGAGAACAAAAAATGATAACGACGTTAGACCAATTGCATTCGACGCATAATTACGCAACTTGAAACTGATTAGATTTTCAGAAAAATCGGTCATGCTGTTTTTTATGGAGAATCAAAAAACTGAAAAAAATGATAAACTTTCGGTATTATTTTTCGTTTCGATTATCTCGAAAACAAAAAATGATATCGACGTGGGACTAATTGCATTCGACGCATAATTACGCAACTTGAAACTGATTAGATTTTCAGCAAAATCGATCAAGATATTTTTTATGGAAAATCTAAAAACTGAATAAAATGGTAAACTTTTGGAATTATTTTTCGTCTCGATTATCTCGAGAACAAAAAATGATAACGACGTTAGACCAATTGCATTCGACGCATAATTACGCAACTTGAAACTGATTAGATTTTCAGAAAAATCGGTCATGCTGTTTTTTATGGAGAATCAAAAAACTGAAAAAAATTATAAACTTTCGGTATTATTTTTCGTTTCGATTATCTCGAAAACAAAAAATGATATCGACGTGGGACTAATTGCATTCGACGCATAATTACGCAACTTGAAACTGATTAGATTTTCAGCAAAATCGATCAAGATATTTTTTATGGAAAATCTAAAAACTGAATAAAATGGTAAACTTTTGGAATTATTTTTCGTCTCGATTATCTCGAAAACAAAAAATGATATCGGCGTGGGACCAATTGCATTCGACGCATAATTACGCAACTTGAAACTGATTAGATTTTTAGCAAAATCGTTTAAAATATTTTTTATGGAAAATCAAAAAACTGAATAAAATGGTAAACTTTCGGAATTATTTTTCGTCACGATTATCTCGAGAACAAAATATGATATCGACGTGGGATCAATTGCATTCGACGCATCATTACGCAACTTAGAGCTGATTAGATTTTTAGCAAAATCGGTCGAGCTGTTTTTTTATGGAGAATAAAAAAACTGAAAAAAATAGTAAACTTTTGGAATTATTTTTCGTCTTGATTATCTCAAGAACAAAATATGATATCGACGTGGGACCAATTGCATTCGACGCATAATTACGCAACTTGAAACTGATTAGCTTTTTAACAAAATCGGTCGAGCTGTTTTTTATGAAATGAAGAATTAAAAAACTGAAAAAAATAGTAAACTACCTGAATTTTGCAATTTAAAAATTATACTATTTTTAATACAGAATTTTAAGATCTTTTGAATATGATTTTATTATTGACTGCTGGAACTGATAATATGATTATTGCATTTTAGGAATATTTGTATGAAAATTATTATGACAATATTTTTAATAATAATAATTATAACAAAAAATATGGTATTTTTTCATTCTTTCCACTGGGAAGTTAGTCGTGTGGATCTCTCGGGTCGCAGCCAGACCACTGATATTTAGGATCCGTTACAGGTGAGCGAATTTTAAGTTTATGTCAGGTTACAGATGAGCAACGTCTCTGGATCCGTAATTGGCGTGACGAGACTCGTTTTTTTTTTCGTTAACGACGCGCATTCAAACTTGTACACTTGCGAAGCTTTAACTTTTTAATAAATTGTGTATTTTATTTCAGCATACAACCGTCTTAGATTTTGTGCGCCTCATTGATAACCATTAAAAATTCAAGATTACAAATCGACCAAGGTTACCAACTTAAGTAAGCGAAATTATCGATATGTTTAATAATATCTAATGTAAATGAAGGTATACGAGCATCTTTTACTGCGGTGACCGTTAGTCAAATGAGATAAATCGACACTGTTGCCATATTTTCTCTGCGGTATAAAATTAAGAAACTTGACGACAGTTGAGAATGGATTCTAAACGATTTTAATCTTGGATCTTTTCATAATAATGCATTTAATAACGCATATAACTAGAGCTGCCGAACACCATTTAATCTTGACCACAGAACTCAAACAACTAGAAGGCCAATATCATAATATATAAGCGTGCCCTACCGTTGCATATAGTGATACAAATGAATGAATGAATGATACAAATATACTCAGACAGGAACAGGTTGACTCCATCAATAGAGATCTTGAAGCAATCGTCGAGTGGGGAACCAACAATCTTGTTCAGTTCAACGCCCAGAAAACACAAAGCGCCACGTTTTCCAAGAAAGTGAATTCCTCAAATCGTTCCATCTCAATGTTAGGAAATACCCTTGAATCAAGTCTCTCCATCTCGATTTTGGGAGTCACGGTGTCTAATAATGTGTCTTGGCATGACCATGTTGCTAACATCGTAAAGTCAGCAAACCAGAGCTAGGTTTTCTGTGGAAAGCTAGAAAGTTTTTTACTCCTGATCAACTGTTGACGACGTACAAGGCTCAAATCTGACCTCTCTGGAGTATTGCTCGCATATATGGGGTTCAGCACCAGGGCATTCTCTTCGCTTTCTAGATTCCATTCAGAAAAAGGCCATTCGGTTGATAAACAGCTCAACTCTCAAAGATACCCTTCACCCACTAGAACATAGAATAAGAGTTGCAGACCAGACATTACTCTACACATGGCAGATGCTCCAGAGAAATAAAAACTCTTGTACCACCATTGGCACCATTGTACACTGTAGTTCTCGCAGATAATCTAGAAGACCCAGTTCTCTGTAGACTCTTCAAGTTATCATACAGCAAAGGAGTATTTTCGACCATGTGGAAAAACGCTAAAGTCCAACCGATTCCGAAAAAAGGAAATAAGACTATTCCTGCAAATTATCGCCCTATTGCATTGCTCTCAGTCATATCCAAAGTTATGGAAAAAGCGATTAACACAGAACTTATCAAATATCTGGAAAAATTTGAGATAATCCATGACAGACAATATGGATTTCGACAACTTCGGTCTACTGGAGATTTGCTGGCTTATGTCACTTAGCTCTGGACAAACACTATTGAAAAGTTTGGTGAATTCCGTGCAATAGCCTTGGATATATCTAAAGCCTTTGACCGCGTTTGGCACCAGGCATTGTTAAGTAAATTATCTGCCTACGGTCTCCCAACCAAACTGCGCCAATGGCTCTTGAGCTTCATGCAAGATCGCTCCTTACATGTGGCAGTTGAAGGTATTTCTTCTGATGCGTTTAAAACCAATGCCGGGGTCCCCCAGGGTTCCATCCTGTCCCCCACCTTATTTCTTTTACACATCAACGACCTCTTGAAAACCACCACGAACCCCATTTACAGTTTCGCAGACGATAGCACACTTGTCTCAACTTTCACATCCTATCGATCACTTTCGGTAAATGATACAAATAGACTCAGGCAGGAACAGATTGATTCCATCAATAGAGATCTTAAAGCAATCGTCGAGTGGGGAACCAACAATCTTGTTCAGTTCAACGCCCAAAAAATACAAAGTGCCACGTTTTCCAAGAAAGTGAATCCCTCAAATCATCCCATCACAATGTCCGGAAATACCCTTGAACCAAGTCCCTCCATCTCGATTTTGGGAGTCATGGTGTCCAATAATATGTCATGGCATGACCATGTTGCTAACATCGCAAAGTCGGCAAGCCAGAGGCTAGGTTTTCTGTGGAAAGCTAGAAAGTGTTTTACTCCTGATCAACTGTTGACGACGTACAAGGCTCAAATCCGACCTCTACTGGAGTATTGCTCGCACATTTGGGGTTCAGCACCAAGGCATTCTCTTTGTCTTCTAGATTCCATTCAGAAAAGAGCTATTCGCTTGATAAACAGCTCAACTCTCACAGATACCCTTCACCCTCTAGAACATAGAAGAAGAGTTGCAGACCAGTCATTGCTCCACAGATATTTTCATGGCAGATGCTCCAGAGAAATAAAAACGTTTGTACCACCATTGGCCACATTCGGCCGAAGAACTCGGCACGCTGATTAGTTTCACCCATTTACCTTTAATATTGACACTACAAGGTCCAATCTCCATCAAGAATCCTTCTTCTACTGGGCTGCTACGGAATGGAACACGCTTCCAAAATCAGTTTTTCCAGAGGACTATGACCTGCAACTTTTTAAAAAGCGGGTCCACAATCATCTCCTTTCTATAATCCCTCCCCCTTCTAATAGTCGCAGTGCGGGCCGTCCGCGACCCACACGACACCTTTTTGCGACTATTTTCAGTAAAAAAAAATACTTCTAATAATACAGATCCAGTTTAATGATACTTTTTATTCATTTTGTCTGGTGATACTGTATAAAAAGTATCACTCCAACTATCTTAATTGGTGCCTAAATTTTTGTGTGTGCTAAAATCGTGTTGTGTAAGCTGCTAAAAAACTTCATGATTATCGATAATGCCACCCACTATTATTGCCAATTAAAAATTCCCCAAACATAAATCGTATTTATTGTTGATGACTGGTTTTTGGTTTTTTCTGTTTTTTCCAAAATCGAGATAAATTCAAAGACGCGACAACGTCGTGCCGCTTTGGAAGACACGCCGCGAACAAGTTTCACCTTTCTTATGTCATGGTCGAGTGCGTGACCTACCTCAATTGGTAACAGCAATAATTTCTTCTTTTTTTTTCTTATTGCGCGCGGCGCAGCGCAATGTCCTTGCCTCATTCTCAATGAAAACGTCCGCGGAAAGTTTTTACGATTTTTTTTTATTCACACGGTCTACGGCGAAAAGGTCACTCGCTTTTCTTTGGATTCTTCTCAAACAATTCGGATATTTTACGAACTGTAAGAATATAATTTTATGCAAAATCGCCATGTTGAATTGTTAAAAATTGGTCGGGTTGGTTTACAGGGAAAGTAGCTCGTCTGGACACATTTCGAATAGAAAATGTGATGAAACAATTGCGCTCATGCTTGTAAGAAAAATATAAAATACAATCAAGTATTTCCATAAGTTGAAACACATTTAACTTATCAAAGACAATTTCAATAATCTTGGACAAATTGGAGGGTTATTTTTATACCCAAAGCTTCCATAATGTGAACCTAAATTTAAGATGAAGTTCCTTTTGTGTTAAGTATCCTCGTGTTATTCTACATATAAACTTGTCTTCGCTGAACAGAACAGAAACGACTCAGGGAATCCGGATTCATAATATAATATTTCCAAAGAAACGACTCTGAGAATACAAATTCATAATGTAATATTTCCAAAGTTCCACTAGATTTGATCGCTGCACTGGCCAGGTCTTTGGGTATTGGCTCCATGGACTGACCGTGATCTTAAGTCGGAAGTCAAGTCGCAAACAATCAAAGCAGCAAGATTATCGGGATTCCTACGAGATGTGATATGGAGGAACAAGCACATGTCTATAGCGTGCAAAACAAGAATCTATAAGACCTGCGTAAGACCGGTAATGACCTACGCTACTGAAACGAGGGCAGAAACAGCAGCAACAAAGAGAATTTTAAGAGCAGCCGAAATGAGAACCCTAAGGACCATAACAGGACATACTTTACTCGACAGGCAGAGGAGCGAACACATCAGAGCTACCTGCGGCATTCAAGATGTAGTAAGATGGTCCAGAGTCCGAAAGAGAGCTTGGAGGGATCATGTGGACAGAATGCCTGGAAACCGCCTCGTAAGAGCTGCTAAGCACAACAAGCCTGAAGGTAACAGACCACCAGGACGACCGCCCAAGAGGTGGCACGAGAGCTGGACATCAGAATCCCAGTTGCGGCTGCTATGAGTGCTAATATATGAGAAAAAACAAGGCAAATGTCTTAAGAAAAAGAAGAAGAAGAAGAAGAAGAAGAAGAAGAGGACTGACCAAAGTGGCTATCCCCTCTCTATAGACTTAGCACAATGGTTGATCCCTTTTCTTCTTCTTTTTCTTCTAATGCATATCCACTAACGGATGTTTGCGATAACATTTTCCATTGCTTCTCTGTTCTTTGCGGTGTGTATTAGTATATCGTGTAGCCCTGTCCACTGTCTGATATTTCGCAGCCGAGACATTTTTTTTCTTCCGGCCTTTGATCTTGCCTTCGATCAACATATGCAAGAATTGATATTTCGTGTTTCGCATTATATGTCCCAAATATGCCGTTTTGCTCTTCTTAATCAATTCAAACAGTTCACGTTGTTTGTTGACACTTCTTAGAACTTCTTCGTTTGTTAGTCGGGCCGTCCAAGGTATCTTGAGGATTCTGCGATACAGCCACATTTTAAAATCCTCTTATTTCTTAATTACAGTCGCCTTCAATGTCCAACCATACGTACCGTAAAGGAGCACCGACCAAACGTAGCACTTCATGAATGTGAGTCTAAGGTTAAGGTCGAAATCGGAATAGGTAAGCACTCTTTGAAACCTCAGGAATGCCTGACGAGCTTGTTTAATGCGACAGTTTATTTCCTTGTCCGATGTCCATTCTTCGAAAAACCAAATGCCCAAGTACTTAAATTTGTCTACTCTTTCAATGGGCTTTGCGTTTAATGTTATGGTGGAATTTTCAAACATATTTAGGTTTCTTGAGATGATCATAAACTTTGTTTTTTTGGTGTTGATATTTTAACCCATTGATTTGCTCTGTTCTCCTACTTTGTTGACAAGTTGTTGTATATTATCAGCGATTAAGACCATATCGTCGGCATAACGGATATTGTTAATCCACGTTTTTTTTTTTCAAAGACAGTATTTGGCTGACTCTCTTTATAGATGCTCTCCACAGACTGAGGATAGGGGCAGGGACCCTTCTCCATAGACATAGAAGTTATCCCTGATGCGCTCTTAGCATGGTGGCTTACCTTTTTTTATAGATAAGAGGACTCAACCCTTCCTATTTTCTACTTAGCAAGAGGGCTAAACCCTGTTTATATACTGAACATGGGGGTTGACCCGTTGCCATAAACACGAAAGCTATCCTCTCCCTATTATGTACTTGGCAAAAGGGGCTTTAACCTGTTCATGGACTGAGCATGGGGCTCACCATTTGCCCTAGACATGGAGGTAATCCCCTACCTATTGTGTACTTAATAAAGCGGCTGAACCCTCTCTCTAGGGTGGGCTGTATACGGTAGACTAAGTAATGTCTTTAGAAGCAGCATACCAATAAGCCTAAAATCAAAAGTCTTCAATCAATGCGTATTACCAGTAATGATCTACGGTGCCCAAAGGCTTACACTAACAAGAAACACCGTACATAGATTGGAGGTCACGTTGTCTAATGATATGTCTTAGCATGACCAGTTTTTCCAAAAAACTATGACTTGCAACTATTCAAAAAGCGGGTTCACAATCATCTAAAATCCCTCCCCCTTCTAATAGCTGCAGTGCGGGCCGTCCGTGGCCCACACGATAGGTCTACCCTTTTTGCGACTATTTTCAGTAAAAAAAAGATTGCTCAGAGAAAAATGGAGAGAGCTGTGCTTGGAATTCGAACCCAAGATTGCGTAAGAAATACGTACATCCGGAGAAGAACAACGGTCCAAGACATATTACAGATAATCACGACACTAAAATGGAAATGGGCAGGACATGCTGCGAGATTCAAAGACGACAGATGGTCGCTAAGAATAATAAATTGAAGACACTGGATTCGAACAGCTCAAGGTAGAGCCCAGTGGAGCAGTTTATTGGAGGTATATGTTCAGCAGTTGACTCAACACCAGGCTGGGAGTTGAATGAATTTATGCGTTTCTTTATGGACACACTGTATACTTAGTAAGGAGACTAAATCCAGTTCATAGATTGAGCCATTTGAAAGTTATTCCTCCCTATTATGGACTTAACTTGGTTACCAACCTCTCTCTATAGAGCAAGTATGGGAACTGATAGGGCATGCTTTCAATAATCGAGTATAGACTCCTTGTAAAAAAGGATAACCTTGAAGACAAGCGCAGTAAATTTGTCTCTCCCGTAAAATGAATGCAAATGAAGATTGATGGCTCTGCAATTGGTTTTTAAAAATTTAATCACTATATAATTGTGTATGTAAAAATTTATTAACCGTTCTATTATTTGTACTCATCATCTTTGCGAGTAACAACGTTCATTGCTATCGATTTTGAAGAGTTTTTGACGTTCCCTAGTAACCACCTTGACATAAAAATACCTTAAGTGTTAATAGCACACCTTATAATAATAACACATAAAAAAACAACGTAAAAGATAATAATTTTAATTGTTTTATCTACAACGATGATCTATCAGACAATAAACTAAAAATAAAATACTTATTGCAGCGCGGTCCCCTTTCGTTTTATCATTTATCAACGACTCTTTCTGCTCGAACCACGAACAATATTTTTTACGGTTTTATGAAAAGGATTCCATTGCTTGTATCAGGTTTAACATCGAAAAAGGTGTTTGACAGGGATGTGTCATATTAGCGTCATCTGAAAAGGAATTGCAGGCGATGGTTAATGTTGTGCATGAAGCCATGAAAATCAAAGGGATGAGAATAAATGGAAGTAATTTTAATAAAACAAATGGATGGGGCACTGCATAGCTTTATGAATAGCCAGAAAGTGTCAAAAAGGTACGTCTGGCTGTGCATAGAGAAGTGCTGGTTTCAACACTTATAAATGGTAGTGAATGTTGGGTTTGGCAGAAAAATCATGAAATTAGGATTCATGCTGCGGAGATGAGTAGTCTAAGAAGTATAACCGGAGTGACTTGGTTGGATAAAGTAAAGAATGGTACGATAAGAAAACGCTGTGGTGTAAAAAAAGATGTGGTTACAAAGATAGATAAAGGAATGCTTAGATGGTTTGGACACGTAGAAAGGATGGATAAATGAAGATTGGCGAAACAAATTTATAAGGCGAGTATGAATGGACAAGTCAGTAGAGGTTGACCTCGGCGAGCATATCTCGATCAGATCGACATTGTTTTAAAGAAAGGACAGGTCAAGAGTACCAACAACCCACGAGCATATATGAGAGCACTGATGAAAGTAGATGAAGCAAAAGATGTGTGTGAGAACCTTAGCAAGTATGTATGTACTCGTATTTATGAAAACTTAAACATTAAAATGTTCATTTCGAAATGTAACCACCATTTGCAAAAATTCATTACTTATAAGCGTTGTCTTTTTGTGTTGTACAAACTTTCAAGTTTTAACGATAATAAAAAAATTCACTGCTAGGACCTTAGACACAACTTCAAGGTACCCTTAACGAATGTTCGTTTTAGTTGGGATGTTCTTACAATATACGAACTGCTCCAACTCTTCATTCAAGTCAAGGTTAATACTAAACAAAGGGCTTGGACTAAAGAGAAATTACTGGTATTCTTTAGCAGTTTGTTAGTTTCCCTATCAACACACTCCATACTGAGAACCAACTTTATTCTCCCTCTTTCAATGTTTATAACCCCTTAAAACATTTTAAATAAAAATAATTATTTTGGGCACATTTTGACTTAAATTTGACAAGTGCCAGATCTTATTAGACATGCCAATTCCAGATTTAGGTCCTGTACATTAAATAAATTCACGAGTTTTACAATTACATAATTCTGCACTTCAACAATGTCTTTGTTTAAACTCAATTATAACACATAATGTTGTAAACTTAATAATTAATCTACAATCCTTATGGATATAAGATGTTTTATGGTTTTTATACACCTGACAAGTAATTAACCTCACTTACATAATTATAAAATAAAAATATTAATTACCTTCAGGTATGCATCGATGAAGACGTAATTGTCGAAATGCTTTGCTACGATTTTAATAAAAAAATTTAAGCACAAAAACAAAATTTCTTTCTTAACTAAAGGGAAATTTTCTGGTACAAAAACCTGATGGTTCAATATGAGTACAAAGTCACTGTTTGGGGCAACTTAATGATTGCCCAACCTCTAATAGAAGGTGAAACTGAGTGAAGAATGGAAAAAAATCCTTTGTCTCGTCTGGTCATTTTTCGACGAATTTCATTAATAATTGTTCGTTTTAGTTGGGATGTTTTTGGTGGGCCATACAAAATACGAACTGCTCCAACTTTTCATTCAAGGCAAGATAAAGACTAATTAAAGGCCTTGGACTAAGGAGGAATTTCTTGGTTTAAAAACCTACGATAGTAGTTTGATGAGAGCAAAAAGTCACTGTAGCCAGCCTCACTTGCTACGGTGTCCCGACGATGTTCTCTGCTGTTTCTTCTTCTTCTTTATCGTAGTCCACTGCTGGACGTAAGCCTCCCCTTTACATTTCCATTGTTTACGATCTCGAGCCACACTCATCCACTGACTTTCGATTCTTTTTATGTCATCTCGCAATCTTGTGGGAGGTCTTCCTACACTTCGTTTGTCATTTCGCGGTGGCCACTCCAATAATCTCTTCGTTTACGTATTATCATTGCGTGTAGCTACATGTCCTGCATACTGCCACTTTAGTTTCGCAATTCTTGTTATTATGTCTTCCACTTTCGTTATTTTGCGAATATCTATGTTCCTAACACGATCTGATAGTTTTATTCCCAGCATAGAGCGTTCCACTTTACGTTGAGTTATTTTAAGTTTTTCTGCACTCGCTCTTGTTAGCGTGAGTGTCTGCCACGTCTTTTAGTTCTCTAAAGAGTACTCTGCCAGCGGTCTCTCTACTGGCAAATTATGCCTGAGCTCAGCCGTAGAGGGTAGAAGAAAAAAATATATAAAAGTGAGCCGCGCCACCGACTTAGACGGTACAAGCCGGAAACCCCTAGGTCTTGTAGGCACTAGCAAAACCACACGATAAACAACAAACAATTTTGGTGAACTAAATAAATAAAACTATATTTACAATTCCTGCAATATATTAATTAAGTAAAAATGATGTTCTGATTTTTTTTTTACAACAAAATCTGTATTTTTGTAAAGTGGATTAAACGAATTTAATACACTTTTCTTAAAATAATATTTAAATTAATTATAACAATCTTTTAGACAATAATAAAAACCTAATGATGTACAAAAGAGAATTAAATAAAAATGTTCACAATATTTAAAATTTCAAAAATAATTGGTTTTATATAGAATTCTTGATAGCAAAAGATTAAAAAAATACAAAATAAATGCAACAAAAATAATAATTTGAAACCATCACAAAATTACATAATGTATATTCAGTAATGTATACGTTCAGATTCAACTTGGAGCAGGTACAAATTTAATGAAAATAATTTGTTAGTTTTAAACTATTGAAAACACTTAGATCAAGCACATAATAACTGATAAGTTGATAAAATTAAACTCAATACTATGTAACCAATTGAAAACTTCATAGAGACGTCACTGTTACATCGATGATCCAAGAAACAGAAACACCAAGTAGTAGTATCATAATAATTTCTGCTAAAAACACCAAGCAAGTCTTTATAACACTGAAATTTATCGTCGATATGGATGATGGTTATGGAACTGCACGTGCTAACCAACAATGGCTTCCCTCAAATAAATCCCGCTAGCGGCTATTTTAACCCGACACCAAAAATATTAACAACGAAGGTAAGATAGAATGGCCAAGTTAAAAATCAAATGATTTTTTTTCAAAATCCAATTAAGATGGCCCCAAATACAGCCAGATATGAAGAGAAAACCGTAGAGGTTTTGCACACTTGTTAATATCACACGACGACACTAAAATCCTCACTACCGACTCCCAAGACTGACACCAAGCGACTCTCTCCAACTACCACTCCCAGGCCGGATATCAGAAATGACACGGGACACGCGTCAGCCAACCATCTTCGCAAATCTATGTTCCAAACTCATAATAGCGCTCGTCCGTGTTGATAGCGAGCCCATCCACACAGAAAAGCAAACCAAACAATAATATAGCTGACAACACACGACAATCGAGGCCAAAAATCAAGGCAAAATCTAATAACAAAAACCCCCACTCCATCTCCATTGATTAGCAAAAATGTCACAGCCATTAATAATTAAATCCTATCACTACTAGGTATGCAACACTATTTACAACGAATGATATACTTAAGTTAAAACAAAATACGGTATGCAAAACTATTTACGAGCACCAGACTATCAGAGACCTAATTACTAATGGAACGGTAGAAGGGAAAAAAAATAGGCACGTGACATGTCTCTGCTCCGTAAGTCATGACAGGGAGCACACACTGATTAAACATATACGCTTTAAACAGTTGGGGATATCACTCTTGAATACTCCGTTCAGCTTACCAAAGGCTGCCTATCCAAGCCCCTCTTTCCTGCTGTGTGCAGGAAACTTTTTCTAGATTTTAGTCGGCGGCGAGCTGGCTGGTGTTCGTACAGCGGGTCGGCTGGTGAGGTCGCCGCCTTTGTCTTTATTTATCAGTCGGTATTAGTCTTGGTTTAAAAACCTGCGCTAGTAGTTTAATATGAGCAAAAAGTCACTGTTTGGGGCAATCTAATGATTGCCCAACCTCTAATAAAAGATGACCTGGAGGGAACAATGAAAAAATCTCCTTTGTCTTGTTGGTATCTTTTCTATAAATTTCCAACTCTTTATTTAAGGCACGAAGATAAAGACTAAACGAAGGCCCTATAAATTTCATTTGCAATTGTTGGTTTAAGTTGGGATGTTCTTGGTGGGCTTTATACAATACGAACTGCCGCTACTCATCATTTAGGGTAAGATAAACGACAAACAAAGACCGTGGACTAAAAGCAATTTCCTCCTACGATGATGATTTAATATAAGTACAGTTTAGGGCAACCCCATGCTTGCCCAACCTCCGATAGGAGGTGGCACTGGAAACAGAATGAAAAAAGATTCTGTGTCAGATCTCTTCAAGTAGCTTAAAAGATAATGGAGGTGCAGAGCCTAAACAGCTGCAAAAATTACTGTTGCTGGGTCGTTTTTTACACCATACGAGAAATATTGGCGTCGTAAACTCACAAAATTGTTTATCACTCTATCGAAAATTATATCAGTTTAATCTTTTAATACGAGAGCTTATTCAAAAATGGGTTAATTTTGTTTTCGAGATCTTTTTTTATTGCTTTCTACGAAATACTCGTATGTGTAACGAGCGGAAAACCCGATTGGTTTATCTTTTTAATTTTTGATAAACATAATTAAAATAATTGTTCTCGTATAAACCGTTTTAAAATGAAAGTAAATCTTGGTTTTCCTGTGTCAAATAATATACGATTATTGTCGATTTTATTTTTTTTTTCAGCAGAATAACACTCATTATTGTTATTGCCAAAATAGATTATCTAAATCCAGTAATCTATATGTAAAACGCGTAAAACGCAATGACTAAAACATGATTATTTTTGTTGTTGACTTAAAAAAAAGAGCAACAGTTTTTAAGTTGTAAATAAAAATAATACGAACAATAAGGAAAAGAATGAAGCAATCGGTGCAAATTGGAACCTATATGGGTCCAGGATTAATAGTAGTAGAACAAGGCGACCAAATCGTAAGAAAAATTTAAACATTGAATTAGTGTTAATAAACCACAAAATCGGAAAATGCAAAAGATTAAAAAGGGTGATAGGGAGATAAATACGCAAAAAATATGCTCTGTTCTTTGCATAAATTTCCTTCAAATCCTAAGGCAGCCTAAAAATGCCTAGAAAGCTGCTTAGAAATGGAAGATGATCTCAAAGATAGAAAAACCAATCTCAAAGTTTATGTTTGATATTGTTTATTGATTATTTATAGTGACTTCACCAACACAGAGAAGAGAAAGCGTTTGAAAAATGGATCTGTTCCACACCAACGATACCTAGAATAAACGCATCAATGCCTGAGGTCGCTATCCGCCATCGCACTATCAGGAAAATCCTACGAAATCTTGACTCTAATAATGCAGTAGGACCAGATGAAATTCCGACAATTGTCCTAAAGATCTGTGCTCAAGAGCTCACCCCCGTTCTCTGTAGACTCTTCAAGTTATCATACAGCAAAGGAGTATTTCCGTCCATGTGGAAAAACGCTAAAGTCCAACCAATTCCGAAAAAAGGAAAGAAGACTATTCCTGCGAATTATCGCCCTATTGCATAGCTCTCAATCACATCCAAAGTTAAGTAAATTATCTGCCTACGGTCTCCCAACCAAACTGCGCCAATGGCTCTTGAGCTTCATGCAAGATCGCTCCTTACATGTGGCAGTTGATGGTATTTCTTCTGATGCGTTTAAAACCAATGCCGGGATCCCCCAGGGTTCCATCCTGTCCCTCACCTTATTTCTTTTACCCATCAACGACCTTTTGAAAACCACCACGAACCCCATTTACAGTTTCGCAGACGATAGCACACTTGTCTCAACTTTCACATCCTATCGATCACTTTCGGTGAATGATACAAATAGACTCAGACAGGAACAGGTTGATTCCATCAATAGAGATCTTAAAGCAATCATCGAGTGGGGAACCAACAATCTTGTTCAGTTCAACGCCCAAAAAACACAAAGCGCCACGTTTTCCAAGAAAGTGAATCCCTCAAATCATCCCATCACAATGTCCGGAAACACCCTTGAACCAAGTCCCTTCATCTCGATTTTGGGAGTCACGGTGTCCAATAATATGTCTTGGCATTACCATGTTGCAAACATCGCAAAGTCGGAAAGCCAGAAAGTTTGTTACTCCTGATCAACTGTTGACGACGTACAAGGCTCAAATCCGACCTCTACTGGAGTATTGCTCGCACATTTGGGGTTCAGCACCAAGGCATTCTCTTCGTCTTCTAGATTCCATTCAGAAAAGAGCCATTCGCTCGATAAACAGCTCAACTCTCACAGATACCCTTCACTCTCTAGAACATAGAAGAAGAGTTGCAGACCAGTCATTACTCTACAGATATTTCCATGGCAAATGCTCCAAAAAAATAAAAACTCTTGTACCACCATTGGCCACATTCGGCCGAAGAACTCGGCACGCTGATCAGTCTCACCCATTTACTCTCAAGATTGACACTACAAGGACCAATCTTTATCAAGAATCCTTCTTTTACAGGGCTGCTACGGAATGGAATAAGCTTCCAAAATCAGTTTTTCCAGAGAACTATGACCTGCAACTTTTCAAAAAGCGTGTCCACAATCATTTCCTTTCTATAATCCCTTCCACTTCTAATAGTCGCAGTGAGCGCCGTCCGCGGCCCATACGATAGGTCTACCCTTTTTGCGATTATTTTCATTAAAAAAAAAAATCTAGAACCTTTCAGCGTTAAAGTATCAACATTGCATTATTAAGAAAGATACAAGTGACCGAAGTTAATTGGATTATAATATATAATCCTTAATTGGTCGAACAGGTTCACCCACATAATACAATATGTCCGGAATTGATATTTTGACTTCCATAGGCATTGCAACAAGAATCCAGCGACAATAAAACTGAAACGTCGAAAACAAATCTTAAATCCAGCTTCAATCTAATAGTTTAACACAAAAAATCGACTAAAATCTTTGAGATAACTAAAATTCCCTTTAATAAAAGCTTTGGTTTTACAAGTGTTCAAATTACAGAATACTTGTTGTTCACACCTCGATCCTATATTTTGTCATTGACAGCGCCATCTCGCGTTACATGATTTTTCCCTATAATAAATCAGCTTTTTTTATAACGAGATGGCAGAGTGTCAGCTAGAGCGGTTTTTCCATTTAACCGTAAATACATTAACTTTACAATGAATCAAATGAAAAATAGACAAACATGTAAAATAAGAGATACCTAACTAGAGAGGGTTCATAACACATCAGAAATGACAGGAATAGAGAAGTTAATTTGAGGTTAGTACCGTAGTCGGCAACGATGAGTGATTATGATCCATTTAAAAGTTAAATATAGTATAGTCTCTGTAATGTTTGAGGTACATTGTACAGTTTAGCAGCATTTCCTGGGAGCTAAGTTCCTGACATCGGAGGGCTTTAGGAATGCCCCTTGCAAAAAAACGCTGGGAATTCGCAAAGCAAATGTTCTGCAGTTTCAGCAAAGTTCTCGCAGTAACGGCAACTATCACTCTCTGTTTTGCCCATCTTTTTCAGGTGATACCTTAGAGGGCAGTATCCAGTGAGGAGTCCCGTCACCAGTTTTAAGTCTTTCTTGTCCAACTCGAGAAGCTGTTTAGCTTTCCTTGGCGAAAGGCTTACTAGCCTTTTCGTTTGTATTTGTCCTGGCAATGTATACCAGTGAGATTTTATTTAATCTGTTTCTTAGCGTCGAACCTCTTCTTTCAAGTGGGTTCTGGAGAGTCCACAGAAGGGTTCTGGGCCGGAAAATTGTGTATTTGCACCTTCCTTGGCAATGCAGTCTGCTTCCTCGTTGCCTTTAACTCGCTTGTGACCTGGAACCCACATCAGAGTAAGAGGAATGATAAGTAGATGCTTATTTCTGGAGTTTCTATTTTGAATTTTGAAATGTACATATTTTCTGGGACAAATATTCTGGTTTGTGTAATTACATAGTTTTGTGAGAAGATGTAATTTTCATATTTTCCCAATACAGAGCCAGTCCGATTCTGAAGTAAATACAACTGTATCAAATCTTTGTAATTCTCAAGTACAAAGTAGCAACACTTTAACACCGTAAGAGGAAAACTATTGTGGCCATAATTACTATATTAAAGGAAATTCGACTAATCAAAACGTAGTGGATAAAACTTTCAAACTTCCACGTACCAGTACTTTAATATCAGATCTCGTAGTACCGTCGTGATAAACCTTAGATATGTCAATGTCACCAACGTGTTTTAAAGTTTTATATCAGAATTTGCAGATTAGTTTATTATTATTATTGTTTTAAAAATTGTTAATAAAACGAATGAGTAAATTTGAGGTCAATATACTAAGAGCAAGGTTCTTTTGATTTACGAATTGGGAACTGACCTATGGGCGGGGCTTGAAAAACATGGTAAAAAGGAGGGTGAAATTTAAAAAAAAACACGCGTTGGAATAGTGTTTATTATTAAATTTTAGTGAAATATTAAATTGGGTTACAAATAACCCAAATAAAAAAAAGTTACGCAGAACGTATTGTCATCTGATGATCAAGTCATATCCTGAGGAAGAGTTGTTGGTGTAAGAAATAATAAAAACTTATACTACTCAAAAACTATATTTATCGTAAAGCGTATTCGAACTATCTCTCGATAACAAAAATATGTCTAATTACTGTCGTCCTTTCATGGAGTCCTTTTCTATTAGATACCTACCTGCTCTCCAGATGTGTTCGTGTGCCCAAAAACCTGGCCTTGCATACAGTGTGGATCCAAATATATCTTACATTGGCGAGGGTTAATATTATGTATGATGCCCTAAAAATTAATGGGATGTAAGTGAATGTAAGTAAGACGAAAGTAAAGGTTTCTGAAAGACAAGAAAGCATGACAAACTACAAGGCGTTGATGGAAGGAAAAATAATTTGTGTACTTCGGTTCAAAGTTTACGAGAGACGAAAAGTATGACTGTGACATTGAGCGAAGGATGTTGGCAGTGAAATAAATGAATGGGGCACTGCATTACTTGATGAGCAGCCAGAACGTGTCAAAAAAGGCACGACTGGCTGTGCATGGAGAAGAGCTGGTCCTTACACTCTCTAAGTGTCCAAACCATCTAAGCATTTCTTTGTTTATTTTTGTTACATATTCTTTTACACCACAGCGTTTCCGTATCTCATTATTCCTCACTTTATCCTTCAGAGTCACTCTGACTATACTTCTTAGACTATCATTGAAAAGACATACGCGGAAAAATAAATGACTATTTGATCTACTGGTCATACCAAACGATCATCACACCCATAGTTACTTATGCTTTATTGATATGGTGGCCAAAAATGCAACAAATTTCGGCACAAGTCAAGCCGCAGAAAGTGCAGCGGCTAGCTTGTCTGGGAGTCATAGGAGCAATACTCACTGCATCCGTAGAGGTAATGCTAAACCTTCCACCACTGCACTTATGTGTAATGAAAGAAGCAGCAATAAGTGCCTTCAAAATGAGCCAGACAATCTCAAAGCAGGAAATCGTATTGGAAATTTAAAGATTTTCGAAGATATTTTCCTAGAATCCATGTCTAAGCCGACAGATCATGTCATTTAGGTGTACTCCCATACATAAGTGTAAATAAACTTTAGTTCCCAATTAAAATAATTGTTTTAAGTTTTAAGTATCGTTTTGTTTTATTAATATTAAATCGGATTTGGGTGACAAATTTCAAATAAAGTAGTATGTAAAAATGCCTTTGTTCATGGCACTAATAATATTTATTATGTCAATCATGATGGGTTTTAAAACTAAGTCAATTGGGCTACATAATGTCGCTATTTATAACTGTTATTATCAATAGGGATAAAACATTAATACCTTTACCAATTTTAAACAATGAGTAACATTCATAAAATTATCTAACCGTATCTATGAACAATAAAAGCCATAATATCTTAATAAACCTTTAGCTTTCTACCGTTTTTTGTGTCTGTCATATTTGACGTCATTGCGTAATTGTTATTATATGTTCGTCATGAGCAAATATTAAATGAAAACTATTTTTTCCGAATTTTTTTTATATACCTTACTCTCACCTTTAAACCATTATAAATCGACTTCTTGCAACCCTTTCTGTCAGTCCCCATGATTAGTACATGAAAAGAGGCAATCCTCCATGCTGTCTATAGAGGCCAACACAGAGGATCAGTCTTTAAATAGGGGCTAGTCCCATGCTGTCTATGGATATGAACTAATATCTACGCTCAGTTAATTAAAAGGGCAAATCCAATGATGTCTATAAATAGAGGCCAATGTATATGATCAGTCTATTAAAATGAGCTAGCCGTCGTGCTCTCTATGGATAAGGACTAACCTCTATGCTTAGTTAATTAAAAGGGCAAACTCCATGAGTCTATAAATAGGGGCCAACACATATAATCGGCTTATTAATAGCTGTCTAGTGTTGCATATCTAGTAGGGATAGGATTTAATTATTAATGGCTGTGACGTGTTTGTTAATTGGAGTGGGAGTCTTTGTATTAGATTTCGCCTTGATTTTTTGGCCTCGATTGTCGTGTATTGTCAGCTATATTATTGTTTGGTTTGCTTCACTATGTGGATGGGCTGGCTATCAACACGGACTAGCGCGATTATGAGCTGGGAACATAGATTTGCAAAGGTTGGCTGACGTGGGTTCCGTGTCATTTTTCTTATATCCGGCCTGGGAGTGAGCAGTTGAAAACGGTCGCTTGGTGTGAGTCTTGAGAGTCGGTAGTGTGGATTTTAGTATCGTCGTATGATATTAACAAGTGTGCAAAGTGAGGAGTGGACAAGAGTCGTTTGGTGTCAGTGGTGGAAGTCGGCTGAGAGTTTTTGGAATGATTTGATAGTAACACGTGAGCAGAACTTCTACGGTTTTTTCTTTCATATCTGGCTGTGTTTGGGCCATCTTAATTGGATTTTGAAGAAGAACCATTTAATTTTTAACTTGACCATTCTATCGTGCCTTTGTGGTGGATATTTTGGTTATTTGGGTCGAGTTAAAATAACCGCGTGCGGAATTTGATGGAGGGAAGCCATTGTTAAGTACCAGGTGCTGTTCCATAATTCAAACCGGGCCCAGGAGTAGGCCTCAGGATTATTAAATTCGTATACCCACAGGTTACAAGTGATTTATTTTAGAATATTTAAACGACGTGATTTGTTTTTGACACCGCGATTAAGTTTTGTTTTAATTTATTAATATGGTACACTGTTGAAAACTATTTATTGCATTGGATAATATGCCAAGTCTGAACTTTGATTAAAGTAATCTTCTTAATAGTTCTTTGTGTCCAAGTAAAAAACGTTTATTCATACTTATTTGCAAATATCCTACAATATTGCTATTTTGAAGGACAGCCATCGTAAAAAGAATTATTTTTGAAATAAGCTCGAGTGTTTTAACAGTGTAAATCTTTAAAAATACTACTTGGTGTTTCTGTTCTTGGATCATCGATGTAACAGTGGCGTCGTAATGAAGTTTTCAATCGGTTACATAGTATTGAGTTCAATTTTATCAACTTATCAGTTATTATGTGCTTGATCTAAGTGTTTTCAATAGTTAAAAGTAACAAATTATTTTTCATTAAATTTGTACCTGCTCCAAGTTGAATCTGAATTTATACATTACTGAATATAATTTATGTGGTTATTGTGAGGGTTTCAACTTATTGTTTTTTTGTTGCAAGTCCATTTATTTTGTATTTTTTTTTTGTGTTAAACTTTTGCTATCAGGAATTCTATATAAAACCGATAATTTTGAAATTTTAAATATTGTGAACTTTTTTTTTGTGTTTAATTCTCTTTTGTACCTCATTAGGTTTTTATTATTGTCTGAAAGATTGTTATAATTAAGTTAAATATTATTTTAAGAAAAGTGTATTAACTTCGTTTAATCCACTTTACAAAAATACAGAATTTGTTGTAAAAAAATCAGGACATCATTTTTACTTAATTAATATATTGCAGTAATTGTAAATATAGTTTTATTTATCTAGTTCACCATAGTTGTTTGTTGTTTATCGTGTGGCTCTGTTAGTGCCTACTAGACCTAGGGGTTTCCGGCTTGTACCGTCTAAGTCGGTGGCGCGGCTCACTTTTATATTTTTTTCTTCTACCCTCTACGGCTGAGCTCGGGCATAATTTGCCAGAAGAGAGACCACTAGCAGAGTACTCTTTAGAGAACGAAAAAGACGTGGCAATGCTCAGCGTATGAAGAGGGGCTATTCTTCTGTCAACAGATCTAACGTGGCTCTCTAGCAAGGTGGATGGTATAAATGTTTGTTAAATTGAAGAAAGTTCTACAGAAAGTACTAATAAGCCCTCGAATCACTCCTACTTTCTACTTTACTACCAATCAATTAACTTACGCATATTAATTAGTTAATTAATTAACGCGCATATATTAAATGATGAGATATTTTTGTTGGGATTATGAATATAAGTGACGGTGTATTATTTTAGAATGAATGAAGATTTTATTCATTGGAAGATTTTATTTATTGAAATAGAGTTTTCGGAAATGTGTCTTAACACCATCAAGCATCGGAGAGAACTAACTGCTTGCAACTTTATTACTACGGTTGCCTTTTTTCATTCTGTAACATTTAGTGTTTATTAGTCAATGCAATGCTCAAATTGTACCTGGTTTTTATGATTCTAAGTTCGAATATTTTAAACTATACCTCTCGGAAATAATAAAATAAAACCTTTTTCAAGGGTAAATTTGTGTTCACCAAACTTTCAGAATGAATCATTTAGAATATAATATCTTAAAATATTTACATTTAAAATAAATTTTTTTTAAAAATTATAATTTTTCGAACATATATATCTTTAGGTTTAAATTGAACACACTCTCTGAGATAAGAAAAACGTCTCTACCGGACAAAATTAATTAACTTAAATTATTTCTTTTTGTATAAATTGATTTTTCATATCAATACATAATTTTTTTAAATCGGATACATCTAAAGTTGGTTTTAAACAATACTACGCATTATGCATTTATTAGCTAACTATTCTAACTTACATTGGCTGCAATAAGTGCTTGTTATCTAATGATTACAGATAATTTATTATTAGTACTAATATATTTTACTTATTTAAATGATACGTATTTTGTGCTTAAAATAGAAAAAGTTATCCAAGTATGATTATTCCTAGAAAAATATACTGTCGACTACTGACAGAAATAAAAACTTTAAACCATGAAATAAAAGTGTTTTTTATGGATTTTTAAGTTGTACATAGTATTAGATTGGCAGGAAAACAAATGAATGGGGCACTGCATAGCTTTATGAATAGCCAGAAAGTGTCAAAAAAGGCACGTCTGGCGGTGCATAGTGGTGTGTTGGTTCCTACACTTATGTATGGTAGTGAATGGGTTTGGCAGAAGCAAAAAATAGGATTAATGCTGCGGGGATGAGTAGTCTGAGAAGTATAGCCGGAGTGACTCAGTTGGATAAAATAAAGAATAGTGAGATAAGAGAACGCTGTGGTGTAAAAGAAGATGTGGTAATAAAGATAGATAAAGGAATGCTTAGATGGTTTGGACACGTAGAAAGGATGGATGAAGGAAGATTGACGAAGTGTGAATGGACAAGTCGGTAGAATCGACCTCGGAGAAGATCGATCTCGATCAGATCAACATTGTTTTAAAAAAAGGCCAGGTCAAGAGTACCAACAATCGACGAGCATGTATGAGAGCACTGATGAAAGTAGAGAAATCAAAAGATGTGTGTAAGCACCGTAGCAAGTGAAAGGAAGTGGTCTCTGCCTACCCCTATGGGAAAAAGGCGTTACTTTATGTATGTATTAAATTCGAAATAAATTAGATTCGAAAAGAAAGTAGAAACATTAGGCCTCAAAATAAACTTGGGCAAGACCAAATATATGTACCTCAGTAGGAATTTTCGTAACAGAGACAGAATAGGGCAAAACTTCTCGATTGAAGACTAAAATTTCGAGCGAGCAAGACAATTTAAATATCTAGGCACGAACATAAGTGAAAATAGCGGTATCACAGAGGAAATAAATAACAGGATATAAGCCGGAAACAGATGCCCTTTTGCTCTCCAGGTTTTAATGAAATCAAGCAGGGCCGTATGATGCCCCCCCCTGAAATTCCGCGAATCCTAAAATGTTTCATTGATGTGAATCATGTTTTAAAAATATGTCTATCGATAGGCCATATTTTTTAAGTCAACGCTACGCCTGTGAGACATATAATATCTCTATTAACACATTTAAACAGGAGATTTTTTTCTGATCTAGATCAATTATCTCGAATCCGATCATCAAAAATTGCGACATGACAGCATACTATCTTCCAAATCTTCCACATGGGATTAGAAGAAATTTCAGAAAAATCTTGGACTATTTCGAAAACTGCGGCCTGCTTACTTGCAGCAGTTCAGAAAAGCGAGTTTCTCATCAGTCTCTTGGTTTGTAACAGACTTTTCAGCTTCATGCTTCCTTTGTCAGTTCAACTGCAAGAAAAGTCACGTGATTTGGTATCATCAGTAGAGCATGTTCACGAAATCGTGCACATGCTTCAGGAAGAACGATAAACTGCAGAAGTATCATTCAGCAAAATTTTCATAGCAGCTGAAAAACTTGCAAACGACACATTCGATATGGAGTTGAAAGTTCCGAGACTCACGTTGAAGCAAACAACTCGTTTCAGTTATCAAACAGATTCTGTTGAATCGTACTTTCGGTCTGCTGTTTTTATTTCTTGCCTCGATACACTGATTCGGAATTTATCAGACAAATTTCTCAAAGAGAACGCGGGAATCTTATCAAAGTAGATGACTTATATCATCTTTCGCCATACCTTGATGATCGAGTCTCAGAATCCGCTGTAAAAGCTGAATATAAATTGTGGTGTGAGTAATTATCGGGACTCGAGAATAATGCCGGGGTTTTACAAGTATTGGTTTTTTGTGACACGAGCAGATTTCCAACAATATCTTTTAACAGTTTTGGCAATTCTTCCGGTCACAACGGCAAGTGTGGAAAGGTCATTTTCGACACTAAAAAGAATCAAGACTTACTTACGTAACTCATCTGGCAATGAAAGACAGAAACGTGTTGTGGAGTCGGCGAAAACCCATCAGGGGTTGTAAAGCCAGATATGATGATGATGATAGTATAAAAATTAAACTTTCATAATTTGTTAATTAAAATTATTTAGTGATAAAAAATCTAATAAAAGTAGACAGTCAGCTTGAGGCTACTTTTTGACAGACAGATAAAAGAAGAAGAATCCATATGGGAAAAAATCACGTAACACGAGATTTCCTCCAGAAAATTCCGAAATCGTCGCGCGCAATTGTAGCAACCAACTATACGGTCACATGACAAGAAAGTTACCAATAAAAAACGCCGAATTTAACTCGAGAAGAAGCCACGTTCGAACCGGCTTCCGGCTTCTCGTTCTCTTTCGCATATCATCAGCCGAGGAATGAACACCTCTAGCATTCAGAGCACCGCTTTAAAACACCACGTGGTAAAATGCACATCAATATATTCAGATAAAATAAATCAAATTCAAAGCTAACAACCCGTAAAATTATTCCGAAGATACAGGAGGCTTGAAACTGTAAACTCCATGTAGTTCAACGCCCAAAAAACACAAAGTGCCACGTTTTCCAAGAAAGTGAATTCCTCAAATCATCCCATCACAATGTCCGGAAATACCCTTGAACCAAGTCCCTCCATCTCGATTTTGGGAGTCACGTTGTCCAATAATATGTCTTGGTATGACCATGTTGCTAACATCGCAAAGTCGGCAAGCCAGAGGCTAGGTTTTCTGTGGAAAGCCAAAAAGTTTTTTACTCCCGATCAACTGTTGACGACGTACAAGGCTCAAATCCGACCTCTACTGGAGTATTGCTCGCACATTTGGGGTTCAGCACCAAGGCATTCTCTTCGTCTTCTAGATTCCATTCAGAAAAGAGCCATTCGTTTGATAAACAGCTCAACTCTCACAGATACCCTTCACCCTCTAGAACATAGAAGAAGAGTTGCAGACCAGTCATTGCTCTACAGATATTTCCATGGCAGATGCTCCAGAGAAATAAAAACTCTTGTACCACCATTGGCCACATTCGGCCGAAGAACTCGGCACGCTGATCAGTCTCACCCATTTCCTCTCAAGATTGACACTACAAGGACCAATCTTCATCAAGTATCCTTCTTTTACAGGGCTGCTACGGAATGGAATAAGCTTCCGAAATCAGTTTTTCCAGAGAACTATGACCTGCAACTTGCAAATTGCCATATGTAGAGCATGGTGAAACGGAATATATTTTTCGCGATTTTGTCTCCATATCACCTTTTTTATTCCTTTACATTTTCGGATTTTGTGGTTTATTAACACCAATTCTTTACAATATATCATTCAAATATAACACTTTCAATGCTTAAATTGCTCAAAATAATAAAGTTTTCTTTTCACCCATATAAACAAATAGAGAAACAAATAGTTCGTTGTTCGCACCTCTAGAAGTTCATGCGATCAATAATAGATGTCGCCCACTCCGTGATTTTTTCCTATCATTATGACCTCTGCTGACAGCGCTGTCAACATTTACATCAAAAACACTATAGAGCGCCCAAAGTTTTGAGAAAAAGGACAAAGGATGTTGTGCATTTTTTATTTTTTTTTACTTTTACGTTCACTCGAGCAACTTTTTACTGCAAAATTGTTTTATTCAAAAATTATTGCACATCCATTTTCCTTTAACATACTTCACTTGGGATCTAACCTCACGACTATCGACTTTTTCTGGATGTTTTTTTTTAAATCAGTCTATGTTACGTAGGAATATAAGCTAGATATATTATTTTTGTTGTTGCATATTTCACACAGTTTTAAATTGCAAAGAAATTTTTTTATTCCACGTGTTACTACTTTATTTATTATCAGACACTCGCCAGACGAAGGTGAAGTGAAATGCTTTTGAAATACGATGTTTACTTGAATAAAATGTAAAAGCAAAATAATAAGGTAACAATTTTTTAAACCTCTTTTACGTCATTTACAAAAATAATACGAGGGAAATTTGATAAGTCAGTGACTTTTTGAATTTCCCGCGCAGGTACTCCAAATGCAACAGTGCTGCCGTCAACTATAATCTATCAGTGGGCAACTTTCTAATTTTGAGCAAGCTACGTCGTGCAGTTGGTGTTTGATAGCCGTTCAAAGCAGACAACCTCGTGAATTTTTACGAAAATGGAAAAAAGTGAATTTCGTGTGCTGATTAAGCATTACTTTTTACGTAAAAAATCCATCACTGAAACTAAGGAAAGACTTGATAAATACTACGGGGACTCGGCACCATCAATTTCAATGGTTAAGAAGTGGTTTACAGAGTTCCGTTGTGGTCGTACCAGCACTAGTGACGCCGAACGTCCAGGTCGCCCAAAAGAAGTGATCACGCCGGAAATCGTCGATAAAATCCATGAAATGATATTGGATGATCGGAGAACGAAAGTGCGTGAGTTGGCTCATGCTGTAGGTATCTCAACTGAACGGGTACATCATATTTTACACGAATATTTGGACATGAAAAAACTCTCTGCTAGATGGGTGCCGCGATTGCTCACACTCGACCATAAGCGCAATCGTGTGACCACTTCAAAAGAGTGTTTAGCGATGTTCATCCGTAATCCGGACGAATTTTTGCGCCGTTTTGTTACTGTGGATGAAACATGGATCCATCAAAATACGCCAGAGACCAAGGAAAAATCGAAACAGTGGGTTGCTCGGGGTGAACGTGGACTAAAAAAGGCGAAACAGAGTCTGTCAGCCAATAAAGTCATGGCCACAGTTTTTTGGGATGTACGCGGTGTCATTCACATCGATTACCTCAAGAAAGGTAAAACGATCACCGGCGAATATTATTCAAAGCTTTTGAACAGATTCGACGTTGATTTGAAGCAAAAACGGCCGCATTTGGCTAAGAAGAAGAAAGTGCTGTTCCATCAAGACAATGCACGTGTGCACATTTGTCTAGTCACGATGGCCAAAATCCACGAATTGGGATACGAACTGCTACCCCATCCAGCATATTCTCCAGATTTAGCCCCCTGCGACTATTTTCTGTTTCCAAACCTAAAGAAATGGCTGGGCGGTAAGAGGTTTGAGTCGAATGAAGAAGTCATTACCGAAACAAACGCGTATTTTGAGAGCTTTGAAAAAACCTATTATTTGGGGGGAATAAAAAAATTAGAAAAACGCTGGACTAAATGTATCGAGCTAAAAGGTGATTATGTAAAAAAATAAAATGTTTATTTGCGGAAAAAAATTTGTTTTATTCAAAAAGTCACTGACTTATCAAACCGCCCTCGTACCATGCCATCAAAAGAGTCAGAGATAAAAATTATTTAAAACAGATTGGAATATTACAGACAGTTCTATCAGAGAGCCAAGCAGCACTAAAAGCTGTGAAGTCATACACTTGTAAGTCTAAGCTAACTTGGGAATGTCAACAATCCCTGAGACAACTGGCAGCAAACAATCAGGTTACTCTGATGTGGGTTCTAGGTCACAAGGGAGTTAAAGGCAACGAAGAAGCTGACTGCCTTGCCAAAGGGAAACAGATAAAATAAATAAAAAAAATCTCACTGGGTCTTTCAAACGATCCTTTTCTTATTGTATTGTTAACTGTCTCAATAATTTACCTCACGATTACAGTAACTCATTACTACATGAACTCAAATTTATGAACAATAATTTAATTTTTTGGATCAAAATTGCTAATTTATTGCTAAACTATTATTATTTTTTTTCTATTAATTAAAATTATTTTTCTATTATTCTATTTGCTGTCTTTGACTTCCTTTTGGGGTTAGACGGAAGAGCAGATGTATGTTAAATACCAAGTATATAGTTATATTGTACCTTATTTATTATTACATACAAACTGAATCTCGCCCTAAATATATGTAAACAAAATGTAATTTTTTTTATAATTGGTAATAAAGATATTTATTATTATTATTATAAAGTGCCAGGACAAAGACAAGCGAAAAGGCTAGTAAGTCTTTCGCCAAGGAAAGCTAAACAGCTTCTCGAGTTGAGACTTGGTGGCGGGATTCCTCACTGGACACTGCCCTCTGAGGTATCACCTTAAAAAGATGGGAAAAATAGAGAGTGATAGTTGCCGCTAATGCGAGAACTTCGCTGAAACTGCAGAACATTTGCTTTGCGAATTCCCAGCGCTTTTCTGCAAGAGGCTCAAGTTTCTGGAAGGGGTCTTCTTAAAGCCCTGCTATGTTAAGAACTTAGCTCCTAGGAAACTAATAAACTTTGTACGAAGTCTCGGAATCCTGGGCCTCCAATAAATTAAGGGTTATGCACTAAAGATCTGATAGGTCAAAGTGCTTGAGAGGCAGCATAGCCTTTACGACCCCCCCTACAATCTACAATCTAAGACAGTTCTCTACAAGTCAGATAAAATAGCAAAACTTTCATTGCTTTAAACTTTAAACAACAAATCCTATAGTAAATAAATATTAACACCTAAATCTATAAATATAATTATAGTAACTATAAACATTCACAGAGATTAGTGAGGAGTGTTTAAAACGTTATCACATTTTTTTAAATAAACTTATGACTTATAGTCTTTGCAATAATTTAAAAACTTTCCACCTTGAAACGCCATAAACACTTGAACATTTTTTAATACTTTTATTATGTTAGCTATCGTTATAAATAAAATAATTTAAAAACGTTTAATAACTAGAAAAACAAAAATCCAATTTCCTTTTATCCATATCTCATAGAGCTTCCACAAAGTTTCTCTACCGTTATCTATTAGAGCCAGTGTCGGTCTTTCTGAGATCTGCTTCCACAGTTTTCTTTCATTTTACCCTTTGGATAAGAAATAGTCTTGTCCTCGGCGATTCCAGTTCAGTTTAAAAGTAGCACGTGGCTCATCTCCATGCTTCTGAGCACAATTATGTTCTAATTTATCCTTTGATTAACTCTCTCTAATTCCTGATTATATCCGTTCAGTTTGAAAGTAGTCTAGGTCTCATCTTCATGCTTTAATGATCTTTCTAAGTACAATTATATTCCAACTCATCCTTGGATTAACTCTTTCTATTCTTGAGTATTTCAGTTCAGTTTGAAAGTAGTCTAAGGCTCATTTTCATGCTTTAATGGTGTTTCTGTGCACAATTATGTTTCAACTCATATTTGGATTAATTTTTTCTATATCTAATTATTTCAGTTCGGTTTAAAAGTAGTCTAAGGCTCATTTCATGCTTTAAGGGTCTTTCTGAGCACAATTATGTTCCAACTCATCCTTGGATTAACTTTTTCTATACCTGAGTATTTCAGTTCAGTTTGAAAGTAGTCTAAGGCTCATTTTCATGCTTTAATGGTGTTTTTGTGCACAATTATGTTTCAACTTATCCTTGGATTAACTTTTTCTATTTCTAAATATTTCAGTTCGAAAGTAGTCTAAGGTTCATTCCATGCTTTAATGGTCTTTCTGAGCACAGTTATGTTCCAACTCATATTTGGAGTAACTTTTTCTATTTCTTAGTATTTCATTTCAGTTTAAAAGTAGTCTAAGGCTCATTCCATGCTTTAAAGGCGTTTCTGAGCACAATTATGTTCCAACTTATCTTTTGATTAACTCTCTCTAATTCCTGATTATATCCGTTCAGTTTGAAAGTAGTCTAGGGCTCATCTTCATGCTTTAATGATCTTTCTGAGTACAATTATATTCCAACTCATCCTTGGATTAACTCTTTCTATTCTTGAGTATTTCAGTTCAGTTTAAAAGTAGTCCAAGGCTCATCTTCATGCTTTAATGGTCTTTCTGAGCACAATTATGTTCCAACTTATCCTTGTATTAATTTTTTCATTTCGGTTTAAAAGTAGTCTAAGGCTCATTCCATGCTTAAGGGTCTTTCTGAGCACAATTATGTTCCAAATCATCCTTGAATTAACTTTTTCTATACCTGAGTATTTCAGTTCAGTTTGAAAGTAGTCTAAGGCTCATTTTCATGCTTTAATGGTGTTTTTGTGCACAATTATGTTTCAACTTATCCTTGGATTAACTTTTTCTATTTCTAAATATTTTAGTTCAGTTTGAAAGTAGTCTAAGGTTCATTCCATGCTTTAATGGTCTTTCTGAGCACAGTTATGTTCCAACTCATACTTGGAGTAATTTTTTTTATTTCCAAGTATTTCATTTCAGTTTAAAAGTAGTCTAAGGCTCATTCCATGCTTTAAAGGTGTTTCTGAGCACAATTATGTTTTAACTCATCCCTGGATTAACTCTTATTATTCCTGGATATTCCAGTTTAGTTGGATGGTCTCCTAAATTCTTCCACCACAATTCTGTTCCAATTTATCTTTGGATTAACTCTCCCTGTCATTGTGGACTTCAAATATGCTTATTGCTTAATGCTTATTGCTTTGGCAGTTTTTCTGATTTCTTCCTCCACAGATCTGTTCCAATTTATTCTGTCCCTAGTAATTACAGTTCGGTGCATGTCTTTTGAAAGTAGTCTAATGCTCGTACCACACACTATATAAAGTCCAATGTTAGCACTTGTTGGTTTGTCGTTTGGTATTTTATAGTGATTTTTATTTCCAATGAAATCCACAGGTTAAGAATAAAATGGTGGAAATTGGAAGACCTCTTAACTGTAAAACTGTGGAAATTATCTTTAAAGGAAAGGCAATCGTTAACATGTTGTAGAAACATCTCAGTTCTTTGTGGGACACTGGAATTGATAATGTGTACAACAACTGTGACACTTCGATGAAAGTTCATTATTAGAAAATGCAGAATGTTAAACCTCGTCGAATACTTTCTGGATATTCAAAGGCACAATCTAGTATTTACACTATTGCTTTATTGTTTTTACTCGATAAATACTGCCTTCAAAGGACTCTTTTCTTGCCTGCCTCGGTAGATGAGATAGATGGAAAGTTATTTTAATTATTTTTCAACTAAAAAACATACTTAGTATAACCGTATATTAATATGTCGTGATTATTTGAAAAACATTAAGTTGGATATTTTCAAGGACTTTTTTTTAATCGGAGTTTCGTTATGTAAAAGTCCTATATTATTTGCTGTGTCTAATAAATTTACACGTAACCTTAAAACATGGTAAACACTTATATTATGATTTAATAGTAATAAAAACCTTATTAAATATTAAACAAACAAGTGCCAGCAACAAAAATGTTACGGTTTTTTTATTTTAATTTATATTTTATTCATTCAATTATTCATCACGTACGAGGGCGGTCGGAAAAATTTCCGACCCAACAAAGATACAAGACATTTTTGAAGTGAAACTCCACGTAACGAAAAAGCGACATTAAAAAAGAGACAAACACATAAATCTATAGAATTAAGCCTGCGAAAGAATGAGATAGAATACATTATAAAGGGTGTATCATAAATAATGGAAAATAATTAAACTGGAGAATCTTGGGTTCCCAATTTACTTAGATAAAATGTCTTTTGTCTGAGGATATTTTATTGAATAATTTAAAAATTATTTTACCGCATTACTTTTAAAAAGTTTGACTAATCTTAATCATATTTGACAGGAAGTGTAGACACTGCACTAAATTATGGTAAATATACGTTTCTGGCTACCAGAGGCGTTCGACAGGGGCAAGTGAGAGCTTAACCCTTTCTATAACCTTAAATATTTTGAAGTACGAATTGTATTTGATACGATTATTTTTTAAGTAGATTTGAACAACATACACAATTAATTAATTGAAATACATATTGGTGCCATAAAAATTACAATTATTTTAAACAATTTTTTTTATTCGTGTTATTTTAGGAGCTGAAAACTTCAACGTGGCTATTGGTTCCTGATGTGCTCGACATTTCGACGTTACTACCAGATCGAAGAGTGTGTCTTAGTTTGGTTTTCATCTGATTTATCATATGTTCGTGATGCTCTTGATCTAATTTTAGACCTCGCCAAAGCCTTTGACACAGTTTCACATGAAATATTACTCAATAAACTAAGCCATTACAGCATTCGTGGTTCACCACTAGTTGTTATGTCAAACTACCTAACTGATAGGGTTCAGAGAGTGAAAATTGCAAACGAAATAAGTTCAGACTCAAAAGTAAAAATAGGGGTTCCACAAGGAACAGTATTGGGTCCAATACTGTTTCTTGTATACATAAACAGTATTGCAAGAATAGCGGGCTTAGAGGGACACCTTATAAGTTATGCTGATGACACAGCCCTCATTTTCACAGGAAAAAAATGGGAAGACGTTAAACGTAGTGCTGAAACAGATCTACAAAAGATTCACATATGGTTGAACTTGAATAAGCTTACATTGAATATTGAGAAGACAAAATTCGTGGCGTTTACGCCAAATATTGTAAAACAACCAGAAAACTTTTCTTTGAAATTACTCTCTATGCACTGCAAAAACAATAACCCATGCATATGCCCTATGATAGAGAAAGTAACATCAATAAAATACCTCGGAGTTATCATAGACCAACATATAAGATGGACAGACCACATAATGCATGTCAACAAACGCCTAAGAGCCCTGATTCATAATTTCTATACCCTGAGAGACATTTTGACAACTAAAAACCTCCTGATGTTATACACCTCTTTAGCCGAATCAATCTTATCCCACTGCATCACAATATGGGGCGGGGCTTTCAATACCACTCTTAATATCTTACAAACAACACAAAACACAATCCTAAAAATTATCTTGAAAAAAACAAACGTTACTCTACTGATATCAAAAAAATATAATATTGAAACAAAACAGTATATTTTAAAAAACCCAAAGATATTTTACGATGTATTGAAATCAACGTCTACTTAAAAATTATACCTACCTACCTTCCTGCACCATCTGCTTGACACTGTAAAACCTCTACAAAAAGTATTTTTCGAATTATGAAAACTTCAACAAATATATTTTAAATCTATAATCTACTCACAGACTTAACATGATAAATACAAAATGTACGTTGAATATAAAGTCCTCAGATCGAGCATAGAGCAAGACAGGCAAAATTTTTCTTACACACATTTTTTGCTTTCTCTACTTTCATCAGGGCTCTCATTCATGCTCGTCGGTTGTTGGTACTCTTGACCTGGCCTTTATTCAAAACAATGTTGATCTGATCGAGATATGTTCGCCGAGGTCGACCTCTACCGACTTCCGTCCATTCACACTCGCCTTATAAATGTGTTTCGTCAATCTTCCTTCATCCATCCTTTCTACGTGTTCAAACTATCTAAGCATTCCTTTATCTATCTTTGTGACCACATATTCTTTTACACCACAGCGTTCTCTTATTTCACTATTTCACGCTATACTTCTTAAACTACTCATCTCCGCAGCATTAATCCTATTTTCATGCTTCTTTTGCCAAACACAACATTGACTACCATACATAAGTGTAGAAACCAACACAACTCTATGCACAGCCAGACGTGCCTTTTTTGAAACTTTTTGGCTGTTCATAAAGCTATGTAGTGCCCCATTCATCTGCCCCAGCAAACCATCAATAAATTGTTGTTTTGGACGTAGTAGATTCTTCATAACAAGAAGCCATTGGAGAGTTGGAACGATATTTTCTCCAATTTAAAACTGTGTTTAATTAACTCAAGATATTTGGATTTTCCATTGTTTTGACAACAAAAATAGCGTCACTAAAACCGGTCAAGTAGTTCACTGACTTACAGTTGGAATTTTGACCGTAAATTAAAAGGTTGGTATTAACTTATTATGGTGGGTGTGGATTTTTTATTGAAGGCGCCTACTAAAGTTGTTATTAAAGTTATTTATTGTTGTTTTTTTGAAACGTTAATTATCTTAAACGTCGAAGTTTTTCACATGTTTGTTACGGAAGGTGAACATTCGATTGATCTGTTTGTTGTAAATATTATTGAATAACAAGAATACGTAAAGTTTGCGTCAATTAAGTGTTTTATTTTTACGTTATTCCAGATATCCGGTCGGTGTTTGTTTAGCTATTTTAAAACGAAGACCTTTACTCTTAGGTATGTCCCATATTAGATTGAGGCGAATGGAAATGGAAAAAATAATAATTAATCTGCTCGCTTTGTATCGACATGTTTACGACTTTATTAACATTAAAAATAATACTAAAGTTCATTTCCTTTACAAACTGGTTAATTACGCGCTGTTGTTTTTGTAGAAAACCATTCGAAACTAACAATCTCACGTCGAGGGGGGCAATCGACGATAAATTTCCAAGCAAAATTGTAGTTCCAGTTAAATTATTTAAATTTTATCGGACAATACAAACGGATTGTGGATCTAAGATAAAACTTTTTCAAACTCAGTACGACATGGTTTTATCCCTAGTAAAGTCCTTTTCACGCTTTTTGGCATATCGTCATTACAATCACATGCATTAAGTTGTTTCGACTATCTTTTCTTGTCTAAGCTCGAATCGCTTACCATCCAGTGGCAGAGCCTCCAGGCTCACCCTCTTTTACATACATACAGCCACGCCTTTTTCCCGTAGGGATAGGTAGAGACCACTTCTATCCACTTGCTACTATTCTTACATAAGTCATCCGCTTTTTCTACTTTCATCAGCGCTTCCAGTCAGGATTTAGAGCGGGCAGATCGACAATTGATAACCTCATCACACTGAAACTCGCCATGGAAAAACATACCCAACTTAACAGAAAAAATACACTTAGCCCTAATAGACTTGGAGAAAGTCTATGACAGTGTCCCCATATCACAACTATGGACAGAAATGCGAAACCTGGAAATAAACCAATCGCTAATAAAAAACATACAACACTCTTCTATAGTGCCGCAATAAAAACTGGGATCCATCCTGTCCCCCACCCTATTTCTTTTACACATCAACGACCTCTTGAAAACCACCACAAACCCCATTTACATTTTCGCAGACGACAGCATACTTTCACATCCTATCAATCACTTTCGGTGAATGATACAAATAGACTCAGGCAGGAACAGGTTGACTCCATCAATAGAGGTTACTGGTACTCTTGACGTGGCAAACTAAGCAACATATTCAAGTACAGCATACCATATATATATATATATATATATATATATATATATATATATATATATATATAATCCAGGATATCTACAGCTGTCGCTGCCTTCCTGCTTTCAGCCCTTGTCTCCAGTTGTCCTGGTCCTGCCAATCTCCGTCCTGCAGGTTTCTTAATTCCATCGCCTCATCCACTTCGTCTCTCCATGATCGCCTTGGTCGACCTCTCTTTCGTCTGCCTAATGGACTCCACTCAGTTACCCGGTGTATCCAGCGATCCTCCGGAGTTCTTCTAACATGTCCGTACCACGTTAGTTTCTTTTCCTCTATGTGTTCTAGTATGTCTTTTTTTACCTCCATTCTTCTCCTGATCTCCTCATTTCTTATTCGATCTAATCTGTTCACTCCACAACTCCTTCTCCAAAAGTCCATTTCTGTGGCTACAATCTTCCCTTTGTTTTTTTTGTTGATCACCCACATTTCAGCTCCATAAGTCATTATGCTGCGAACTATTGAATTGAATATTCTCGTTTTATTAGTCTTGGTTATGTGGCGGTCCCATAATATTGGGTTTAATTGATTAATACATGCCCTAGTTTGACCTAGTCTATTTTTTATTTCTTCCTCTGTTGTTCCACTTTTTGATATTATAAACCCTAGGTACTTAAATTTGTCTGTTCCTGAGATCTGTCGGTTATCATCTATTTCTAGGTGATATATCCTGTCTTGTGCCGTAGACATATATTGGGTCTTTTCGAGGTTGATTTCCACTCCATTTTTCCCATATTCCTCCTCTAGTTTCCGCATCATAAAACCTAAATCCTCCTCATCTTGAGCTATGATTACTTGATCATCGGCAAAGCTTAGAGTATACAGATGATCATTTCTAATTGGTATTCCCATTCCTGCACATTTTCTCTTCCATGGTCTTAGTGTCTGTTGTAGAAATATTTTGAATAGTGTGGGTGATGTTGAGCATCCTTGGAGGAGACCCTTAGTTGTTTTGAAGGCATTTGATAGTTTATCAGCATACCAATTAGACTAAAAAAAAGCTTTTAACCAATTGTCACGTGCCTATTTTTTCCCATCTACCGTTTCATTATTAATTGTGTCTCTGATAGTCTGGTGCTCGTAAATAGTTTTGCATACCGTATTTTGTTCGTTGTAAATAGTGTTGCATACCTAGTAGTGATAGGATTTAATTATTAATGGCTGTGACATTTTTGTTAATTGGAGTGGGAGTCTTTGTTATTAGATTTCGCCTTGATTTTTGGCCTCGATTGTCGTGTGTTGTCAGCTATATTATTGTTTGGTTTGCTATCAACACGGACGAGCGCGATTATGAGTTGAGAACATAGATTTGCAAAGGTTGGCTGACGCGTGTCCCGTGTCATTTTCTGATATCCGGCCTGGGAGTGAGCAGTTGAAAACGGTCGCTTGGTGTGAGTCTTGAGAGTCGGTAGTGTGGATTTTAGTATCGTCGTGTGATATTAACAAGTGTGCAAAACCTCTACGGTTTTATCTTCATATCTAGCTGTATTTGGGGCCATCTTAATTGGATTTTGAAGAAAAACCCCTTAATTTTTAACTTGACCATTCTATCTTGCCTTCGTTGTTGATATTTTTGGTGTCGGGTTAAAATAGCCGCTAGCGGGATTTATTTGAGGGAAGCCATTGTTGGTTAGCACGTGCAGTTCCATAACCATCATCCATATCGACGATAAATTTCAGTGTTATAAAGACTTGCTTGGTGTTTTTAGCAGAAATTATTATGATAATACTACTTGGTGTTTCTGTTTCTTGGATCATCGATGTAACAGTGACGTCTCTATGAAGTTTTCAATTGGTTACATAGTATTGAGTTTAATTTTATCAACTTATCAGTTATTATGTGCTTGATCTAAGTGTTTTCAACAGTTTAAAAGTAACAAATTATTTTCATTAAATTTGTACCTGCTCCAAGTTGAGTCTGAACGTATACATTACTGAATATCCATTATGTAATTATTGTGATGGTTTTAAATTATTATTTTTGTTGCAAGTCCATTTATTTTATATTTTTTTTTTAATCTTTTGCTATCAGGAATTCCATATAAAACCAATTATTTTTGAAATTTTAAATATTTTTTTTTGTTGTTTTTAATTCTCTTTTGTACATCATTAGGTTTTTATTATTGTCTGAAAGATTGTTATAATTAATTTAAATATTATTTTAAGAAAAGTGTATTAAATTCGTTTAATCCACTTTACAAAAATACAGAATTTGTTGTAAAAAATCAGAACATCATTTTTACTTAATTAATATATTGCAGGAATTGTAAATATAGTTTTATTTATCTAGTTCACCATAATTGTTTGTTGTTTATCGTGTGGCTCTGCTAGTGCCTACAAGACCTAGGGGTTTCCGGCTTATACCGTCTAAGTCGGTGGCGCGGCTCACTTTTATATTTTTTTTCTTCTACCCTCTACGGCTGAGCTCGGGCATAATTTGCCAGTAGAGAGACCGCTGGCAGAGTACTCTTTAGAGAACAAAAAAAAGACGTGACACAATGCGTGTTGCCAGTTTTAACATATGAGGCAGAAACCCTAACTCTTACAAGATCATCAATAAAGAAGCTACAAATAGCACAACAAAAAAATATGGAAAGATCAATGCTTGAACTGACATTAAGGGACAGGGTCAGAAACGAGGATCTGCGAGGAAGGACTAAAGTGGATGATATTATTGAGCACATTACTAGGGCAAAATGGTGATGGGCAGAACACATTGCAAGGTTGAAGGACGAAAGATGGACACAGAGGATTCTGGAATGGAGACCTAGAGCCAAAAAAAGAAGCAGATGAAGACCACCGTCACGCTGGGCAGATGATATAAAAAGAATATCATCCAACTGGATTGCTGCAGCTCAGGATCGGAAGGCATGGAAACGCTTAGAGGAGGCCTATGTTCAACAATGGACAAATGTGGCTGGATGATGATGATGATGATAAGTGACGATATAAAATGTTAATAATTAAGAAAGTAAGAGTGTAATTTTTTATTCTGTCACAGTCGAAAAGACCAACCCCTAATGATCTCCAAACTATCAATTTATGCTTTTTTATTTACTTTTAATTTTAATACATATTCTGCTACGTAAATATTTGGTAGGTACCCAATTCGGTATGATTCGGCGCTGCATATCTGTTGGATTTGGAAAATGGTGGGACCGGTTGACATGTCTTTTTCATTAAAAATTTAAATCTACCACTAAACCTACCAAATTATTTGGATTTTGTTAAATCCATTGTAAGGGTCTTTCTTAATATTAAAATCTGATCAGCATTTAAAACAACGAGCGATTACTGATTGTACTCCAACTTATTGATTAATGTCTCGTTATTTGTTGACTATTTTCGATACGGGGACCGTCTTATAAGTTTCTACAAACGGTGTTATAATTTTTGAGACTTTTTTTTGGTTTAAAACCGTGCAATTACTTACTCCGATTTCCCCTATAAATGATAAATACTTGTGAAATGTTTGTTAATAACAAATATAGTTGTAAAAGTCTAAATATTTATAATATTTGCACTCGAGCAGTTTTTATAACTCCCAAGACGGACTTTGATATAAATAAAGAATTAAATGGAATAATTAAGGAAAAATATCGTGTAGTTATAACAATCTAATTATTAATAATACACAAACAACTTTTTTGAGCTGTTGTAATTTAAAAGCTATGTCTCTTGTTGTTTGTAAATGCTGTAAAGATAATAATTTTCTCAATAAGTAATTTCAGATTTTTTTCCATTCGAAGAAATCGGCAACAAAAACAGAGAGAAAAAAATAAAGCAAAAACAATATTTATATTACTTAGTATCTTAAAAAATAACGGAAGTTTCATTGATAAATATTTTCCAAGATGGATTAAAAAAGAGCGCGAAATCTCAATAATTTTATTGACATTTCATTTCCTTGGAAAATATCAAAACAAGTTTTTAATAGATTCTCGCATTTGCTTTTACTTTTACTTTTTCGTATCCGAATCCATATCTAATTCTACCGGGCCGCGTCCAAAGCATTATCTGTGGCAAGCCATAAATATTCGTAGGAGCAGCAGTTTGGGCAGTTCTTGCAGGTTAATAGGTGTTTCATAGTCTGCACCTCCCCGCAGTCGCACTTCTTTAATAATCTCCAATTTTTCTAGGTTCGTCTTTGTGGGGGCGACTCCTGCTCTAAGGCAGTTTTCCAATTTTTCCATTCAAGATTATAGCCTGGTGGAGGTTCCAGGCGTAGAGGGTATATATCCGGTGGCTCCGTAGGGACTGCACGCAGGAAACTCTTTCGTGATCTCAGTGGTCTTTGTGGGGGCGACTCCTGCTCTAAGGCAGTTTTCCAATTTTTCCATTCAAGATTATAGCCTGGTGGAGGTTCCAGGCGTAGAGGGTATATATCCGGTGGCTCCGTAGGGACTGCACCCAGGAAACTCTTTCGTGATCTCAGTCGTCTTATTGGTTCCGGAGCATTGTACAACGGGTGGCGGTTGTCGAAAGTTTGTTTGAATCTCTCAGCATGATCTATCGCTAGTCGGCGAACCGCGGGGGCCTCTTACAGCCAGTTATGAGACGACATGTCTAGTTAAGTGCAACGTTTATATGTTTCGTATGTAATGCCATACCGGGAAAGCGTACTCCGCAGCTGAGAGAAACTTAGTGGTTTAGCTGTTGATCTGATCACGTGAGGGTTAGCTCTCCATTTGCTTCCCGTTAGCTTCTTCAGGAGTTGGTTCCTGGTCGAATCCTTTTGTCGGGTCTTATGACAGTGGAATTTATAAGTTAAGATCTATCAAGTGTTACCTCTAGGTACTTCGGGAGGGGTGTGTTCTATGGCGATTCCGACCCATTGTATATGTAGTTCCCTCCTGGGTATTTGCGTTAAAACAAAGCAAAAAGAAAGTCCTTTTCGAAAGCTGACTTTTTAAAGAATAATATGACAAGTGACTGTCAGTCTGTCATCAAGGTAGCAGGTCTTAGAATACGAATAAAAATAGATCGCAGCAACGCCTAAAAAGTTAAATTTTGGATTTTAAATTTCCTAGTGGGAAGTTATAGTAATGGTCCGATTTTGAGAATCCAGAATTTTGACATATCTCCACATTTCAAGGTCCCCAGAGTCGAATACATTAGTTTTTAAGTGGACGTCTGTGTGTGTATGTACGTGTATGTTCGTATGTGCATTCGGAATTATTTTTCATCTCGATTATCTCTAGAACAAAAATGATATCGACGTGGGACCAATTGCATTCGACGCATAATTACGCAACTTAAAACTGATTAGAATTTCAGCAAAATCGGTAGAGATGTTTTTTTATGAAGAATCAAAAAAATGATAAACTACCTGAATTTTGCAATTTAAAAATTATACTATTTTTAATACAGAAATTTAAGATCTTTTGAATAATATGATTATTGCATGTGGTGAATATTTGTATGAAAAATACGATGATATATCATAAAAAAGATAGTTTTAGAAAACAAAAATAGGAATTGGAGAATTTTAAACTTGTGTCAGTATTGAGAGAATAGCATTGAAGACGCTATAACAGTGAAAAATTATTGTTAGTAATAATCAAGCATTGTTTATAACAATTGAATATTGTTACTAACAAATGATTATTGATCATAATAATAAAAAAAAATCAATTGTTATAAACAATTGAAAATAGCTCCCGCTTATGAAATGATAAGAAAAAATTTGAAAGAATACGGTTGACATAAACAGAATATTGTTAATGACAATTTTAATTTGTTGTATGCAATTTGAAATCGTTTTTTATAAAAAATTTCTTCTTTCTTTTTAATTAGGCTTAAAGCCAGTTTATCTTCATCCACCAGCCTTATATCTTGTCGCTCCACCGCTTTCGCGGGCGACCCACACTCCTGTGTCCTTGTCTCTTGCGATTTTTACGATTCTCTGATCCCCCATGCGGTCAATGTGCGCGCTCCATTCCTTTTTCCTGTTTTAGGTCCATTCGTTGATGTTCTCTACTCCACATCTGGTTTTTATGTCTTCGCTCTTCTCTCTGTCCCATAAAGTTCTGCCATCAATTCGTCTCAGTATTCTAATCTTCTTTGTTTCCATGAGTCTCCTTGTTTTTTGAGTTTCTGGTCTAGTTTCCGCAGTGTATGTCATTATGGGCCTTTTAACGGTTTTATAGATCCTGCTTTTTACCTGGGTGTTAATGTTTTTGTTTTTCCAGATAGAGTCGTTCAAACAACCTGCTACTCTCGCCGCCCTCACCATGGCTGGACAGTTCTATACCCAAATATTTAAACTTCATCTCCTGTTGTATGTCCTCTCCATCTACTTCAAGTTTGCATCTTAACGGTGTTTTTGATGTTGTGATGCAACGTGTTTTTGAACCGGATATAGTCATGTTGAGTGTTTTAGCTGTTTGGTTAAACTGGCGGAGGAGTTGTTGAAGAACATCTTCGTTTTCTGCTATTAATACGGCATCATCTGCATAACACAGGATGTTTACCATTTTATCTCCCATTTTGTAGCCTTTCATAGTACGAACTTTTTTTATTATCTCATCCATTATAACGTTAAATAGGAATGGGCTCAGCTAGTCTCCTGACGAATACCGTTTCCAGCTGGTATGGGTTCTTCTTTTTTTTTAAGAAAATAGTCGCAAAAAGGGTAGACCTATCGTGTGGGCCGCGGACGGCCCGCACTGCGACTATTAAGAGGGGAAGGGATTATAGAAAGGAGATGATTGTGGACATGCTTTTTAAAAAGTTGCAGGTCATAGTTCTCTGGAAGAACTGATTTTGGAAGCTTATTCCATTCCGTAGCAGCCCTGTAAAAGAAGGATTCTTGATGAAGATTGGTCCTTGTAGTGTCAAGCTTGAGAGTAAATGTGTGAGACTGATCAGCGTGCCGAGTTCTTCGGCCGAATGTGGCCAATGGTGGTACAAGAGTTTTTATTTCTCTGGAGCATCTGCCATGGAAATATCTGTAGAGCAATGACTGGTCTGCAACTCTTCTTCTATGTTCTAGAGGGTGAAGGGTATCTGTGAGAGTTGAGCTGTTTATCAAGCAAATGGCTCTTTTCTGAATGAAATCTAGAAGACGAAGAGAATGTCTTGGTGCTGAATCCCAAATGTGCGAGCAATACTCCAGTAGAGTCGGATTTGAGCCTTGTACGTCGTCAACAGTTGATCAGGAGTAAAAAACTTTCTGGCTTTCCACAGAAAACTTAGCCTCTGACTTGCCGACTTTGCGATGTTAGCAACATGGTCATGCCAAGACATATTATTGGACACCGTGACTCCCAAAATCGAGATGGAGGGACTTGGTTCAAAGGTATTTCCGGACATTGTGATGGGATGATTTGAGGAATTCACTTTCTCGGAAAACGTGGCACTTTGTGTTTTTTGGGCGTTGAACTGAACAAGATTGTTGGTTCCCCACTCGACGATTGTTTCAAGATCTCTATTGATGGAACCAACCTGTTCCTGCCTGAGTCTATTTGTATCATTCACCGAAAGTGATCGATAGAATGTGAAAGTTGAGACAAGTGTGCTATCGTCTGCGAAACTATAAATGGGGTTCGTGGTGGTAAGTTCGGTAAGTTCTTCGTTTATCTTCGCTCGGAATTGATTATCTTTGTATATATTCTCTATTGTTTTTATTAGGTTGTAAGGGATATTTCTATTGTAGAGGAGATGTATGACGTCATGTAGCTTAACCATATCTATAATAATTATAACAACAAAACATATGGTATTATTTCATTCCTTCCACTGTGAAGTTAGTCGGGTCGCACCCAGACCACTGATATTTATTTTTTGTATTTAGTGACTAGATGAATTAACTCTCTCTGCTCTTACAAGTTTGGTTTATAATTTTCGTAATTCGTTTGAAGACAAAATCTTCCTCACGTAAATATACACATTTAAAATTATTATTATTATTATTTATTTTAAGAATAACGAATTATATTTTGGTTTATTACAGTTGCGACCTAATTTTATTCTCGATTCCAACCGCAAATGTCACATCTACAATTCTGCTTTTACTATCTCGAAGGTAAATCGCTAGGAATTTAATATTTTCACAGAAATCATTGAATTATTGCTCAAAAAAAAAAAACATGTACAGGATGTTTCATTGTTGTCACGACAAACGTTCTGCTACGTTTATTAGTTTGGTTTACTGAAAATATATTGTTACAACTCCGGACCTGTTTATTTATCGGCATTCGAGCATCGAATACAACGAGGGTGCATATTAATGACCCTTTGTCGGCATCCGCCTTAGCCTAGAGAATTCTCGTCGCTCCCAGATGGTTCTGTTGCTTTCGCGATAAAGTGTCGATTTATGATTTACAGGTATAATAGTCCAGTCAAATTAGTCCTTAAAAAAGAAGTAAAGTTACAAAAATTTCCATAGAGCTAAAAATTGGTATGAATGTTTAAAATGCTATTATAAACGAATTGTAAAAAGTCCCCATCAATCCACCTTGTGCAAAAAATTTTATTAATGGTAAAAGTTTGCAAAAATGGGTTTTTCGCGTTTTCCAGCTAAACGGTGAGTTTTACAGCAAAAATACCTCAGACAAAAATTAGATTATCCGATTCTCTACAAAAAATGTATCTACACTTTTTTTCATAAGTATTGCCATTTCCGTGATATAGCGGTTGAAAGAATTGAAAAAAATATTTTATTCGTAATATGCACGTTAATGGACTTTTATATACATTTTTGAACCGTTATACGAGTAAACATACGAGTCCCTATGTCTTACACATACAAATTATAAAATTCTTAGAATATAAATGAACGTCAAAAACTCCGCCCCTATTTTCATTTAGTCGCATGGCCTTGAGTAACATCTGTCTTCCATTCAAAAAGTTTCTGTGCTTTTCCAAAATGCCAAAATCGTATACTTTTTCTACACGCAATAACTGGCTGCGATACAACATCAGCCTTTTTCAAGAGAGGCAAAACAACGGTTTTGAAATTGTTCGAGAAACAAAATTTAATTAATTGTGCTGAATTTTTAAAGATAGTAACTCTACTCCAGAAGTTATAATCACTAATGGAATTCGCTTTCTTCTTTCTATGTACGGAGCTCCAAAAAAAGTTACCTGCTTGGATAAACTCCGATACTTATCTTTTGCAAAAAAAACTTATAATAAAAAACAAGTGCAATTAGCTTGTCTTCCCCCAACCTCTGCTGCTGCTCAATAACATCTATTCTGGGTATATTATCAAGTTCCGACTTACAAACCCTCAGGCCAGAGGCCCTCGGGTTTGTAAAACGTCGCCCTCAGGGCATAAACATCTATTTATACCCTTGGTACATAAATAACTATTTTTCAATTCTTTCAACCGCTATATCACGAAAATGGCAATACTTATAAAAAAAAGTGTAGATTTATTTTTTGTAGAAAATCGGATGATCTACAATTTTTGACTAGCTATTTTTGCTGTAAAACTCACCGTTTAGCTGGAAAACACGAAAAACCCATTTTTGCAAACTTTTACCATCAATAAAATTTTTTGCACAAGGAGGATTGATGGGGGCTTTTTACAATTCGTTTATAATAGTATTTTGAACATTCATACCAATTTTTAGCTCTATGGGAATTTTCGTAACCTTCAAAGTCTTATTTGACTGGTCTATAAAAAGGACAGCAGCCGTGAAGAGTTTGATTTTTAAAAGTGTTTATGTTATGAAATTTAAATAGTTGTAATATTTATGTGATTTGTATAAGTAAAATTTATTGTGTAAAAGTATTGGAATATTGTTAGTGTATCGAGAGTTTAAAATCACCGAACCCAAGAAAGAACTAAACTTCGTATCAATATAGTACACTACTAATTTATTTACAATATTCCCAAACATAGTGTTTCCCAAATCCTGACAATTTATTTTTAATAGAAAATAATCCGTACGCAAAAAAGTAAAAAAAAACCGACTTGAAAGACTTATATGGATGGACCACACGGGAAGCACCAGCTTTAAAAAAAAAAAAAAATCCTTAAAATCGGTATACCCAGTCAAAAATTTTGAGGTAACAAACATAAAAAAAATACAGTCGAATCGAGAACCTCCTCCTTTTTTGAAGTCGGTTAAAAATAACAGTGATTTTGGGTGCTGCACTTGTAAGTGAAGTGTAAGTTTTGCCTGTTTCGCACTATTGTTTGAAATTACAATAAAACATAAAACACGTTGTTGTTTTATCGCATAGTTGACATTACTTTTAATAAAACATACATACATATGAATGAATGAGTAAATAGGAGTTGTGGAAGAGGTCTAATTTTTCACTATGCACTTCAGCATTGCCTGCTTTTCGTACCTTTCCAGCACCTTAGTTTAGTCCCATTTCTTCAACTCTCCTGTTAAGGAGTAAAAGCTCATGTACTGCTATTGTCACAGGTGGATCACTCCTTGGTCTTGTATACAACCCAGGTTGTATCTCCATTGGGCGGTGGCTTCACATTCGAAAATAATACAAGTGGCTATTTCCTTCTCCTCATTACATAATCTGCATATAGGTTCTGTATCAAACACGCCTATATTGTGCAGATGTTTCCTCAAAGACCAGTGTCCGGTACAAAGCCCTACAACTGTTCTAAGTTTTTCCCTACTTAGGGAGAGCATTTTTCCTGCCTGCTTAGGACTGCTTTTAGCATTAGTTTGCTATGCCTAGCTCCCTCTATATGTGCCCACTTCAGCTGATGCTGAGAGTGGATCCAGCCTTTGATCGCTGCTTTAACGCTGGCCTTGGGTATCCCTATTATTCGTTCTGGCCCAATAAATGGTGTTTCAGAGCCCCGCATAGGCAGTTTGTCCGCTTCTTTGTTACCAGAAATACCTTTATGACCTTGTTATGATTAGCCAAGGTTCGTAGGTTTCCGGCACATTCTCGGATAATTTTTGAGTCTATTCTCCGTGATGCCAAAGCTTTGAGTGCCGCTTGAATATCTGATTTAACGAGGATCGTTTTCTTTTTATATCCCCGTCTCAGATTTCCAACAGCACAAGCGTTTATGACATGTACGTTAGCTTGGAAGACCAAGGTATTTTTCCCCAATGAGTTTGTTTACTCATATTTGGGTTTTGAAGAGTAGACGCCTGAGCCAGTTCATTCGCTGGTTTTTGATCCATCTGTGTACCAGGTGAGTTTACCAGGTTGATCATCATTTCCTTTGTCATCCTTGAGTTTTGCGTGATACTTATAGTTTGTCTCCAAGGATATTTCTGCACTCATATAATCAGTATCTCAGTATCTCCTGGATATAAATATCTAGAGGGGAGAGGTTTAGTATTGCTTCCATAGCAGCAGTGGGGGTTGTTCTCATAGCCACTGTAATACTTAGGCAAGCCAGCATTAGTATACTACTGAGTGTATTTACGGTTTGGGATTGCCGTACTTTGGTCCACCAATAAATAGAGCCGTATGTTATCTTGGGTCTTATCACAGACAATGACAATTTCTTGTCTAGAAATACTCCGAGGTATTTTGTACTCTCACTGTATTGCAGTGTTTTCATATAGAAACGTGGACCTGCGCAGCTATGAGCGCAGTCTTTTTGGGATTGACCTTAAGTTCCCTATCCTGACACCATTGTTCCACCTGGTTTAGAGCTCCTTGAGTTAGTTATTCCAGTGTGCTTGAAAATATGCCCTGGGTTAAAATGACAATGTCATCTGCATAGCCTTGAGCAAAAATTCTACTGTCGTACTTCTCCCTGGGGACAACCCGGTCTACCCTTATCTCCACACTATAACAGAACATGGTCGCATATGCCTTCCTGTTTCGTAACATGGCTCCTATGCATCTGCAGCTGGTTACATCGGTCGCCAGCTGCCGTAAGGATGTCACCATGTTTTCAAAGGGGGTGTTGTCAAAGGCCCCTTCTATGTCGAAAAAAGTACCTAATGCAATCTCTTGATTGTTTAGCGCTTTGTCGGCCTCCGTCTAGTAAACTCTCGCCGCGCCTAGAGACTTCGAGATGGTTCTGTCGCTTTCGCAAAATAGTCTGGAATTATGATTTAGAAATATAAAAAGGACAGCGTTCGTGAAAAAGGGGAATATTTAAATTGTTTATGAGTTATGAAATTTGAATAGTTGTAAAAGTTGTAATTAGTTGAATATCTTAGGTGATTTATAAAAGTTAAATTTATTGTGTAAAAGTATTATAATAAAAATTGTTTTGTTACTGTATCGAGAGTTTAAAATCACCGAACCCAAGAAAGAAGTAATTTCGTAACAATACGATAAAATTTGTTGGAGATTACATTCATTTCTTTTTAGTAATTTTTAATTCATAAGAAAACGTACTTGGCGCTCAACGGCATTTCAGTTTTTGGTTCTGTTATTAGATAAACAAAAAAAAAGAATGGATTATACCGTGAATCGATTCATCGAATTGAATTTAACCGAGAAGTCAAGATCTCTTCCCTGAGATGGAGTCTATAAAGTCATTAATTAATTTTTTTGTGAGGTTAAACATTTTCTGTTACTCGCTTGTCACCACTAAGGAACAAATTCTTTTACCCGAGAGACATTCAAAAGTTATAAAACGTAAGAAAATAAAACAACTCAGGGTCCTGTACCCTACTGCGAATTGCCCCGAAAACTTTCAATTTTTCCATGATCACAGAGGTGAATGGCCATTATTCTTAAAAAAAGGAAACATTTTTTTTTTCAAAATTTGATAGGTTTGGTGATCCGAAAACAGTTAACTTTAGAGGTTGTTGGTTTTTTTGGTAAAAAAACAATAGTTGTTTTTTCAATATCCCAAATAACCTACTAAGGTAATTTTTTTATTTCGTTTGTTTGACAAACTCTTAAATATATAACCCACTCTCTCGCCCAATGAGAGTATCCTGTTGCTAGAAAAGTTAACGCGATAAACAAACATGGTGAGATCACTTTCGGATTCAGGCGTTAAAAACAAGTGCCAGATCTATTTCAATGAAATTTATGCTACCAAACAAGATTAATGTTCGATACATAAAACAAAAACAACGTTTATTTCCTTAATAAAGACAATTTTTAAGATTTCCAAGAAACTCAATATATTTAAAAACAAATAATCTAATATATCACCACCTTTTAAGCACATTATGATATCTGATCGATTTTATTTTGAAAAACACACAATGCATCCGCGTTCCTTGGAACATTACTCCAAAAAACCCATTAATATTTAATTAATTGTATAATTAATGTTATTTTCGTCCATATTTTATTCGCTATTAACATTTCGTTTGTTTTTATAATTTATTGTTCAACTTAAAATAGTAGGTACCAGAAATCCCATTTAAGCATAATTAATAGTTAAATTTATATTAATTTGATTTTTTGGGTCCGTCTCTGTCGACCTTGCCTTGGGGCGACAGCGCATCGACCACAATTAGGAAGAATACCCACTGAATACCCGCTAGTAATAGAAGACACAGGATGATTCTTGAGTTAGTTTGAAGTCAAGTATTTAAATTAATTATAAAGTGTTATACAGCTGTGAATTTCCAAGTGCTTTGTAAAATAAAATGTATTGGAAAATCAAAAGGATAAAAATAAATGTAAGCAAAACGAAAGTAATGGTTTTTGAAAGGGAAGAGAGCATGGCAAACTGTGAAGTTTCGATTGAGGAAGAAAGAGTGGAACAAGCAAATGAATGTGTGTACTTGGGTTCAAAGTTTACGAGAGATGAAAAGTATGACAGTGACATTGAGCGAAGGGTGTTGGTAGGAAGACAAATAAATGGGGCACTGCATGGCTTTATGAGCAGCCAGAAAGTGTCAAAAAAGGCACGTCTGGCTGTGTATAGAGATGTGTTGGTTCCTACACTTATGTATGGTAGTAAATGTTGGGTTTGGCAGAAGAAGCATAAAAATAGGATTAATGCTGCGGAGATGAGTAGTTTGAGAAGTATAGCCGGAGTGACTCGGTTAGATAAAGTAAAAAATAGTGAGATAAGAGAACGCTGTGGTGTAAAAGAAGATGCAATGACATACTTTCTTTTGTATCTCTAATTATGACCTCTAAATGTTGAAAAGAGATAGCGCCAATAACGATTAATCGGTTGTATTCATAAGAAATTATTTCGACCTCTTATAACAACTGTCATTATTTTTATACATCGAGTTTTGTTCAAAGCGTTTTATCATTGGCATTCAGATAAATTCTATAAAATCGGTTTTTTCAAAACCTCCAATTTGTTATTTTGATTTTACGGTGAGTACAAAATTCCCTGTTTTACATTTAATAAATATTTTTAACATAACCTTACTTCTTAGACGGTGACTGAACTTTCGTTAAACGGAAACATTATTTATAGATTTATAAAGTCAGCTAAAGTAAGAATTACGTTTCAGCTTCCAGCAAATCTAAGTAAAGGCAACCAACAGATTCAGTAAGTCTCCGGCTTCAGATATGTGGGATGCTTAATGAACAGTAAGTGGGATAGCATGCAGGAAATAAGGTCCCGCATCGAGCAGGCTCGGGCAGCATTTAGCAACATGAAGAAGGTTCTTACATCTTGAGACTTGTCTAAGTATTTCCAATTCTGTACTATGGAATGGAAGGGTGGATTTTAACAAAGGTAATGTGTAACCGAATAGAAGCGTTCAAGATGTAGTACTACCGTCGCCTGCTACGAACATCAGGGGTAGACAGAGTCCGAAACACCGAGGTGCTTGCCCGGGTCCAGAAGCAACCAGAAGTCATGTTTACCATCAAGAAACGCAAGTTGGAATATTTTGGACATGTTATGAGAGGGCAGAAGTACCGTATCTTACGGAATATCATGCAAGGCAAAATCCAAGGAAGAAGATGTCCAGGAAAAAGACGTACGTCCTGGCTGAAAAACCTGAGAGAGTGGTATGGTGTTAATTCTACAAGCCTGTTTCGTGCCGCTGCTAATAAAATAAAAATCATAATGATGATCGCCGACGTCCTAGAAGGACATGGCACGTGAAGAAGAAAAAGAAATTTAAAGGAAAAATGTCTTGCATCTTTGTTAGGCCGGAAACTTTTTAGACAACCCTCGTATTTAATAATATTGACGTAGTATATAAAAGTTTTATTCGTGTAATTTTTATCATTCGCAGTCCATTCAACAAAATTGTTAGTTATGTGTATCTACATCTTTGTTTACGATTGTAACGTCTGCGTCGCTTAAACAAAAAATAAGCGAACTTTAGAAGACGTGACTCGATCAAAACGTCGATCGACAAACAATCTTGCGTTACTCGTATTAATTTAAAGGTTGTTTAATAGCCGTCATAACCCAATTCAATGGAGGATTTAACATAAAATACCACCGCGAGTTAAACGCATACATGCGGAGTAGTATCTCGTTCGGACTGACGCTTACTTCTCCACTTGACTAGAGCAGTTTAACCTGAAAATGTCACTAATGAATCAGCTACATTAAATTTGTGTCAATGTAATAAGATTTTTTTTAACGCAATTACCACTAGATCAAATGACTAAGAGCGAACGTGAACGCTTGTAGGTTAGGTTAGGTGTACGTCGTTTGATTATTATTGTGGGATTTATTTGACTGTTGCTACTCGTACTTATTACCATAATAAAAAAAGTACTTTATTTTTTTTGTTACCTTCATTCCTTTCTCTACTTTGGTTGGTTTTTAAGGGAGAGGATTTGAAGTAGTTGGTAAAAGATTCAAAATACATCCTGAATCTCGAATGTATTTGGCCGGAGGCCGAGTTGTCAAGAAGTCGAGTTGTCAGTATCGATGGCGACCATTAAATTAAGAGTATAAAGGTCGTCGAAATATTGGGAATGTCATTTATCATGCTCGAATTTTTTATATCTCGAGGCTGGATGCCTGCTCACTTACTACATACATACATACTCACATGTAGTCACGCTTATTCCCGTAGAAGTATGTAGACCACTTTTTTTTAACTTGCTACAATTTTTACGCACGTCTTTCGTTCCATCTGCTTTTATCAGCTCTTTTATACTTGCTCGTCGCGTCGGTAACTGGAACTCTTAACCTGGACTTTATTTAAAACAATTTCGATCTGATCAAGATACATTCGCCTAGGACGACCTCTAGGTACCACCTCTTTGGGAGGTTAATTTTTTAAATAGTACCGCTAGCTGGCAAAGATCTAATCCGCAGGCTGCTGGACTTTGTCAAGCATTTTACCTGTAGCCAGTTAATCCTGCCGTGGAGGAACACTTTCGGTGAATGATACAAATAGACTCAGGCAGGAACAGGTTGATTCCATCAATAGAGATCTTAAAGCAATCGTCGAGTGGGGAACCAACAATCTTGTTCAGTTCAACGCCCAAAAAACACAAAGTGCCACGTTTTCCAAGAAAGTGAATTCCTCAAATCATCCCATCACAATGTCCGGAAATACCCTTGAACCAAGTCCCTCCATCTCGATTTTGGGAGTCACGGTGTCCAATAATATGTCTTGGCATGACCATGTTGCCAACATCGCAAAGTCGGCAATCCAGAGGCTAGGTTTTCTGTGGAAAGCCAGAAAGTTTTTTACTTCTGATCAACTGTTGACGACGTACAAGGCTCAAATCCGACCTCTACTGGAGTATTGCTCGCACATTTGGGGTTCAGCACCAAGGCATTCTCTTCGTCTTCTAAATTCCATTTAGAAAAGAGCCATTCGCTTGATAAACAGCTCAACTCTCACAGATACCCTTCACCCTCTAGAACATAGAAGAAGAGTTGCAGACCAGTCATTGCTCTACAGATATTTCCATGGCAGATGCTCCAGAGAAATAAAAACTCTTGTACCACCATTGGCCACATTCGGCCGAAGAACTCGGCACGCTGATCAGTCTCACCCATTTACTCTCAAGATTTATACTACAAGGACTAATCTCCATCAAGAATCCTTCTTTTACAGGGCTGCTACGGAATGGAATAAGCTTCCAAAATCAGTTTTTCCAGAGAACTATGACCTGCAACTTTTTAAAAAGCGTGTCTTCAATTATTTCCTTTCTATAATTCCTTCCCCTTCTAATAGTCGCAGTGCGGGCCGTCCGCGGCCCACACGATAGGTCTACCCTTTTTGCGACTATTTTCATAAAAAAAAAATTCCAGGCCACAGTAAATTAAAAATAATTAGAAATCAATGATTGCTTCACATTTTTTAGTTAGGGGATTCTTCCCGAGAGGACCTAGCATTGCGTCACTGAGTAGGAGGAATGTCATTCGAGCGGTAAGCAAACTGCACAGCACAAGCTGGGGATTGCCCACACCCTTCACCGTGGACTATATAAAGAAGAAGCAACCAGCCTCCGTATCCTCGGCCAGTGCCCGGTGTATGCCAGACTAAGGATAGCTCTGTTGGACTTAGCTTTTCTTGAGCACGAGCAACTAAGGCAATTATCGATCGACGACCTGCTCTTATTCTGGAGGAAGACAGGTATAGCAGATTACTTATTGCTATCACGGAGAGATACAATAGACATTGTCTGAACGCCGTTGGCAAGATTCGGTAGAAACCACCTCTCCATTATTTTTTATTATTTTTAAATAATCCACTACATAGACGTAACACTCTCAATAACGACAAGGGATACATTTCTCCTTTCTCTTATCACATAAAACTAAAAAAAAGCCGTGTGGTGTCATTGGACGCTGTTTATAAATTTTGATCAAGGTATTTTGTAAAAAAAAATAAAAAGAAATATAATTGTTACTTATTCTCATACAAAAAATAAATAATACCGGGCAAGATTCGAATTCAACGTTTCACTTTTTTGTATTTTTAATTCTGCCGGAATTGTTGTTGGTGTTAAGCATTGGTTTTCGGTATTTTATTTGCACTTTAACGTTTACGCTTTCCATACTCTTTTGAACTATGAACACATGATTTCACTATTGTCTCCCTATAATTTAAATAGTAAGATAAACACTCAAATCACATGTACAACAAACGAATGTAAATAGTAAATACTTGCATCAAGTTATACAATTTTATCAACTTACTCTTCTAAATCCGTATTACACACATTTGCTGCAGTTTCCATTTTTCAAAACTTAATTGCAATAATAAAACAATATTCACGTATGAACTAACACAAAAATACAAATAACAAATGCGTTCTCACAAAATTTCCACGTGTCTGTACGACCCTGTGTTGAGGTTACATGATAATATATAATAATATATAATATTGCATTGCTCTCAGTCATATCCAAAGTTATGGAAAAAGCGATTAACACAGAACTTATCAAATATCTAGAGAAATTTGAGATAATCCATGACAGACAATATGGATTTCGACAACTTCGGTCTACTGGAGATTTGCTGGCTTATGTCACTCAGCTCTGGACAAACACTATTGAAAAGTTTGGTGAATCCCGTGCAATAGCCTTGGATATATCTAAAGCCTTTGACCGCGTTTGGCACCAGGCATTGTTAAGTAAATTATCTGCCTACGGTCTCCCAACCAAACTGCGCCAATGGCTCTTGAGCTTCATGCAAGATCGCTCCTTACATGTGGCACTTGACGGTATTTCTTCTGATGCGTTTAAAACTAATGCCGGGGTCCCCCAGGGTTCCATCCTGTCCCCCACCTTATTACTTTTACACATCAACGACCTCTTGAAAACCACCACGAACCCCATTTACAGTTTCGCAGACGATAGCACACTTGTCTCAACTTTCACAACCTATCGATCACTTTCGGTGAATGATACAAATAGACTCAGGCAGGAACAGGTTGATTCCATCAATAGAGATCTTAAAGCAATCGTCGAGTGGGAAACCAACAATCTTGTTCAGTTTAACGCCCAAAAAACACAAAGTGCTACGTTTTCCAAGAAAGTGAATTCCTCAAATCATCCCATCACAATGTCCGGAAATACCCTTGAACCAAGTCCCTCCATCTCGATTTTGGGAGTCGCAGTGTCCTATAATATGTCTTGGCATGACCATGTTGCTAACATCGCAAAGTCGGCAAGCCAGAGGCTAGGTTTTCTGTGGAAAGCCAGAAAGTTTTTTACTCCTGATCAACTGTTGACGACGTACAAGGCTCAAATCCGACCTCTACTGGAGTATTGCTCGCACATTTGGGGTTCAGCATCAAGGCATTCTCTTCATTTTCTAGATTCCATTCAGAAAAGAGCCATTCGCTTGATAAACAGCTCAACTCTCACAGATACCCTTCACCCTCTAGAACATAGAAGAAGAGTTGCAGACCAGTCATTGCTCTACAGATATTTCCATGGCAGATGCTCCAGAGAAATAAAAACTCTTGTACCACCATTGGCCACATTCGGCCGAAGAACTCGGCACGCTGATCAGTCTCACCCATTTACTCTCAAGATTGACACTACTAGGACCAATCTTCATCAAGAATCCTTCTTTTACAGGGCTGCTACGAAATGGAATAAGCTTCCAAAATCAGTTTTTCCAGAGAACTATGACCTACAACTTTTTAAAAAGCGTGTCCACAATAATTTCCTTTCTATAATCCCTTCCCCTTCTAATAGTCGCAGTGCGGGCCGTCCGCGGCTTTTAGAGTTAATCAAACTAAAAATTAAAAAATAATTCTTAACATAAGAATAAAATAACTGACGAGAAAATGAATGTCACTGTTCTGTTTGTCATACAAAGCACCCCACGCATTTAGAACAGTGACATTAATTTTCTCGTCAGTAAAGTATTCCATTAAATGGTAAAAGCACAAAAAGAATGAATAGAACCCGGGCCGCCCGCGTGGCAGGCGAGCATTCTACCACCGAACCACCGATGCGATGAACTGTATTAATATTTGTTCTGCGCGCATGCGTAGTTCACGCACTAGTTCTATCTCCCTTTTCTATCTTTTTTACTCTCATGCAGAGGATCTCATTTCGTTAGGTTGGGTTAAAACGGCGGTTCGGAGGGAACCCACTTAGGCCTTTTGGCCCGTTGTGATATCGTGATGGACGGTGGTGACTTCCCCCTCTACCGTGAGAACCAGTTGGAACTTTTAATAAAATGTGTTAGGTCTTTAATGCTAACTGATCAGATAAGTCATCAAAGTTCGGTTGCCCTAGTATAGAAATCTGTTTCCTGTCTAGGGCAGGACAGTGGCAGAGAAGATGAACCATTGTTTCCCCCTCTTCCTCATCGTGTCAGCTTCTACAGAAGTCGTGTCGTAGCTCTGCGATTCCCATGCGCCGTGCATGGGATCCACCTGCCCAGTGTCCTGTTATGACCGCGATCGCATTTCCAAAGGACTTCCTGGATAGAGTTAAAACATCTTTTGTTCGACGTAGATCTAGTTTAGGCCAGATCTGTTTCGATGATGTGCATGTGGGCTCATTTTGCCACATCAAGTTGGCTGTTTGAACTACTTTGCTGTGCAGGAGGATCCGGTAATTTGCAATCGGTACTCCTTGCTGAAATGAGACAGATACAGCTGGGAGGGTGGTGCCCTCTCTTGCTCGTCCTCCTTACAGTTGCCTGGTATGTCTCTGTGTTCAGGTACCCAGACAATGTGAACTCTAAACTTAGTTCCTAGATCATTCAGGGCGGCACGGCATTGCACCGCTGCCCTAGAGGTCAAGTAGACTGAGTTCAGTGATTTGATGGCATGCCTGGCTGTCGCAAAGAACGGATATCTCAATGAACTTTTATTCGTTGCGGAGTATCGAGACAGCTTCCTCGGTAATAGCTGTCATTACAACTTGATACACACTACAGTGATAAGGCAAACGAAACGATAGGCTAAGTGAGGGGTCTTCCGAGAAGATACCGACAACCTACTCTCCCCTCTAGTTTAGAGACATCGGTATAAAATCCCATTTCGTTACGTGACTATTTATACTAAATCGCACTACCCGTAAGCCGCGATAAGGAACTTCGTTCCAATAAAACATGCCACTAAGTCAACAATCCAACCATTCAAACATGCAATCGAATAAGTGAGAATTTTTTCTAAATTTATTGTTAAATCATTAGTAACTTTCGATACTAAATGCTTAAATAAGAAGCTATATATTTAATAGCTATATATTTAATTCGCTAGAGATGTATTTGAGATCGTTCAAACGACACATTTCGACATCGTAGTAAAAAAAAGTTTAATTTTCCATAAAAAATTGTTTCGTTCAATAAATGCGGAAATATAAAAGAAATGACCGCAACCATATGGAACAATCCTCGAACTTGATACTTGATTTTTCGCTTGGATGCCTCCGTGCCACTCGAAGACATTGTTAATTATGCGTCTCTGCAGTGTCTGGTCACAACAAACGCCATAGTTTTTAATAGCCACCTGATGGTCGTTGAACCAACTGTATTTAGTTCTAATCGCGTTACCCCAACCGTGGTAATAATTTGCGACACACAAAATTGCGACGTTTTGAAAAATTTGTTAAAAAATCACAACGATATTGCATTCCCCCATCGCGGAAGTTTTTTTGATTATGATCGCGTTATGCGAGCTATTTGGTCGTTGACTTTAGTGTTTTTGGTCTGATGCAGATCTCTTTCGCCTCTGAATTTGCTCGGGCATAATTTTCGCGAAAGACGCTCCATCGCGCACGAATCATTCGCATTGAAAGCATGTTATCCTTCAAACCTCTACTTCACGGTCGATAATAAACCCATACTTGTTCCCGTCACCCCCTGTTACGTACATCTTGCCACGAAGAACCAAATGTATACGTATAGCGATATTTTATATAAAATTTGAAGAAAGAAAAAAGGAGCGTAAATTGAACGTGCACTTACCAAAATGCTTTTCTTCAGACATTTTCTTTCTAAAGTGGCAGTTGTTTTGTCGAAGCGGCGTACATTGGCGGTACTAGCATTATTTAGAGATTGTAGGGGGAGTCGTGAAGGCTATGCAGACTCTCAAGCACCTCGACCTATCAGGTCTTTTGTGCATAACCCTTAATCTATTCGAGGCCCGGGATTCCGAGACTTCGTAAAAAGTTTATCAGTTTCCTGGGGGCTAAGTTCCTGACATCGGAGGGCTTTAGAAAGGCCGCTTCCAGAAAATTGAGCCTCTCGCAGAAAAGCGCTGGGCATTCGCAAAGCAAACGTTCTGCAGTTTCAGCGAAGTTCTCGCAGTAGCGGCAACTATCACTCTATGTTTTGCCCATATTTTTTAGGTGATACATCAGACGGCAGTGTCCAGTAAGGAGTCCTGTCACCAATTTCAAGTCTTTCTCTTTCAAGTCGAAAAGCTGTTTAGCTTTCCTTGGCGAAAGGCTTACTAGCCTTTTTGTTTGTCTTTGTTCTGGCACTTTATGCCAGTGAGATTTTATTTCATTTGTTTCCCAGCGTCGAACCTCTTTTTTCAAGTGGGCTTTGGAGAGTCCACAGAAGGGATCTGGGCCAGAAAATTGTGTATTTGTTCCTTTCTTGGCAAGACAGTCTGTTTCCTCGTTGCCTTTAACTCCCTTGTGACCTGGAACCCACATCAGAGTAACCTGATTTTTTGCTGCCAATTGTCTCAGGAATTGTTTACAGTCTCAAGTCAGCTTAGACTTACAAGTGTGACTTTAGAGCTTTTAGTGCTGCTTGGCTATCTGATAAAATATAGATTTCTGCCCTTTGAGTGTTCCTTTAGATGCACTTCTATGGCATGTAATTCTGCTTGAAAGATGGTTGGGGTGTTACCAAGAGGTTTTGAGAGCCTAAAATTCGGCCTGTAACACCCACTCCAACCCTTTCATTCATCTTGGATCCATCAGTTTACGGCACTAAAGCATCCCTTCCTAGTTGAGGTCCGTTCTCTATGCAAACTTGGTGTTTGTTTATGACCACTTCAAAGTGCATTTTAAAATCGTACTTAACTGGCATAATATCTGTCGGCTTAGGCATGGATTCTGGGGAAATATCTTCTAAAATCTTCAAATGTCCAATCCGATTTCCTGCTTTAAGATTTATTAACTGGCTCAGTCTGAAGGCACTGATTGCTGCTTTTTTCATTAGACATAAGTGCAATGGTGGAAGGTTCAGTATTACCTCTACGGCTGCAGTGAATATTGCCTCTGTGATTCCCAGACAAGCTAGCCACTGCAGCTTGACTTGTGACGAAATTTTTTACATTTTTGCCACCATATCAATGACGCATAGGTGACCATGGGTTTGATGATCGTTTGGTATGACCAGTAGATCATTTTTGGATGCTAGCACTATAATATTGAATTAAATTGGAGGCGGCGATAGCGGTTAGCGATTGCTGATTTGCATGCGAATCATTTCGTACTTCAATACTGTAAAAACAATTCATGAATTAAGTCTTGAGGCAATGCATCAATAAGGTTTCAGTCAATTCTAAAAACGAGGTTTTGGTCAGGTCATAAGTTAATTCTTGTTGCGAGACTTCGGTTAAGCCTTGAAGCGAATCTTAAATCAAATTTTGAGACGATTTACTGTTGTTACGAGTCCGTCTCTCCCGACTGTCGCCTTGCGCGTCTACCACAACAAGAAAAAAATGCATGATAGCCGCAGGTATAATTAAAAGACACTGGATGATTCTCGAAAAAGGTACAATAATTTCGAAAAGTGTCCAGAGAGGCATCGATTTGTCGAGAAAATTGGTTTGCAGGTATACAAACGAAATCATAGATCGAAGTTTTAAGTTTTATTTTAAAATCAAGTATTTGAAGTAATTATAATGTGTTATACGGTTGTAAATATCTAAGTAATTCGTCAAGTAAAATTTATTGTGTAGAAATATTGGTAATAAATTAATTAGTTATTGTACTGAGTGTTTAGAATCATCGAACCCAAGGAGTAAATATCGTAACACTATATTATATATGTGTATATTTAGTTAAAAAAAAAAAGTAAAAAAAACCAACAACAGTTTTTTTATTAATTTAATAACATTTCCGATGAAAGGCGAGACGGTAAATCATTTATTTTTTCCTTTTGCTTGTCTCTTGTCTTTCCCCGGTAACTTTTTTTCCATCCGATATCCGTCGACCCTGAATGATCTTTCCTAACGCGCGATATACGTTCTTAATGTTTTTTTTCAATCCCACTAAATCTAGATTTATTTATTGCTTCTTAAATTGCATTAATAATTAAATGACCTGATTTTGCTTTTACTACTAAGGTGAGAGAACAAAACGAATAGTATAAACAGTGTTTCTTTCTTTTCTGATTGCCACCGCCGACAGTGGCGGACTCAAATCCTTGCAAATCCAATCCAAAATAATACAGTATTCGAACTTCCTCGAGCTGATGGCTGTTACTAATTTTTCTCCAACAATTATTATTCTCGCTTTTGGACAATATACATACATACATATAGTCACGCCTTTTTCCTTCCACTTGCTACGGCTCTTACACATATCCTTCACTTCTTCCACTTTCATTAGCGCTCTCATACATGCTCGTCGGTTGCTAGTTCTCTTTACCTGGCCTTTCTTTGAAATAATGTCTATCTGATCGAGATGCGTTCGCCGAGGTCAATCTTTACCGACTTGCCCACTCGTCTTATAAGTATTTTTCGTCAATCTTCTTTATTTCATCCTCTCTACATGTCCAAACCATCTAAACATTTCTTTATCTATCTTTGTAACCACATCTTGTTTGAACCCACAGCGTTCCCTTATCTCACTATTTTTTTTTTATGAAAATAGTCGCAAAAAGGGTAGACCTATCGTGTGGGCCGCGTACGGCCCGCACTGCGACTATTAGAAGGGGAAGGGATTATAGAAAGGAGATGATTGTGGACACGCTTTTTAAAAAGTTGCGGGTCATAGTTCTCTGGAAAAACTGATTTTGGAAGCTTATTCCATTCCGTAGCAGCCCTGTAAAAGAAGGATTCTTGATGAAGATTGGTCCTTGTAGTGTCAATCTTGAGAGTAAATGGGTGAGACTGATCAGCGTGCCGAGTTCTTTGGCCGAATGTGGCCAATGGTGGTACAACAGTTTTTATTTCTCTGGAGCATCTGCCATGGAAATATCTGTAAAACAATGACTGGTCTGCAACTCTTCTATGTTCTAGAGGGTGAAGGGTATCTGTGAGAGTTGAGCTGTTTATCAAGCGAATGGCTCTTTTCTGAATGGAATCTAGAAGACGAAGAGAATGCCTTGGTGCTGAACCCCAAATGTGCGAGCAATACTCCAGTAGAGGTCGGATTTGAGCCTTGTACGTCATCAACAGTTGATCAGGAGTAAAAAACTTTCTGGCTTTCCACAGAAAACCTAGCCTCTGGCTTGCCGACTTTGCGATGTTAGCAACATGGTCATGCCAAGACATATTATTGGACACCGTGACTTCCAAAATCGAGATGGAGGGACTTGGTTCAAGGGTATTTCCGGACATTGTGATGGGATGATTTGAGGAATTCACTTTCTTGGAAAACGTAGCACTTTGTGTTTTTTGGGCGTTAAACTGAACAAGATTGTTGGTTCCCCACTCGACGATTGTTTTAAGATCTCTATTGATGGAATCAACCTGTTCCTTCCTGAGTCTATTTGTATCATTCACCGAAAGTGATCGATAGGATGTGAAAGTTGAGACAAGTGTGCTATCGTCTGCGAAACTGTAAATGGGGTTTGTGGTGGTTTTCAAGAGGTCGTTGATGTGTAAAAGAAATAAGGTGGGGGACAGCATGGAACCCTGGGGGACCCCGGCATTAGTTGTAAACGCATCAGAAGAAATACTTTATCTATCAGAATCACTTCGGCTATACGTCTCAGACTACTAATCTCCGCAGCATTGATCTTATTTTCAGATTTGTTTTGCCGAACCCAATATTTACTACCTTACAGAAGTGTAGTGAAACATGGCAAATGACAAGAACCCTAGAGAGACGTCTTTTAGCTTTGGAGATGGATTTCTGACGAAGAGCGGCCGGGAAATCAAGAATGGAAAGAATATCGAATGCTCGAATAAGAGAAATTATGAATGGGGAACATACGATTGTTGACGACATTTAACAAAGGCAATTAACTTGGTATGGCCATGAAGAGATTATGACAGATGAACGGCTCCCAAAACTAATACAGCAATGGTTACCTACCGAAAGACGACGCAGAGGTAGACCAAAAACCACATGGAAAGGTGGAATACAAAGAGCTATGTTGGAAAGAGATTTGCATCCAGGAGATTGGGAGGATAGAAGACGCTGGGCTGGAGACCGGAACGCGTAGGACGCTATAAAACCGGATCCGCTATAAAACCGGATCTATAAAAAAAAATCAACAATTTTGCTCGCCCAAGAAATATTGCGGAGCAAATAGTCGCTTGTTTTATAAAAAAACTGAATTTATCGCAAAATAGAGTCTTAGAAGATGTCGTAGAGGTAGATTTAGACACTTTAAAGCATTTTCTTTTCTTTAATTTTCGACTAAACTTTGTTTTTTTTAACGAACAAGGGAGATTGTAACAATGTCGCATAAAGTATTGCAAGACATCTTAGCTGTGAATACAAAATATTCAAAAATTACCATAGCAGTGCTTCAAAAGACGAAATTCAGATGTTCCAAGGTGACTAACAAAAATTGCTCGTCCAAGATATACTTCGAAGCAAATTGTCGCTTGTTTTTCTAAAAAAAACTAGATAGAAAATGTCGTAGAGGTAGATTTTGACACTTTAGGCATTTCCTTTTCATTAATTTTAGACTAACCTTGATTTTAAAACAAACAAGGGTGATTATATGAATACTTTTTCTCTTTTTGCTGATCTCGTTAAGTAGGGAAAAACTTAAAACATCTGTAGGGCTTTGTATCGGACACTGTTTTTTAAGGAAAAATCTGTACAATATAGACGTGTCTGACATATAACCTATATTCAGATTATGTAATGAGGAGGAGGAAACAGCCAGTCATATTATCTTCGAATGTGAAGCCACCGCTTAATGGAGTCGCTACCTCTATTATATACAAGACCAAGTGAGTGATCCACCTGGGGCAATACCATTACATGAGCTTCTACTCCTTAACAGGAGAATTAAATAAATGGGACTAAACTAAGGATCTGGAAAGTTACAAAAAGCAGACAATGCTGAAGTGCAATGTGATTCATTCATTCATTCATTCATTCAATACATCTTTATTCCAAACATAAGGTTTTTCGATTTTTAAATAAAAAGTTTATCTCGAGAGTTTCTTATTTATTTTCACCCAGTATAATGTCATACATTTGTTGCGTGGTAATAACGAGAGACTTCCTCCTTTGGGTCATTACCCTACGGTGGTTGTATGATGACATAGTGCAAATGTATGACTCGCGTCTTAAATTCCAGGGATGAACATCGACGGAGAAAGTAGACCTTCTTTTGATTTGTCTCGTCACAAAAGATTCGTCGACTCGTCAGAGAAAACATTCGTGTCACAGTGACATCGTACTCGACAGTAAGACTTAACACAACTCTTGTCTCGTAAAGACAACTGTAAAACGAAAAAGGACCCCAAGGAAGATTTAGGTAAGGGGCTCGTTGTTTTTTTACTCAGGAATCTTTAGATCGTCAGGGAAAGTTTTTGTAACTACTCCAATTTTAGGAGCGTCCAAATTAAATTTTTATTTTTTTTGTGTTGTCTTATAACCTAACCTCACTCTTGTGTCTGAAACTGGGCGGTAGCCCATCGAGTCATCTTCAAACCAGAAAACCCTAATAAACGTGACGTTAGATGGGGATTTTGCTAGTTACATTTTTGCAAACGTAAATAAAAATAAGTAGGTTACAATATTAAGTGTTTCTGTGGATAGACGTCTTGACTGGAGATCGCAGTGCTGTACTGTATCCAAATTCATCACAGCTTTCGGCGCCGCTGGCCGGTCATACGAAATTATCAAGGAAAATCTTAAAGCCCAACCTAAAAGTTTAACATTCGCAGACCTTGGCCAACACGACACACACACTCACACATACTTACGTACTATGTTTAATTTTTTTTAAACCAAACTCTTAATTAAAAATCGGAACTGCGGAGTAGCTGGCCTCCGGAAGTCGAACAAGGCTACGAATTTACAAGAAGTAACTGCGATCGAACGAAGTGCCGTCTTAAAACCTTCTAATTTGTTAGCTGTCGTTTGTGCGATTTTTTTCTTCTTTGCTGCCGCGGATGATTAAAAGAAAAAAATGTATGCAAACATTTCTTATATTTGCGAATTTATGTGACATATACCAATGTTAAAGATGAACTGTACGGTTTTGTTGAGAGTGTTAGCTGATTTCATTAGTCATTTCATTATCTTGAAGGTGTCACTATTTCTGTTTCTTCTAACATTTACAGAAAGTGAGGCAAGCTCAACAATTTTAGGACAATCAATTCTGCCCATAAATATTAATTGGAACTTCATCTTTTTCCATCTTTTTCCTCGCTTTTCATAAATTTAATTACATTAGCAATTACCTCTTTTATTTGCGCAGAATAGCTCTTCTTATTTTAAATCGTTTTAAATTTGTATCTTAAATAGAAAAATATACATAAATACATGCATATAGCCACGCCTTTTTTCCGTAGGGGTAGGCAGAGACCACTTCCTTCCACTTCCGCTACGGTTCTTATACACATCTTTTGCTTCCTCTACTTTCATCAGTGCTCTCATGCATGCTCGTCGGTTGTTGGTACTCTTGACCTGGACTTTCTTCAAAACAATGTTGATCCGATCGAGATCGATGTTCGCCGAGGTCGACCTCTACCGACTTGTCCACTCTCGCATAATAAATTTGTTTCGTCAATCTTCCTTCATCCATCCTTTCTACGTGTCCAAACCATCTAAGCATTTCTTTATCTATCTTTGTAACCACATCTTCTTTTACACCACAGCGTTCTCTTATCTCAATATTTTTTACTTTATTCAACCGACTCACTCCGGCTATACTTCTCAGACTACTCATCTCCGCAGCATTAATCCTATTTTCATGCTGATGCCAAACCCAACATTCACTACCATACAAAGTGTAGGAACCAACACACCTCTATGCACTGCCAGACGTGCTTTTTTGACACTTTCTGGCTATTCATAAAGTTATACAGTGCCTCATTCATTTGTTTTCCTGCCAACACCCTTCGTTTTATGACACTGTCATACTTTCCATCCCTCGTAAACTTTGAACCCAAATACACAAATTCATTTACTATTTCTCCCTCAATCGAAACTTCACAGTTTGTAAAGCTTTTTTCTCTTACAAAAACCATAACTTTCGTTTTGCTTACATTTATTTTTATCCCTTTGATTTTCAGGGCATCATGCATAACATTAACCATCGCCTGTAACTCCTCTGCAGATGACGCTAATATGACTTGATCATCGGCGTAAAGAAGGCGTTTGACGATCAAATCATTCATTTTTATTCCATACGCACTCTCTTTCAAATAATTTAAACAATCGTTTATGTATAATTTAAACAGTTATGGCGAAGCCACATACCTGTCTCTCACATTTTTTGATGTTAAACCAGTCCGTGCAAGCTCTGTTTATCCTGACACAAGCAGTGGAATCCTCGTAAAGTGATTTCAGTGCTCGTATTAAACTACCGTTCACCTCATACACAGACAATGTAGACCACAAAATGAAAGTGCGTGAGTTGGCTCATGCTGTAGGTATCTTAACTGAATGGGTACATCATATTTTACACGAATATTTTGACATGAAAAAGTTCTCTGCAAGATGGGTGCCGCGGTTGCTCTCACTCGACCATAAGCGCAATCGTGTGACCACTTCAAAAGAGTGTTTAGCGATGTTCAGCCGTAATCCGGACGAATTTTTGCGCCGTTTTGTTACTGTGGATGAAACATGGATCCATCACAACACGCCAGAGACCAAGGAACAATCGAAACAGTGGGTTGTTTGGGGTGAACGTGGACCAAAGAAGGCGAAACAGAGTCTGTCAGCCAACAAGGTCATGGCCACAGTTTTTTGGGATGTACGCGGTGTCATTCACATCGATTACCTCAAGAAAGGTAAAACGATCACCGGCGAATATTATTCAAAGCTTTTGAACAGATTCGACGTTGATTTGAAACAAAAACGGCCGCATTTGGCGAAGAAGAAGAAAGTACTGTTCCATCAAGACAATGCACGTGTGCACACTTGTCTAGTCACGATGGCCAAAATCCACGAATTGGGATACGAACTGCTACCCCATCCAGCATATTCTCCAGATTTAGCCCCCTGCGACTATTTTATGTTTCCAAACCTAAAGAAATGGCTGGGCGGTAAAAGATTTGAGTCGAATGAAGAAGTCATTACGGAAACAAACGCGTATTATGAGAGCTTTGAAAAAACCTATTATTTGGAGGAAATAAAAAAATTAGAAAAACGCTGGACTAAATGTATCGAGCTAAAAGGTGATTATGTAAAAGAATAAAATGTTTATTTGCGGAAAAAAATTTGTTTTATTCAAAAAGTCACTGACTTATCAAACCGCCCTCGTACGTCTTGGTTGTTGTCTACAACGACAAAAGAAGTGATATCTAAATGGGTGCCAAGTTCAATGGTCAGTCCTGAAATTTATTTATAACAACATAAAATATGTTATAACAACTTAAAATATCATTTCTTCTAATAATATATTGAAGCCTAAGGTCTGACTTGGCTTGTTCGAATATTAAGTACTTACTAAAACAGTCATGAAAGAGCCCTATGTTCGATGGCTAGTTTCTACCAGCAAGGCAAATTTTCGAAAGAATAAAATAAGAACTTATTGCTTTAGAACTTGCAAAGGCTATAATATAATTCGTATATTCGAACTAGCCAAGTCAGACTTTAGGTTTCAATATATTTTCCTAAGTTATTAGAACAAATGATATTTTATATTGTTATAAATAAATTTTAGGACTGACCATTGGACTTGGCACCCATTTAGATCTCACTTCTTTTGTCGCTGAAGACAACAACCAAAACGTATATCATAATATTAAACTTGGCTCTTATTTCACATTTATGTTTTCGATGGGATTATTTATACAATCTTAAATATAATAAAGAGCGAGAATGTACCAATTTACAACATTTTTTTTGTTAAATCAACTATCTAAATCGCAAAATCCTCTCACATACTCAACAAAAAAAAACCGTTGCTCCCCTTCTATTTATTCCTAGAGATTAAATTTCTACATTAAAACACAATGCTATTTATCTACTTATTTTTTTTCATGATTTCTAATGATTGACAGGTTCTATTTGAAGAGGCAAATATTTGTAATAACATGCAATCGACTTAATAAAAAAAAGTGCATAAAAATCAAGTTGTTAGGTTAATTGACCCCTTGGCTGGCCATTGGTATTGACTTTCGCCAGATCGCAAGCGAAGAATAGTACGGTTTAGTAAACCGTGTTCGTAAGTTCCATTTTTCTGTCAATATTGTCTTAATACCTAACATTCGGCAAATTGAGCTACATCCTAAAAAACATCCATAATACCTCAAAACCAAAGTATATAATCAATGTGTCCTAACCTATGGATCCCAAACATGGACACTTACACAGAAAAACATGAATAAAATAAATAAAAGCACAAAGATCAATGGAAAGACAAATGTAACATGTAAAACTGATAGATAAAAAGAGAAACGAGTGGACAAGAAAAAAAACGAAAGTAAGAGATGTTAGAAAAGAGGTAGCAATGAAAATTCGCCGGTCACAAAATCAGACAAAAAGACGACCGATGCAACAAGTGTATTCTAAGCTGGAGACCCTGGGAAAATAAAAGAAGTAGAGGAAGACCCCAAATGAGGTGGGCGAATGACCTAAAGAAGCACTCTGGAACTAGATGGATGAACATGGCGACAAACAGGGAAGAGTGGAAAAGACTGGGGGAGGCCTATGTCCAAGGACGGACCGAAGAAGGCTAAATAGATAGATTCTTCTTTTTCAGCCAATTATTGCCCACTGCAGGACATAAGCCTCTTCTAATCTCTTCCATGCCTTTCTGTCTTGAGCTGTTTGCTGCCAATAGGTGCCTGCTGTTCTCTTCACATCATCTAGCCATCTTTTTGGAGGTCTACCTATGCTTCTTTTTGTTTCTCTGGGTCTCCACTGAATTAACTTTTTTGTCCATCTGCTGTCGTTTTGTCTAGCTACATGTCCAGCCCATTGCCACTTAAGGTGTGCGACACGCTCTATGATATCGGTGACTTTGGTTCTTTGTCGAATGGTCTCATTACGTACTCTGTCCCTCAGACTTATCCCAAGCATTTTTCGTTCTATTGCTCGTTGCGTCGTTCTAAGTCTTTTTACGCTTTTTTCAGTTAATGTGGCGGTTTCTAGACCGTAAGTTGAGACTGGCAGTATGCAAGTTTCATATACCTTCCGTTTCAAGCTTATGGGCATATTGGCGTCTTTAAATATATATTGGAGCTTTGCAAAAGTCGACCATGTCAAAGCTACTCTTCTGCCAATCCCCGCCGTTTGATTTTCCTTTCCAAGCTTTACTGCATGTCCAAGGTATATGTACTGATCTACGTTTTCTATTATTTGGCCTTGAATTTCCAAATGTTCTCCTGTTGGACTCATTATTTTAGTTTTGCTGACATTCATCTCGAGTCCCACTGTCGACGATATGTGCTTTAGATCTTTTAGCATTGTTTTAAGTTCGTTTATGTCGCAACTAATAAGTACAATGTCATCAGTAAAGCGTAGGTGATTTAGATAAGAGCCGTCGATTTTAATTCCTTTCTTTTTCCACTGTGTCTTCTTAAACATGTTCTCTAGGGCCGGCGTAAACAATTTTGGGGAAATTATGTCTCCTTGGCGTACACCTCGACCTACCGGGATTGTATTCGTCTTAGTATCCTGATCTATTTGGACGGAGAAGGTGGCATTTTCGTATATGTTTTTTATAAGCTGCGAGTATCTGGAATCTATTCTAGCATCATCCATTGATGAGAGGAAGGCCCATATTTCTAAAGAGTCGAAGGCCTTTCTATAGTCTACAAAGGCTAGGTGAAGTTGGATGTTATATTCATTTGCTTTTTCAATAAGTAATTTTAGTGTTTGGAGGTGATCCAAAGTACTGTAGCCTTTTCTAAACCCAGCTTGCTCTACTGGTTGGAATTGGTCAACCTTTAATGTTAGTCTGCATAGTCTAGATAGATTACTGTCAATAAAGGAACAGTTTACAAGCTTACTTTTAACGAAATCTTATTTGTTGATAGCTGTCATTAACAAAATATACATAGCCTACTTTAAAAACTGACATAAGAAATAGTTTTTTGAATCATTTCATATTGCTGCGTTCATTTTAGAATGGATCTTAGTGGTAAAGTTCAACTTGTAAAATATGGTAGTTCAGTATCAGATCCAATTAAAGTTCCTTCAGGTGTACCCCAGGGATCCTTCAAGAGATCGCTTATATTCAATATCTTCTTTATTGATTTTTCTAATGTTTTAACTAATAGTTTCTTTCTACTATTTGCCCATGTTCAGAACAGTTCATGTAACTATGTAGCAGAGATTTGACGTTAGGCCTGAGATTACGATTGGCAAAATGTCATGTACTCAGTCTACTCCTCTACGGTGCAGAATCATGGACGCTAAATCCAGATGCAATGAGATGGCTTAACTCTTTCGAAATGTGGATATATAGAAAAATCTTAAGAATTTCGTAGGAGGATCAAATGAATAACATCGATTTGCTAAGAATAATCTGTAAACAAAAAGAAGTTGAACGTACAATTAAGGAGAAAAAGCTACAATATTTGGGTCACAATGCGCGGCGAAAGGTACAGCCTCCTACGACTGATAATGCAAGGCAAAATAAAAGGCAAAAGATGCATAGAAAGAAGACAAAATCTATGACTAAAAAATCTGAGATAATGGTTTGGTTGCAGCTCCAAATAACTTTTTAGAGAAACTGTCTCAAAAGTTGCGATACATACATACATACATATAGTCACGCCTTTTCCCATAAGGGTAGGCAGATACCACTTCCTTCCACTAACTACGGTTCTAACACACATCTTTTGCTTCCTCTACTTTCATCAGTGCTCTCATACATGCTCGTCGGTTGTTGGTACTCTTGACCTGGCCTTTCTTCAAAACAATGTTGTTTTGATCGAGATCGATGTTTGCCGAGGTCGACCTCTACCAGCTTGCCCATTCACACTCGCCTTATAAATTTGTTTCGTCAATCTTCCTTCATCCTTCCTTTCTACGTGTCCAAACCAACTAAGCATTCCTTTATTTATCTTTGTAACCACATCTTCTCTTACACCACATTTTTCTCTTATCTCACTGTTCTTTACTTTATCCAACCGACTCACTCCGGCTATACTTCTCAGACTACTCATCTCCACATATATATATATATATATATATATATATATATATATATATATATATATATATATATATATATATACCAAACCTTCAGTGGTATCCTCTCTATGCTCATTCTTCGTAGATGTCCGTACCATTTTAATTGTTTTTCATTTATTGTATCTATAATGGTTTCATTTGCTGTCATTTTTTCTCTAATCCTTTCATTTCTTACATGATCCCGTAAGGTTAGACGACAGCATCTCGTCCAGTAAGTCATTTCTGCCGAACAAAATTTCTGTGACGTATTTTTGTCTTTGACCCATACGTCATTACTGGTTCTATCATGGTTTTAAAAATGCTTATGTTTGTTTTAATTGTCAAATTCTTATTCCACAAAATTGGATGTAGCGCTTTAGTCATGTCAAAAAAAAAAAAAATTTGAAAATGAAACCAAACATTTTTTAATTATATTGACTAAAAACACCAATCGCCTGGCTTAAAGTTGGTGAGTGCCAATGTGAAATTGTAAAACGGAGGGACGAGGCATACTAACAATTCGAGCATCACTAACAATTCGAGCACGATAGGAATAAAATGTACTTTCAAATCCATTCTCTCCACGTAACGCCGCAAAGCGGATCAAACAACCAAGAAAAAGTGGATCACGATGTTCCTTCAATAAAATAATTATACAGTTCTTTCACACACACGTACCGTTAGATTTTTTAAATATTCCCGCTGTACTTACTTTAAACACCTTCGCTGCCGAGCAGAAAATTCGCTAGCTATACAAAACAGTGCTACGAGAAGCGGTGTAGAAATAAATTAATAATAAAATGCATAGGGAAACATGTTGAACGTTAGACAGCGTTGTACTTAGGACAATTGTAATTATTAAAAAAATTATTCTTTTCCCTACTGTTCAATATATACTCCGAACAAATTTTCAAAGAAGCACTGGAGGAGATCGAGGCAGGAATACTCGTTAATGGGGAGAGAGTGAATAACATCAGATATGCCAACGACACTGTAGTTCTCGCAGATAATCTAGAAGACCTTCAATATCTCATGACGCGAATAACTGAAACTAGCCATTTTTTTTTTATTTTATGAAAATAGTCGCAAAAAGGGTAGACCTATCGTGTGGGCCGCGGACGGCCCGCACTGCGACTATTAGAAGGGGAAGGAATTATAGAAAGGAAATGATTGTGGACACGTTTTTTAAAAAGTTGCAGGTCATAGTTTTCTGGAAAAACTGATTTTGGAAGCTTATTCCATTCCGTATCAGCACTGTAAAAGAAGGATTCTTGATGAAGATTGGTCCTTGTAGTGTCAAGCTTGAGAGTAAATGTGTGAGACTGATCAGCGTGGCGAGTTCTTCGGACTAATGTGGCCAATGGTGGTACAAGAGTTTTTATTTCTCTGGAGCATCTGCCATGGAAATATCTGTAGAGCAATGACTGGTCTGCAACTCTTCTATGTTCTAGAGGGTGAAGGGTATCTGTGAGAGTTAAGCTGTTTATCAAGCGAATGGCTCTTTTCTGAATGGATTCTAGAAGACGAAGAGAATGTCTTCGTGCTGAACCCCAAATGTGCGAGCAATACTCTCCACTAGAGGTCGGATTTGAGCCTTGTACGTGGCAGTTGACGGTATTTCTTCTGATGCGTTTAAAACTAATGCCGGGGTCCCCCAGGGTTCCATCCTGTCCCCCACCTTATTTCTTTTACACATCAACGACCTCTTGAAAACCACCACGAATCCCATATACAGTTTCGCAGACGATAGCACATTTGTCTCAACTTTCACATCCTATCGATCACTTTCGGTGAATGATACAAATAGACTCAGGCAGGAACAGGTTGATTCCATCGATAGAGACCTTAAAGCAATCGTCGAGTGGGGAACCAACAATCTTGTTCAGTTCAACGCCCAAAAAACACAAAGTGCCACGTTTTCCAAGAAAGTGAATTCCTCAAATCATCCCATCACCATGTCCGGAAATACCCTTGAACCAAGCCCCTTCATCTCGATTCTGGGAGTCACGGTGTCTAATAACAAGTCTTGGCATGACCATGTTGCTAACATCGCAAAGTCGGCAAGCCAGAGGCTAGGTTTTCTGTGGAAAGCCAGAAAGTTTTTTACTCCTGATCAACTGTTGAGATAACCAAATCATCGAACTAAACCGCCACATTAGATTGGCCTGGGTAGTTTGTTAGCTAATTTTAGCAAATTTAATTATGTTTTCAAATCAGATATCTCAGTAAGCCTTAAAAGGAAAACATTCAATCAGTGCGTGCTGCCAGTTCTTACCTATGGAGCAGAGACCCTGGCACTTACGAACAAAATAGTGCACAAAATTCACGTAGCACAAAGGGCTACGGAACGCGTCATGTTGGGTATCTCTCTCAGACAACGAATTCCAAACCTAGAAATTCGACGCCGAACAGGACTTCTAGACGCGATAGAGAAGATAACAACCCTCAAGTGGAATTGGGCTGGACATGTCGCCAGAATGACGGACAACAGATGGATAAAACGAATATTATTTATTATTTTAACCAAATTTTGTGCATACAACGCTTATTACCAGGCAACAAATACTGAAGAGGTGCCCCACCCCCATTACCTCTACGAAAAGGGATAGAAGAAGATGATATATAAAAACTATCAAAAATGGTTGATATTAGTATCGAATCCATAGTCTCGAGGTCTCTGAGTTCAAGTTCAAGTATAATTTCATCATGTTGAAATATAACAGTGAAGTAAATTAACTAATTCACCTACAAATCCCGGGCCATGCTAATACTTGTAGGTACTCACGCATTCTTTTTTTTATTTTATTTTTTGTCTGTTTGTCTGTGTGTCTCGTTGTTTGTGCAGGTACATCTCTGAAATTACTAAATGGTTTTCACGGGTAGATAGTGCTTGACTAGGAGTAGGAGGATAATATAGGCTTCATTTTAATTAAAATGGATGTTATAAAAATAAAGTTTTTCTCATTTATAAAGATCTTCCTAGCCTAAGAAGTTACAAGGCAAAAAATAATTGTTATCGTCAGAGTCCTATAGACGTAAAAAAAATAAATTCGGTTAGATTTTATTTAGTGTTATAGATTAATTCGTAAAGAAATTAATGGGTGGCGCTGTTTATTTTTGGAACGCGCTATAGAAATTTTTACATCAATCCACATTAAAAATTACTTTTTCAAAAACTTACTAGTTACAGTTTACAGGGTGGCCAACATAAAACGAAACAAAGCCATTTGACGAAACCTCGTCAACATTTTAGAAAAACGCTCAGACCCGTAAATTTTTAATTAAAGAGGGACACTATTTTCCGGTATTTTTGACTCCACTACTTTCAACCCCAAACGAGGGTAAGAATTACCTCAAAGTTTTTAAATGGCATTGGGGGTCGAATAAGATGTCTTTTGAAAGCTCTGACAATTCTCTTTACAATAGTCTTTCCAATACTTTAAAAAAAAATTGTGTGTTATAATTCCAATTATTTTAGTTGCGTACTTACTACTAAATTGATTACATGTTCAAACTGATGACCGACCGCTAGCTTCCATACAATAATAAAGATTTTGTTCAAAACTTTCACGCACATTCAGAAGAATTTCCGGAGTAATTCGACGGCACTCGTCAACGACGCTAGTTGTGTTTTATAAATTTTACTTTTCAGATGTCCTCAAAAAAAGTAATCAAGCGGCGATAAATCTGGCGAACGTGGAGGCCATTCAAAAAAAAAATGATCTCCGTCATGCTGCGGAATATTTTCAAACACATATCAGTCAGGGCAGGATCAATAGTTTTTTCCAGTAATTGCAAATACATTTCGACAGTCAAATTGCCTGGTAGAAAAAAAGGACCTACCAATTGGTCACCGCAAATGCCAGCCGATACATTTAATTTCTCCGGTTGCTGTGTATGCACCTCGTGAAAAACTCTTGGGTTTGAATCGGACCAATAGCGGCAATTGTGGCGATTTACCGTCCCGTGCAAGAAAAAAATAGGTACTAGGTATTAAATTTATACCATTGGCGTACCAAACTCGAATAAATGATATTTTTACCCTTCGTGATTGTTGCTCCATCAATTCAATAACACTGCTAAGTTATATAATATGTTAATATCATCGGAAAAAACTAAATGTATGGTTATATCTCAGGAGCCAATACGATGTAAGCTGGAGGTGGACGGTAGGTTGATCGAGCAGGTGATGGAATTTAAATACTTGGGGGTTCTGCTGAGTAGTTATGGATCACTGGTAAGAGAAGTAGAAGAGCAAATTAACAAGGCAAATAAAATCGCCAGATGTCTAAATGACCCAATTTGGAGAAATAGATATATCAGACAGGATGCTAAATGCCGTATTTATAAAACTGTTATAAGACCGATTATGACGTATACTGCTGAAACAAGACCGGAAACATCCAAAACGGAAAGAATGTTAGAAACCGCTGAAATGAAAATCCTCAGACGCATCGATGGGATAACGATAAGAGATAGAGTCAGAAACGCAGAGACCAGACGATCATGCAAGGTTGAAGACATCAATCAGTGGACAAATCATAGAAGAAGAGAATGGAACAATCACATCAGCAGAATGGATAGAAATAGGATAGTGAGAATAGCCAGAGATAACTCCCCATTAGGGCGAAGGTCCGTAGGGCGCCCAAGGAAAAGATGGAATGACGGCTTTATCGAGACAGTCTGAAAAAAAAACAGGCAGAACTGCCTAAATAAAATCAGAAGAAGAAGAAGAAGAAGAAGTAATTGTTTGAAGATAAGTTTCACATTTAAAATCTAATTTCTTAATTAGTAATAGGCGGAATTTTAAAATTTAAAAACTATTGCATAAAGAATTGTAAGAGCTTTTAAAAAACATTTTATTTGATCCCCAAGGCCACTTAAAATTTTTGAGGTAACTCTTACTCTCGCTTGGGGTTGAAAAATCGACGAGTCCGAACGTTTTTCTGTGTTGACTTGGTTCCTGTAAATGGCTCTGTTTCCTTTTCGCTTGGCCACCCTGTATTTTTAAAACGCATATGGAGGTCTATACAAAAATTCTTTGATGTTAAATCGGATGTCAAAAATAGTTATCCTTATTTACATACATACATACATAAAGTCACGCCTTTTTCCCATAGGGGTAGGCAGAGACCACTTCCTTCCACTTGCTACGGTTCGTACACACATCTTTTGCTTCCTCTACTTTCATCAGTGCTCTCATACATGCTCTTCGGTTGTTGGTACTTTTGACCTGGCCTTTCTTCAAAACAATGTTGATCTGATCGAGATATGTTCTCCGAGGTCGACCTCTACCGATTTGCCCATTCACACTCGCCTTATAAATTTGTTTCGTCAATCTTCCTTCATCCATCCTTTCTACGTGTCCAAACCATCTAAGCATTCCTTTATCTATCTTTGTGACCACATCTTCTTTTACACCACAGCGTTTTCTTATCTCACTATTCTTAACTTTATCCAACCGAGTTACTCCGGCTATACTTCTCTGCAGCATTAATCCTATTTTCATGCTTCTTCTGCCAAACCCAACATTCACTACCATACATAAGTGTAGGAACCAACACACCTCTATGCACCGCCAGACGTGCCTTTTTTTACACTTTCTGGCTATTCATAAAGTTATGCAATGCCTCATTAATTTGTTTTCCTGCCAACACCCTTCGCTCAATGTCACTGTCATACTTTCCATCTCTAGTAAACTTAAAACCCAAGTACACAAATTCATTAACTTGTTCCACTCTTTCTCCCTCAATCGAAACTTCACAGTTTGTCATGCTTTCTTCTCTTTTAAAAACCATTACTTTCGTTTTGCTCACATTTATTTTCATGCCTTTGATTTTTAGGGCATCATGCATAACATTAACCATCGCCTGCAACTTCTCTTCAGATAACGCTAATATGACTTGATCATCGGCGTAAAGAAGGCATTTGACGATCAAATCATTCATTTTTAATCCATACGCACTCTCTTTCAGATCTTTTAAACAATTGTCTATGTAAAAGTAAAACAGCCATGGCGAAGCCACACACCTTTTTCGATGTTAAACCAGTCCGTGCAAGCTCCGTTTATCCTGACACAAGCAGTGGAATCCTCGTAAAGTGATTTCAGTGCTCGTATTAAACTACCACTCACCCCATACATAGACTTATTTAAAGATATTAAAATTAATCTAAATTTCACGGGGACGAAGGCGCGGGCAACAGCTAGTTTACTACAAGAGCGGCAAAAAACACCCACTCAGTCACACCAAATTTAACTTTTACAATATTATTACGTGCCAAAAGATTTCGCCCGTACTTTTTTTAATCGTAAAACAGGGCTGTTCGTGTTTTGTATTAGCTCCAATTCCACTGCCTCGATTTTAGCCACTCGGAGTGCCTTTCAATAGAAATTCGTTTGTACCATTTACCGCAGATAAATAAATATCTGCCCAACCTATCGTAGCGTGGGTTTTGAGTGTGTGACCGATCAATAGAACAACAATCACCATCACCAGGCTGTCTGGTGCTACTTGTCGCACGGTGTCATGCAACCGGATCAAGGCTAACCGCAAATGACCGTACGGTATTGTTAGTAGCGGTTGTCGTAGTAGCAGGCACCCTCGTCGAAGAACGTCCTCGAGCTTTACCAAATTACAACGAGACATTTACAGTGCGGTCCAAATTTATCATAAATCGTTTTTTAGCTGTAAACGAGCATTCCTTCAGATTTTATTTTAAGCCAAGACGAATTCATTGATGATTTATAAACTTCCATGTAGAAAGTTATAGTGATGGGTCCGATTTTGCGAATCCCGAATTTTGACATATCTTCACATTTCAAGGTTCCCAGAGTCGAATACAATAGAATAGGAATGGGAGTAGAAGCTCATGTACTGCTATTGCCCCAGGTGGATCACTCTCCCTTGGTCTTGTATACAACCCAGGAAGTACCTCCATTTGGCGGTGGCTTCACATTCGAAGATAATATAAGTGGCTGTTTCCTCCTCCTCATTACATAATCTGCATATAGGTTCTGATGAATGATTTGATCGTCAAATGCCTTCTTTACGCCGATGATCAAGTCATATTAGCGTCATCTGAAGAGGAGTTGCAGGCGATGGTTATTGTTATGCATGATTCCCTGAAAATCAAAGGGATGAAAATAAATGTGAGCAAAACGAAAGTAATGGTTTTTGAAAGAGAAGAAAGCATGACAAACTGTGGGGTTTCGATTGAGGGAGAAAGAGTGGAACAAGTTAATGAATTTGTGTACTTGGGTTCAAAATTTACAAGAGATGAAAAGTATGACAGTGACATTGAGCGAAGGGTGTTGGTAGGAAAACAAATGAATGAGGCACTGTATAGCTTTATGAATAGCCAGAAAGTGTCAAAAAAGGCACGTCTGGCAGTGCATGGAGGTGTGTTGGTTCCTACACTTGTGTATGGTAGTGAATGTTGGGTTTGGCAGAAGAAGCATGAAAATAGGATTAATGCTGCGGAGATGAGTAGTCTGAGAAGTATAGCCGGAGTGACTCGGTTGGATAAAGTTAAGAATAGTGAGATAAGAAAACGCTGTGGTGTAAAAGAAGTTGTGGTCACAAAGATAGATAAAGGAATGCTTAGATGGTTTGGACACGTAGAAAGGATGGATGAAGGAAGATTGACGAAACAAATTTATAAGGCGAGTGTGAATGGGCAAATCGGTAGAGGTCGACCTCGGAGAACATATCTCGATCAGATCAACATTGTTTTGAAGAAAGGCCAGGTCAAAAGTACCAACAACCGAAGAGCATGTATGAGAGCACTGATGAAAGTAGAGGAAGCAAAAGATGTGTGTACGAACCGTAGCAAGTGGAAGGAAGTGGTCTCTACCTACCCCTATGGGAAAAAGGCGTGACTTTATGTATGTCAAACACGCCTATATTGTGCAGATGTTTCCTCAAAAACCAGTGTCCGGTACAAAGCCCTACAACTGTTCTAAATTTTTTCCTACTTAGCGAGAGCAGCTTCCCTGCCTGCTTAGGTAAGGGTTCTTTTAGCATTAACTTGCTGTGCCTAGCTCCCTCTGACTGTGCCCACTTCAGCTGATGCTGAAAGTGGACCCAGCCATTGATCGCTGCTTTGGGTATCCCTATTATTGGTTCTGGCCCAATAAATGGTGTTTCAGAGCCCCACCTAGCTAGTTTGTCCACTTTTTTATTACCAGAAATACCTTTATGCCCTGGCACCCACGACAAGGTAACCTTGTTATGATTAGCCAAGGTTCGTAGGTTTCCGGCACATTCCCGGACAATTTTTGAGGTTATTCTCCTTGATGCCAAAGCTTTGAGTGCCGCTTGACTATCTGATTTGATGAGGATCGTTTTATTTTTATATCCTCGTCTCAGATTTTTAACAGCACAAGCGTTTGCGGCATGTAATTCAGCTTGGAAGACCGAGGCATGTCCCCCCAACGAGTTTGTTTGCTTATATTTGGGTTTTGAAGAGTAGACGCCTGAGCCAGTTCCTTCGCTGTTTTTGATCCATCTGTGTACCAGGTGAGTTCACCAGGTTGATCATCATTTCTTTTGTCATCCCTGAGTTTTGCGTGAACCTCATAGTTTGTCTCAAAGGATATTTCTGCACTCATATAATAAGTTGCCATTTCCAGAAAAGGGTGTCTGATTATATTTTTTATGGTTGTATGCCCATATGTTTTAGTACATTTTCAACAGTTTTGTTGTTTTAGTCTATATGCGCATCGTCTTGCATCGCCTTGGATATAAATACTAATTCACGGAAGGTAGAAATGAAAAGACTCCCCAAGTGGCTAAATTTAATGAAGTAAAAATAAAATTTTTTGGAATGAAGTTCCTTAAAGCGGCTTACGGGTAGTGCGATTTAGTAAAAATCGTCACGTAACGAAATGGGACGGTAGTTCAGTGGTAGAATGCTCGCCTGCCACCCCATTTTTTAATTTTAGTCACAGAAGAGTTTATTGTTCGTATTTCTCAGCGCATTATAGTTGAAGGTCCCAATTTGAGCATTTGAATCTAATTTTGGTTGTACGTATTTAATAAATACGAATATCAAAAATAAAAATTTTGATAAAATAAAAACTAAATTACATGTTTGGATAGATAATTATCAAATGAGGTATCGATTGACTCACAATTCTATTTATTGATGCGTCATCACTCTCGGGTAGATGACGTCTCGAATAAAAAGAGAATATAATGAAAGATATTTCTAAAAAAAACCGATTTACAAAAAATTAATTAATTTAGTCTATTTATTTGGACCATACTGTATACTTTAAAACATATTTATCGATCGATATTATGCAAGAATATTTTTAAATCTAATGGCATTTATAATTTGGAATAATTATTGTCGTAAAAGCATCTGAAACGTATGGAGATATTGGTCGGATAAGCGAGCTGCAAGGTCACGAGTTTGGCGGTTTTACAGGGTTTGAAAAATAATACGGAATGTCATTGGGATGGCGTTAGTACAAAATTTCTTTTGTTCGCTAAATGTATGCATAATTTTTCGTCAATTTGTATAGTTGAAGTCAGTAACGACCATATTTGGAATATCATCATCATTGTCAGATAGTCGTCCATCGTTGGACATACGCCTTCCCTAATCGTTGCCACTCTTCTAGGTCTTGTGCTCGCCTCATCCAGCTATTTCCAATCAGTGTCTTGACATCATCTGTCCATCTGGTCGGGGGTCGTCCTCTGTTTCTCTTACTAGTCCACGGTCTCCACTCTATTACTCTACGTGTCCAACGAGAGTCCTCCATCCTAGCTATATGGCCTCTCCACGCTGTTGACAGCTAGTTGTTCAGCTTGCCATAACGGTGGGTTTATGGAGCGGAGTCTATTTCGTCGTAGAGTAGGTATATATTTCTGTACAGGTAGTTCTAGGTTATTCTGTATCTTACAGTGCTCTCTAAGCAAGGCCTGGGTTCTGCGGATTGCAGGTGGGTAGATGTTGCTCAGCAAGAGAAGCCAGTACATGGATGTTGGTCGGATTACTCCAGTTTTTGGTCGCATTGTTTGATTCATCTGGATTAAATTAGTGTGACAGCTGTTTAGCCATACTGGAGCACAATACTCGGCTGTTGAGAAGACCAACGCGATGGATGATGTACGCAATATTAATATTAATACCAATTAATACATATCTATGTTTCAATATGTTAATAAATTATTTTTTATTTAAATTCTTTGGTCGTGGAGAAAATATCGTCTGTTATACGGTTAGAATCTACTATTCTGGTTTCACGAAAAACTGTTTAAGTGGAGGGTGATATTCACATAGAAATACCTACTTTTTGCCTATTTTTCGCTAACATCGGTATGTGACAGTAAATGAAACACGCATCCACATCCTCTTTTTTTTTCAATTCTTCCTTAATTTAGAATAAACTTCATTAAAATCCAAATACAACACTGGAATAAGAAAGAAATCACTTTAACAAAACAACGCATGCCAGAACAAAGAATAAGATTGGATATTGAGCAAATAGGAAATAAACAAATTTTACCAGCAACCACTGTAATTAAATAGTTCTTGACCACGTGGACTAATAAAAACGGAAAATTAGTGAAGTGTCAATATATAGACATGTTCCATTAACAGAATCAGAAACTCGAACATTTATAAGTGATGACAAACTATATACCTTCTAATACACAATAAAGCAACGTTGCCGAGCATAAATTATATCAGTGGTATCAGTAAAATCCATTCACCAAAAATCCAGTCGCTCAGGGATAAAAAATTGCAACGTATTACTTTTTTGCAGTTTGACAACTGTGTGCTTGGCAATTTATAATGGTTCAGATCACCATTTGAAGCTGCTTAAATGAAAAAGCAGGGGCGAATGTAAGCAAAAGCCACGGGCGGCAAAATCCGAGGGCGGCAATTCGGCTAAGTTTGATTATAAAAGTACTGACGAACCAATAACAGACTCGAAAATAAATTACTAAATAAAAGTATCATCTCTTAATGAAATATTCAAGGGGTTGGAGCAATTTAATAAAATTTTGGGATTTATTTATCAAATGTTCAGCTTGAATGAAGAAGAATTAAGAAAATCGTGTAAAAATTTATCATTTCATTTAAAAAGATGAAACACGTAAAGAATCAGATATTGATGCAAATGACTTATTTGATGAAATAATTTGTTTAAAATGCCACTTACCAGAGCAAAATGAGTTAGATTTTAAGTTAATTCTTCAACACATTTTAGAGAACAACTTATTAACATTTTCAAATACTGCAGTAGCAATACGAATTTTTTTTAACGCTACCAGTATCTGTAGCATCGGAAAAAAGGTCTTTTTCAAAATTAAAATTAATAAAAACTTTTTTACGATCAACTATGGCACAAGAGAAACTCAGTAATTTGGCAATTATGTCCATAGAAAGTGACCTTATGGATTGTATTCTTTTAGACGAGTTGATTAAAGATTTTGCTAAAAAAAGAAGAAAAAAAAAAGAAGAAGAATGCTTCCAATAAATTATTTTGTCACCCTACTATAGGAATTTTTAATTTTTATAATTGAAATAGTCCATGCGCACCTAGAAGCATGTGATAGAAGGTTGTGGGCTACTGTAAAAAATTTAAAAAACATAAAAAAATTATGAATGCGCTTTTTTACTCATAATTTCTTACAAAAAGTCAGTAACACATTCGACTCGTCGAATTCTAAATTCAAATAATTGAAATTGTCCAAACGCACCTAGAAGCATGTGATGAAAGCTTGTGGGATACTGTAATAAATTTAAAACAAAATAAATAACTGTAAATGTCACGTTATTCTCTCATTGTGTTTATAAAAAATTTATGTACACATCTCATTCTTTGAATTTTTAATTTTCATGGTCGAAATAGGCCATGCGCGCCTAGAAGCCTGTCATACAAGGTTGTGGAACACTGTTATAAATTTCTTCAACTAAAAAAATGTATTGATGGCACATTGATCCCACTTTTCAAATTTATCATTTTTTTATCAAAATAGTCCAGTATTTATACAGTGATAAATCTAAAACTCAATAAGGACACGTTTGTGTCCCATTTTTGGGTATCTAATAATGCCTTTCACTAATTTATCAACACATATCACTATTAAAAATTTCAGTACTTATAAAAGTGAATTACTGATGTATTATTAACCAACTCCCGTTTAGTATTCTACTTTTGATTCAATGCGTTAAACCAAATAGAATTTGTGCGAACCGTATTTGAACATCAATGAGAGTTGTGTTTTAAATAATCATAACTGGACAAATATTTGTACTTTTCCGTGGAAAATTCCGCACAAATGTTTACTTTATAAAGTTTTCAACTCCTTGAGAATTTTGGGGTGTTTAACCCCTTGGGAATTTGGGGGTGTTCAACCACTTGGGAATTTGGGTGTGTTTAACCCCTTGGGAATTAAAATTATGAAATTTCCACGATTGTTTGCAACAGATTGTGAAAAATTTTGTTACTGTTTACGTTTTAATGTATATTTAAAAGGATTATTCAATATTTGGGAGCACTTAACCACTTGCGATCAACATTTTGGAATTTTAATGATCTGTAATAAATGTGTAAGAAATTATGGCACCTGTCCGATTATTAAATATTGCATATTTAAAAAAATACAGAGTGTGTAATGCAACCTGAGTTTAAAGCTTGCCCACGCCCTTTTCCTGGAAAACGGAAACTGTAAAAAAAATTTGGTTTGGGACGCAAATTTGTAATAAATGTGTACAAAATTCTGAACTAGTTTTTTTTGGAGTGTGACATAAATGCTGGTGTAGCTTTAATGACATGTCAATAGCGAATATTACATTGGGTTATTGAAGTGTTTAAAATTTGCAATCAAAGCGGATAAAGCAGATAAAGACAAAAGTGCTAATCACCAAGACAGTGTAGAGTATCCCAAGTCGATGATAACAATGACAAAATTTTCCAAATTGGGTTTTAAATTGCTTCCGAACCCACCCTATTCCCGAGATTTAACACTTTAGCGACCGTTACCTGTAAGTAAGTATCAAAAAGAGATTTGTAACAAATTTTAAAGTCGTATTTCGAAAAAGTACTCCGAGAGATGCTTTAAATGTACAGTTGTCTTTATTGAAAAAAAAAATTATCTCGATCTATCAAGAATTACTAGGTCAAAAATGATTTTTGCTGAACCCCTGCAGACACAATTACAGAGCATTTTTCATGACTGATTCGAGCGCCCTCGCACCAAATAAGCACTTTTACATGGATACTATGAATTGTTGAATGAATCGTAATTTCATTCATAAAAACCAAAAATAGCACTGAAACTATTCCAATAATTTTAGCACGTGTGATGATGTCAATAGAAGTTGCGAAAGGGATTCATTGCATTCTCGAATTAGACTAATTAGGTGATGTTGGAGGAAAAATGGGAAATTCAATGAAAACCATAGCTGGTATTACCAAGTTCAAGGCCAGTTGCATGTAACTGGCTTTGAGTTTTGTTATTTCGCGGTGTGGACATATAAAGGTATAAACATTTATCGTAATGATACATTTTGGCAAAATAAGATGAAATCAAAATTTGTAGATTTTTTTATATAATATTTGCTGTTTGAAATAGTTGACAGTAGATACGAGAGAAATATGGAAATAATTGATTGATGTAAGTTATTTCTGTACAATGTGTATATTTTGTTTTCAAATATATCCTGTGAGTTTTCGAGTTTTCGAGTTCAGTGAGCATACTGAATATTACTGAATACCTTGAAAAATGTCATTCATTAAAACCTATTGAAGAAGATTATTTCTAAATATTTTGTTATGTATGAAAATGTTCAATAGAGTTTTCCCATAAACAGCATTTTTGCAGCGTTTCTTTTTTCTGTGTGTATCTATTTTTTTATTAACTACCTGCCCATATCCATATTTATCATACGCGAAATATTCATTGTGATAAAAAGGATACTCATTTTATTTTTAATATCTTTATGGACATTTTTTGATAATACAAAAGGAGGCGTATTCTGAAAATTCTAACGGCCGACGGCGACGGCCGCAGACCCGGCATGGCCGAATTTTGTTCGTCATTGGTCTCCGCCCCTTTCTCTCGGGATTTTTACTTCCCGCTTTACACCGCAAATTTACTCTGACATGTTTGTAAAGATTAACCCCTTCTTAAAAAAAAATGTAAATGATTTCTTAATCAAAAAATAGGAGTGATCAAAGCTGACGTTAAACAAATGGAAATGGAACAAATACGAATTAATAATGTAAAAACCTCAATAACTAACGCGCTTCATCATTTAAAATTACAAATTCGAAACGCCCTACTCCATACATCATGTAAATTTTTTTAATAACAATGATCCGATCTCCGCCCTACTATTACACAATGTCAACTAAAAAAATGGTAAATTGCACGAAAATTGCTGTGTACCCCCACACACTCGCCCGAGCCGTGACATTAAAACGAGACCAAATTCAGTCCGCATCCTTGGTTTTTTGTTAACGCAAAAAAAATCTAACTGCTAATAATATCTATAGGTAACTAAACTCCTGAACAAAATTACCGCAACAATATAAATTTTTTTAATGAATATGACAAACTGCCAAAGGCTATAGTACACAAATCATTAAGAGCAAATCTTAAACATTTTCGGCAACATTGCCATCTTCTTCTTTCTTCTTTTCGTGCCGTCTTCAATGAAGGTTGGCGATCACATTGGCAAATGCATGTCTATCTTGTGCCGTTCTAAGGATTTGCTCGAAGTTCAGGCCGGTCCAGTTTCTGATATTTCGTATCCAGGACAGACGCTTTCTTCCTATACCCCTTTTTCCTTCTAACTTTTCCTCAATTATTAGTTGGGGCAACTCGTACTTTTCATGCCTGAGTAGGTGACCTGAGTATGCTGTTTTCCTTACTTTTATCATATGTAGTAGCTCTCGCTCACCACCTATTCCCTGAAGTACTTCATCGTTCGTAATTCTATCTGTCCAAGGAATCCTCAGCATTCGTCTGTAGCACCAGAGTTCAAACGCCTCCAGTCTATTCATCATGCCCGCTTTCAACGTCCATGATTCAACGCCGTACAACAGAATTGACCAGACGTAATCTCGCACCAGTCTTAGACGCAGGCTCAGGTCCAAGTTTGAATCAGAGAAGAGTCGTTTATATCGCATAAATCCTTGGCGTGCTTGTTTAATTTCGTTATCGGGATTTGTGTCTCTTTCAATCCAGGAACCCAAATATTTAAAACGATTTACCATTTCTAGGACTTCGCCGTCGATTTGCAGTGGAATCGGGATATTCTGATTTTTGCTAATTACCATTGTCTTCGTTTTCTTAATGTTGATCTTCATTCCATAGTGTGAGCATGCTCTTTGAACGCTATCAATAATATTCTGAAGCCCAATGTCTGTGTTGGCCATTAATACCGTATCATCATCATGACAAGGGAGTTTATGGTATATATATATTTATATATATATATATATATATATATATATATATATATATATATATATATAATCTTGAACCCTTTTACCCTTAGGGTGTCGGGTTATCATTTTATTCTTGTTTTACAAAATTCTTCCATTCTTTTCTGTCTCTTGTCAATTTTTTTGCTTTGCTCCATTTTTTATTTCTTCCTTGTAAAATCTTTCCTATTATGTCGTTCCAGGTTTTTCTAGGTCTTCCTCCCTTTCTCTTTTTTTGTGTTTTTGCTTCATATTTTTGTTTAACAGGTCTACTGTTTGGCATTCTCTGTAAGTGTATCCACCATCCCAATTGTTTTTGTTCTATGAATGAAATAATGTCTTCTATGTTTAGTTCTTCTCCTATTTGTGTATTTCTTATTTTTTCTCTTCTTGTCACTCCTTTAATTCTTCTCAGATATTTCATTTCAGTTGCTTGTATTCTACTTTTGGTTTTTTTTGTTAGTATCCAGGATTCACAACCATATGTTAATAGAGGTCTATATATTGTCTTGAATATTTTTAGTTTTGTATGTCTTGAAATTTCTTTTTTGGTGATAAATTTCCTGTTCATTGCATAATACAGTTTTATGGTTTTCTCAATTCTGTCGTTGATTTCCGCTTCTCGTCTTCCCTTTTCGTCTATTGTTACTCCTAGATATTTAAACTCTTTAACTTGTTCTATTTTTATATTATCTATCAAAATATTTAATTCTTCGTCTCCTATAGTCATCACTTTGGTTTTATCTTTATTTATTTTCATCTGTTTTCTCTTTAGTGCTTCATTCCATACTTCTATATTATATTGTAATTTTTTTCATTTTCAGCAATCAGTATTATGTCATCTGCAAATGCTCCTTCAGCTATTTTCACTCTTTGCATGTTTTTGTATTCAATGCACATTTTTTTGATATTTTTTTCACATTCCTTGATGATGTCGTCCATGAAAATTGCCACGTCTTTTTCGTTCTCTAAAGAGTACTCTGCCAGCGGTCTCTCTACTGGCAAATACACAAGGCAAAATACACAGCTCAATAACAAAATTATAACAAATATAATCAAAATTAACAGCCAACAATAAATCCAGGCACACAGTTCAATAATAAACTTATAACAAATATAATCAAAATCAACAGCTAACAATAAATCGAAACTTCAAAATTTACAACTTTATAAGACAACAATAAATCAAAAATCCAAAGTTTACGATTCCATAAAATAATTAAAACAAAGGTAAGAATAACAAACCTTATCAGGTTACCAAAAGAAAAACGTATACAAGTCAACTTTTTAATAATACTTAATCAAACGTTCACGTACGGCTGCTAATTTACTCACTTTTTTTTTACCATTTACATAAAGATTTACACTGTTAAAACAATCGAGCTTATTTAAAAATATTTCTTTTTACGATGGCTGTCCTTCAAAATAGCAATATTGTAGGATATTTACAAATAAGTATGAAAAAAACATTTTTACTTGGACACAAAGAACTATTGAGAATATTACTTTAATCAAAGTTCAGCCTTGGCATATTATCCAATGCAATAAATAGTTTTCAGTGTACCATATTAATAAATTAAAACAAAACTAAATCGTGGTGTCAAAAACAAATCACATCGTTTAAATATTCTAAAATAAATCACTTGTAACCTTTGGGTATACGAATTCACTAATCCTGTGGCCTACTCCTGTGGCCGGTTTGACTGCACCTGCTACTTAACAATGGCTTCCCTCCATCAAATCCCGCATGCGGATATTTTAACTCGACACCAAAATCCAAAATATCAACAACAAAGGTAAGATAGAATGGTCAAGTTAAAAATTAAATGGTTTTTCTTCAAAATCCAATTAAGATGGCCCAAATACAGCCAGATATGAAAGAAAAAACCGTAGAGGTTCTGCTCACGTGTTAATTTCAAATCGTTCCAAAAACTCTCACCACCACCCGACTCCTAAGACTGACACCAAACGACTCCCTAAACTACTGACTCCCAGGCCGCATATCAAGAAATGACACGGGACACGCGTCAGCCAACAATCTTCGCAAATCTATGTTCCAAACTCATAATCGCACTCGTCCGTGTTGATAGTCAGCCCATCCACACAGAAATGCAAACCAAACAATAATATAGCTGACAACACACGACAATCGAGGCCAAAAATCAAAGCAAAAATCTAATAACAAAAACCCCCACTCCATCTCCATCGATTAACAAAAATGTCACAGCCATTAATAATTGAATCCTATCACTACAAGGTATGCAATACCATTTACAACGAGTGATAAATTTAAATTACAACAAAATACGGTAAGCGAAACTATTTACGAGCACCTGAGCAATACAAAACTATCAGAGACCCAATTAATAATGGAACTCTAGAAGGGAAAAAAATAGGCACGTGACAAAATATTAAACAGCATTGGGCTTAATGATCCGCCTTGTCTCAGACCCTCCTTTGTTTTGAAGCCTTCTGATTTCATGCTATTCTTGATAACATGATTTCTATTACTTCCATATATTTTTTTATCATATTTATGGTTTTGTCATCGATGTTTCTATTTTTTAAATTCTTCCATACTTCTGTTCTAGGTACTCTGTCCAAAGCTTTCTCTAGGTCTTTGTTTTATCGTAAAAATGTGGTCTTGTGTGCTTCTTTCGGGTCTGAACCCACTTTGTGGTTTTAATTATGATAGTTAAAATTGTTAGGTTAGAATTTGGAAAAATAGAAATTAAGTCACTTGTCAAAAATCTGTACAAAAGTCTGCATAGGAAGTAAATATTTCATCAACATCTAAATTTGTAACGAAAAAATTAAGAAAATTACCATGATAGTTGAAAATTGAAATGACGCCTCCACTATAAAACGGGAAATAATGACAATAAAGTACATAAAACACAATGATTTAAATATATGTCATATAAGTGACAATGGAAACATTGAATTATGGAGCACTGGAAGTTGATAAACTGATTGTAAATTACAAATGACATTGTAAGAGTATGGACAACCTAAAACAGATAAATGGAGGGAAATTCAAAAGTAATGGTGAAGGGGCAATTAAAATATTGATTTAGAAATTTAAAACAAAGAAAAAAAAGGAAATTATCGAAAATGTCAGACATGACAAGAACCTTGTTGTGAATGAGGAGTTAAATAGAGGTTATCTTACTTGTGAGGATAGATTTTCTTTCAAACAAGTTGAACTAAAAAATACCACTAAGTTTGTAAAAACGTATAAAAATCTAATAATTGATTGTATTAATATTTTAAAAAATTAACTAATCATGACTTCAAAAAAAACTAAATTTAACTACGCCTCTGGAAAATCACGATGTTAACTGTATGCAATGCTAACACAGAATGCAAAGAAGAACTGAGAACACTGGCAGACCGTAATCACGTAAACTGATATGGGTTCCAGGACACCAGGGAATTGCAGGTAACGAATGAGCAGGTTCGGAAACCCCCCCAAACCAAGGGCAGATGCTAGGGGTACCATAGCGTACAGTAAGAGTGCCTGTAAAAAACTGGATTGGAAAAAACACAAATATTACTGGGAAAGTAGACCAGGAAACAAACACGGGAAAGAATACAACAAAGGGCCGTAACATAAGAGGACGGCAGAACTGGTAGCAATGAACAGGAATCAGCTAATAATAACTACGGGGCTCTTGAGCGGTCACGCACCAGTAAAGAAGCACCTTAACAAAATAGGTCTGTATAATGGTGACCTGACCCGCAGATTGTGCGGCAAGGATCCGGAAACAGTAAAACACTGCACTGGACCGCAAAAGACAGGAAATTTTTGGGCAGCCAACCGGCGACCCAGAACTATATTGCTCCCACCCAGTACAGAACTTGTACAAACTTGAACAATGTACGAAAGTACTGGATTGGGTACAATGATATAAAACCACATAGGCAAGATACAACAGGTATAAGTGTCACCGGAGGCAATAGCCAAACGGATCTAAATAGGGGTGGATTTTCTTCGCCGCGACTGTCTCTTAGCGCATCTGGGGTTCAAGTGACTCCTTACGCTTGTCGAGTTATACTTCGTTCCATTTTTGACTTACCCTTCACAAAGACGAGCGACTAGCCAGCGGCTTTGTTAAACTGAATACAAACACACTCTCACAACAGAGCCATTTGCAACAGAAAATAATTGGGACGATATATTTAGGAATTTGTCAACAACAACAACCCTATTTATGCAATTTTTCAACAAATAAGCGAGACAAAGAGGATGTTCTTTACGATATAATGTTTACTTGTAAACTAGCTTGTAACGTGCCTATTTTTTCCCTTCTACAGTACCATTATAATTGTGTCTCTGATAGTTTTGTATTCCTCAGGTACTCGTAAATAGTGTCGCGTACCGTATTTTGTTGTAACTTAAATATATCATTCGTTGTAAATAGTGTTGCATACCTTATTGTGATAGGATTCGATTGTTAATGGCTGTGGAATTTTTGTTGATCGCTGGAGATTGAGTGGGGTGTTTTCGTTATTAGATTTTGCTTTGGTTTTTGGCCTCGATTGTTGTGTGTTGTCGGTTATATTATTGTTTGGTTTGCATTTTTGTGTGGATGGGGCTGGCTATCAACACGGACGAGCGCGATTCTTGGTGTGGAGCATGGACGAATATTGTTGGTTGACGTCAGTTCCGTGTCATTTTTCTTGATATCCGGCCTGGGAAGTAAGCAGTCGTGTGGTGACAGTCTTGGGAGTGGGTGGTGAGAGTTTTTGGGGCGGTGGGATATTAACAAGTGTGCAAGGCCTCTACGGTTTTTCTTTCATATTTGGCTGTATTTGGGCCATCTTAATTGGATTTTGAAGAAAAACCATTTAGTTTTTAACTTGACCATTCTATCTTACCTTCGTTGTTGATATTTTGGATTTTGGTGTCGAGTTAAAATAACCGCATGCGGGATTTATTTGAGGGAAGCCATTGTTAATTAGCAGGTGCCGTTCCATAACCAAACCGGCCACAGGAGTAGTGCATTCGTATCATCCATATCGACGATAAATTGCAGTGTTATAAAGACTTGCTTGGTGTTTTTAGCAGGAACTCCGTATTAAGGTGTTCAAGATTAAAGTTATTTCTTTTTTATATTTGATCTACAATATACGTTTACCCAAAGGTTACAAGTGAGTTATTTTTGAATATTTAACGACGTGACTTATTTTTGACACCACGATTAAGTTTTGTTTTAATTTATTAATATAATACATTATTAAAAACTATTTATTGCATTAGATAATATGCCAAAACTGAGTACTTTGATTTATTGTTAACTGCTAATTTTGACTAAATTTGTTATAATGTTATTATTGAACTGAGTACTTTGATTTATTGTTGGCTGTTGATTTTGACTATATTTTTTATAAATTTATTATTGAACTGTGTACTTTGATTTATTGTAGGAGTAAAGTATCCAATATATTTTAGCTATAATTTTATTTATTTGGTTCACCATAATCTCAGTTGTTTATCGTGTGGCTCTGCTAGTGCCTATAAGACCTAGGGGTTTCCGGCTTAAACCGTCTAAGTCGGTGGTGCGGCTCACTTTTATATATTTTTTTTCTTCTACCCTCTACGGCTGAGCTCGGGCATAATTTGCCAGTAGAGAGACCGCTGGCAGAGTACTCTATAGAGAACGAATAAGACGTGGCAAGCTTAATAAATTATCCGTCCGGTGGCCTACTGACTTTTGCCAATCCCGAATAGATTGCTAATTTTTTTAGCGAAATAAGATTAGTTTATTGTACCATAATCTTTATTGATTAATTTTTTTAAGTCGTATTATCCATTGTGAAGTTCAATGCTTGAGCAATATTTTAAGGGGTTTCCTAATACGATTAATCTTTGAATGTGGGACATATAGAAATGGTTTTTTGATCCGTTCAGTTGAATTACGAATGTTTTGTAAGAAAATCATCAATTGACAATTCGGCCGGCTTATTTTAAAATTTTATGTTTGAAAAAATAAAATCTGTTGATGCCTAACGGTATTATATTTTTCGTTGATTAACTTTTATTAAGTTATACAGGGTGTTAGTAAACAAGTGCGTGATTTTGCATGAACAAATAATGAGAGTTTGCTGTATAAACGTATGTCTGCAAATACTTCGTTTCAGAGATACAATATGCAGATGCTTGTTACCCGAAATGGGGTATTATACACGATTATGTATCAGATGTAATTCAATGCCTGTCGCGGCATACAGCCAGAGGAGTAGTTGTTTTTTTATAGATAATCGACCCACATGAACCTACAATATATGTGAGAGACAGTGAAATTAGCTGGTTTTTTAAAAACTTAGTTTAACATTTTTTCATATATATATATATATATATATATATATATATATATATATATGTATAAAAAATGTTGCAATTTAAAATAACAAGTAAAATTAAAAAAATTGGTATTAACTTTGGTACACCCTGTATGCATAGTGTGTTTCATTCGAAATAATATCTGCACTGAAGTGTGTCGACCACGATACGATCAAAAGAATAGTACAAAATCTAAAGATAATCGACCTTAAATTTATATTTCTTTTCAGCTTAATTATTATCATTAAGTTGGCGGTTAATTGTTATTAATAAATTGTCATATATTATTATTTTCTACGGACATGAAATATCTTATACGTTCAGCGGATAATAATGGTAGTACAACCACTACATCATCCAATCCCAATTACGATCTTTTAATATTTGTATTAGGGTCAAGAATATCGACTTGCTCAAGCTCAACCGAACTCAGAGGCGGATTCGGGATGAGTAACGACGGGGGGGACCGCGTTCAATTTTACGTTCGTTTTGGACTTGTTTTTTCTGCGAGTTTTTTTTTAATAAAGTTATAAAAAATATATAGTTCGCTACACGTGCGAAAATGCGATTATCGCGGACTACACCCGCGGAGTTAATTCCTAAATTTGTTTTGAATCTGCACCGTAAGGTTAAAACAATTTTTAGTCGGGTGATCAGAAGTAAATTACTTTTGTTTTTGACATTATCATACATACATACATAAAGTCACGCCTTTTTCCCGTAGGGGTAGGCAGAGACCACTTCCTTTCACTTCCACTACGGTTCGTACACACATCTTTTGCTTCCTCTACTTTCATCAGTGCTCTCATACATGCTCTTCGGTTGTTGGTACTCTTGACAGCTGGCCTTTCTTCAAAACAATGTTGATCTGATCGAGATCCGAGGTCGACCTCTACCGATTTGCCCATTCATACTCGCCTTATAAATTTGTTTCGTCAATCTTCCTTCATCCATCCTTTCTACGTGTCCAAACCATCTAAGCATTCCTTTATCTATATTTGTGACCACATTTTCTTTTACACCACAGCGTTCTCTTATCTCACTATTCTTAACTTTATCCAACCGAGTCACTCCGGCTATACTGACATTATCAATAAAGTTTATTTGGAAAAAAGTGTGTGTGTGTGTGTCTGTGTGTTTTTTCTATTATTGCCGTTTTTATATTACTCACTTTCCGTGTCCGGCTCATACGACATCTTTCCAAAAAATAGCGGCTGCAATAGCCTTGTCATTACATAAGATTAAGTCTTCTTGCGTGCATGTTTTTTCCAGTTGTGGGCAGACCAGTAGGTGGCTCATATCCTGGGGCTGGCCACACGAACACAACACATCTTCGATATTAGACATTTCCTTTTTCTTCTTCTTCTTCTTATCCATATTTAAGATTTTTCGATCTGTTAGTTCTGCAGGTTCCTCTGTATCAGTTCCTGGGAGGTGGACTGCCAGCTGTCCTTCCATCTCTTAGGTGGTCTTCCGGGTGCTCTTTTCCCTATTGGTTTTCCTTCAAGTGCGATGCGTGGTAGTCTACTCTGTTCCATTCTTCTTACGTGAGCGTACCAGCATCTTTTTCTTTGTCTTCCCCATCTTACGATGTCTTGCACTCCGCACTGTTCCCTGATGTCAGTGTTCCTAATTCGGTCTCCCCTTGTTTTTCCCATTATAGTCCTAAGCATTTTCATTTCGGCTACTCGAAGCATGCTTTTCCTACCCCAACATATTTGTCTTGCACTTTGCCACTCCTCTCCTTAGCCGATTTAGGGATTTCCATACCGCGAAAGGGAGGTGTTTGCCTGGAGCCATTTCTTCTCTTGGAGGCTCCCGAGTATTTAGCAGTTGTGTCCACCCAGTGGACCCCTCGAGTATGTGTGATCTTGCCATGAAGCTCTTCCTTGATCTTAGACGTCGACCGGCTGGCTCATGTTGGTGCAGAGGATGGCGTGCATCGGTTTCCTACTTCGTCCTTTCAGCATCCGTAGCGACAGCTCTTCGCACAGATGGGGGTGCTACACCAATAAGTGGATACAAACTTTTAACTAAAGTTGGCTTTAGGCAGCCTATCACGATTCTTGCTGTCTCGCTGATAGCGACGTCAACATGTTAATGAATTGTGTCAAAATTATTTGTGTAATAAAAATAATGAACAACGGATTTTAGGGATTAGAAAAATAATACAAAGGTGACATATTAACCATCGCCGGCAACTCCTCCTCAGATGATGCCAATCAATTCATTTAATCCGTTAAAATGTTACTTTTATTGATATAAATTTTCCGGTTATACGTTTTAAGAGAATGACAAAACCCTGTTGGTGTAGGACATGTAAAATAAAAGGTTAAGGTTTCTTGATGATTCGATAGAAAAAACAAATATCCCAATGTATTTTATTTAAAAAAGCGAGGTTTTGGCATTTTAAGTTTCTTAGATTTAGATGCAGATAATGCACACCCTGTATTTTATACGTTCAATGTTACATAAGAGACGCTTTTATTTAGGCTTCTACTTTTACAAAACCGAATGTGACTGTTTGTTTTGCTTAGTTGGAAGTATTATCTGCCAGTTACGGCATGCCTGAATTTTTTTTAAACACAATATCCTCGATATCTCAAATAACGAAATAAATAATAATAACGAAAACGTTTTATATTCACGCGTGGAACTCAAAAGTCAACTTGGGTATATTTAGTTTATATTTTTTTTGGTCACCTCTTTATACCATTTAAATGTTTGGACGTTTGATGGCGCCAATGCAAGTTTTGCGCAATGCATCAGTTTTTATCGGGAATATAATTTTTTGTCAAATAACACTTGAGACGCACGAAAACCTTCCAACTTGTACTCATCCGATTAACAAACAATCCTCGTGCGTTCTTGAATTTCCACGTCGACAGCATGACAAATAACAAAACACATTTGCGTTGGGAAGTAAATAATAATAAAAAAATATGTATAATCAACTGTACCGAGTCGTTTTGGACTTGAAACTGTAGACGAGCCTTGAGCCTTGAAAGGGTCATCCATCGCCGAACTAAGTAGGCCATACTCGAGAACCTTGGTACTTCAATTGTTTGTTAATTCAATCGATTTGTCTTTTTTTTTCTCGAGCGGTGTCTGTTGCCACGAGGGACGTGAGTGATTACATCTAATTACCTGTCACATCGAACGGAGGTAAGATATTTTGACAGGACAGAGGCGGCTTCGTTGAAGGACCAGCAGGCTAATTTCAGTAATTTAAAAAGAAAATTTCTTTATGAACCAGCAAATCAACAATAAAATGTTCGAAAATATTTTTTAAATGCCATTTTCTCCGACCGTAAAATCTATCAGGATTCTCTTATCTCTTAGAAATGAATTACTACGACGATAGCTAAACAACCCTGCTGTGTACAAAGGTGCTCAAAAATATGAGACTGAGTTGTCTGAAAAAAAATATAGTTTACTACTAATTCAATGCCATTGTCAGTGACTAATGTTTGTGATTCGTAAAACTTGGTGGAGAGCGGCTAAATACTTATTTATTTATCACCACTTAATTTCTTTCCTTCATTTACAGGATTGCTACGGAATGAAACAAGCTTCCAAAATCAGTTTTTTTTAGAGAACTATACTTCTTATCAAAGAAGAATTCGAAACGAGATAAGATTGGCAAAAGAGAAATGGCTAACGGAGCGTTGCGAGGAGGCTGAAAACTTTGTTCGTATGGAGGACAGTTTTCAACTACACAAAAAAGTAAAAGAAGTTGCTGGCATCTACAACAAAAGACCTACAACCACTCTTAGAAATGATCAAAACGAACCGATCATAGACCCAGACGAGTTACAGGAAACCTGGAAATCATACGTGGCCAACCTTTTCAATGACGACAGAACGCAGAATACGCCCGAAGTTATTAACAATACACCGGAGGGGCCGAGCATACTGGAAAGTGAGGTAAGGTATGCCATAAAACTAATGAAGAACAACAAAGCTCCCGGACCAGACGATATGTATGCAGAGACTATACACATGCTAAACGCAAATAACATAAAAAAATTAGTCAAGTTTTTCAACATCATATATGACACCGGACAACTCCCTAAAGACTGGCTGAGATCCACGCTCATCACATTTTTTAAAACTCTTTTTACGCATCCTACATACTAGGCTATATAAAAAATGTGAAGCAGCCAGTGGGTCCAGTCAGTTTGGATTTAAGAGTGGGTTTGGCACGAGAGAAGCTATATTTAGTTTACAAACACTGGTTCAGAACTGCTTCGACCAGAGAAAGGATGTATTCATGGTGTTCATTGACTACGAGAAAGCGTTCGACAATGTGAAACACGACCTGTTGATAAGATACTTACAGGAATTAGGACTAGACAATAAGGATATCAGAATAATAGCTAGCTTATACTGGAACCAATCTGCCGAAGTAAGGTTTCAAAATTTTAAAACCACCGAAGACATTGTAATAAAGAAAGGGGTAAGGCAAGGATGTATTCTCTCACCTATGCTATTTAACCTGTACGTAGAAAGAGCGTTTGCCGAGGTAATGTCAATGTGTACAATTGGTATAAAAGTAAATGGCATCCCAATTAATAATATTAGATACGCGAACGACACAGTAATCTTAGCAGACAACGCAAACGACCTTCAAGCACTTCTGCATATGGTTCAAGAGAAAAGTGAGCACCTGGGCCTAAAAATTAACTTAAAGAAAACCAAGTTTATGGTGGTTAGCAAAAATAACATCCCCGCCACCCCTTTATACCTAAACGGCATTCTAATAGAGGAAGTCACTAAATTTAAATACATGGGCTGCCTCGTTACCAACAAATGGGAACCAGAAGTCGAGATCAGAAGCAGAATTGAACAAGCTCGATCAACTTTCCTTAAACTTAAAAAATTCCTGACAAATAATGATCTCAGTTTTCAACTCAGATACAGAATGGTTAAGTGCTATGTCTGGTCCGTCCTCTTGTATGGTGTCGAAGCCTGGACTCTTAAAGTAACCTCGACAAACAGATTTGAGGCATTTGAAATGTGGACTCTTAGAAGAATGTTTAAGATCCCTTGGACAGATCTGGTAAGAAATGAAGAAGTCCTTAGAAGAGCCGGTCTGACCAGCCGTGAACTATTCGACGCCATTAAGAAGAGAAAGACTTCCTATCTGGGTCACATCCTGCGTGGTCCTCGTTACGAATTCCAACGTCTTATCCTCCAAGGAAAAATCGAAGGAAGAAGGGGAATAGGAAGAAAAAAACTTTCATGGCTCAGGAACATTCGATCATGGACAGGAATACACGACTTTATGTCTCTCCAAAATGCTGCTCTAAATAGAGAAATCTGACAGGATGTAAATAGACGGTCGCCTACGCAGGAATCTGCTTGGCACTTTAAGAAGAAGAAGAGAACTATGACCTGCAACTTTTTAAAAAGCGTTCCTTTATCTACTTTCGTTGCTACTTTCTTTTGCCGAACCCAACAGTCACTACCATAAATAAGTGTAGTGACCAGCAGTCCTATAAACGTGTATCTTATGTAAAATCGACCTGTGTGTGTGTTTTTTTTTTAATAATGAGGGTAGAAATGCTTTATGCACCATAAGAGATACCAGCAAGAGTACCTCCCGTGTGTCGGACTGAATGAACTTACCGACTAAAACCCTTAACCTCACGCCAGTAGCCTTTTAATACCCCCGCGGGACGGCAGCAAAGCTATACTTCGCAGAGGTGGCCTAGCCGAAGCTTATGTGTATGAGTGTCTCCGCCTTTTGTCTGGGGCTTAGTTGCGTCACAAGCTGTTGTCAATCTTTGCATAACTTCCGAAACAATCTCCTCGGCAGAATTTCCAATAGTGTTACCAGTATCCATGATCAGGCGAATCACATCTTCGTCAAAAGCGCTCGCTTTTCATCCCGAAGCTTTTGGCCTGCTGCGTATAGGCATGCCACATCTGCGTGTTTCTGGTAGCTCCCACGTTATAGCTCCGATGGTCACTATGTGCGTAGATATCCGTCACCTGCCAAGCCATGTCTGCTGTTGTTAAGCTGCTGCTGACAAAGATAAGGTCTATTTTAGAGCTTGCTTCTCCTTTAGTGTAAATGCGTATTGTTCCGTCATTAAGCAACACCATGTCTAGTGAAGACAGGGCTTCCAGGAGTGCTTGAACTCTTTTGTTAGTCCTTCTACTGCCCCAGTCTACTGCCCAGGCGTTGAAATCACCCGCGTGTCCCTTTCATTAAAAATTTATCTTTATAGGTATACCCAACCGTCGTTTGGGCTAGTAGACACTTCCAATTTTTTATGTATGTAAAAGCTGTACTTATCGCTCGGTAAAAGTCAATGCGAACGTGAAAACTTGTCTTCAGGAAGTCGAGGAAGTGGCTGGTGAATGCTTCGAGAGGATAAAATAAATTTAAATACTCATGGGCACTGTTATAAATCATAATATCTACAATGCATCGTTTATTCCGGGGTGGTAGTAAACAAATCTATTAAAATATAACCACTTTTATGTACAGGGTGAGCTAAACTCGATGTCTCAGCTCTATTTTGTAAAGAAAAAAATTTGCTATCTTTTTTGGTTATAAAATTAAAAGCAAATTTGTAAAAAAAAGTATCAAAAATTCGTTATCGTCACGGTTTAAACGAGTAGCTTTGGAAACAAATAGCAAAGACGCATCTGTCAATAATTAAACATTATTAATTAGTTATTTATTAATTTAAGATTACTAAACACTTAATAGTTTACCACTAATACCACAGAAAGAAACAAAGTACGTTGAATCACTACAACAAATTATCAATGCAACCACCTCCTATACTGCTAAACTTTTATCCGATCTCCGCCTTACTTCTCTCACTGCAGCCTAACGTAACATTTCTCTAGATATTTCATCGCAAGCATTTCTGATTTTATCTTCTAAATATTCCAAATTAACAGATCGTGTTCTGTAAACTTTATTTTCCAAAGTTTCCCTCAAGAAGAAGTCTAGTGGGGTCAAGTCCGGTTATTTAGGCGCCCACTGTATCGGTACAATTATACCAATTTTTACCGTGCGTTTTATTTAAATATTGTTGGACAATTCTTGCTTTATGTGGCAGTGCTCCATCATGCTGAAAACACATGTTTTTTTTTTAATGAAAATAGTCGCAAAAAGGGTAGACCTATCGTGTGGGCCGCGGACGCACTGCGACTATTAGAAGGGAAAGGGATTATATACAGAAAGGAAATGATTGTGGACCCGCTTTTTGAAAAGTTGCAGGTCATAGTTCTCTGGAAAAACTGATTTTGGAAGCTTGTTCCATTCCGTAGCAGCCCTGTAAAAGAAGGATTCCTGATGGAGATTGGTCCTTGTAGTGTCAATCTTGAGAGTAAATGGGTGAGACTGATCAGCGTGCCGAGTTCTTCGGACGAATGTGGCCAATGGTGGTACAAGAGTTTTTATTTTTCTATAGATCATTTAATATGTAACATGGGGGTTATTTTAAACGGAACACCATGTGTTTTAATTTTTTTTTTTTTTTATGAAAATAGTCGCAAAAAGGGCAGACCTATCGTGTGGGCCGCGGACGGCCCGCACTGCGACTATTAGAAGGGGAAGGGATTATAGAAAGAAAATGATTGTGGACACGCTTTTTAAAAAGTTGTAGGTCATAGTTCTCTGGAAAAACTGATTTTGGAAGCTTATTCCATTCCGTAGCAGCCCTGTAAAAGAAGGATTCTTGATGAAGATTGGTCCTAGTAGTGTCAATCTTGAGAGTAAATGGGTGAGACTGATCAGCGTGCCGAGTTCTTCGGCCGAATGTGGCCAATGGTGGTACAAGAGTTTTTATTTCTCTGGAGGTTTTAATAATTTATATCTTTTACAATATTGTCCTCTTTCGATTGGTACAAAGGTACATTGGTACCTAGATGATTTTTGTGCATAATATAACCAATTAATCTATTAATCTATTTCAAAGGTGTATTAATCAGTCCGAAGTCCCAGAAGAATGGAAAATATCACATATGTCAACAATACACAAAAAGGGGGACAAAAGCAAATGCGACAATTATCGAGGAATTGCCGTAACAAACACAATCAGTAGAATATATGGCAAGATCTTAAAAAACAGAATCGAAAGGGAATACACGGAAATGGAAGCAGAAGAGCAAGCCGGATTTAGAGCGGGAAGATCAACGATTGACCATCTGTTCTCACTAACACAAATTATAGAAAAAAAACTAGCATTCAATCAAGAGATCCATATACTGTACGTTGACGTAAAGAAAGCATACGACAGCGTACCCTTAATTAAACTTTGGGAAACTCTGGAAACTTCCAACATTAATATTGAACTGATAAAAGGAGTAAAGTCATTATACAATAAAACCAAATCAAGAATTAAAGTTGGACAAAACCTAACAACAGGACTTAATATCACAAAAGGGCTGAAACAAGGGTGTTGCTTGTCACCAACATTATTTAAAATATATTTGGAACGGGCACTAGCGAATTGGAAACGGAAATGCCAAAACATGGGCATACCTTTAGATGAGGACACAACATTATACACACTCTCATTCGCAGACGATCAAATTATAGTCGGCCAAGACATAGACGACACAGAGTATATGACACGAAAACTTAAGAAGAATATAAAATTTGGGGACTAGAGGTTAATGTAGAAAAAACGGAATATATGTGTATTGGGGGAGTGCAACAGGACTTACAATTATCAAATGGACAAAAAATCAAACACACGTCAGCTTACAATTACTTAGGAATGAGAATATCAAAGGATGGGACACTCGAAGAAGCAATATTGGACAGAAATATGAAAGGAAGAAGAGCAATATCAATGTTAAACGGAGTACTGTGGGATAGAACAATAAGCAACAACAACAAAAAAAGAATTTACGACACTATAGTGAAGAGCATAATAATGTACGGTTGCGAAGTATGGCCTTTGAAAGAAAAGATCGAAAGAAAAATTAGAGCCACAGAAATGGATTACTGGAGACGAGCAGCGGGGAAATCAAGACTAGAAAGAGTTACAAATGAGAGGATAAAACAAATAATGGGAGTACAGCACGACATCACAGACGAAATAAGAACTAAACAGTTGATATGATACGGGCATGTTCAAAGAATGCCACCAGACAGAATCCCAAAGAAAATATTACAGTGGAACCCCAGAGGAAGAAGAAGAAGAGGAAGACCACGAAAGAGCTGGAGAGAAGGCATACAAAAAGAGATGGAAGAGAGAGATCTGAGAGAGGACATGTGGACGAATAGAGAGGAATGGAGATTAGGAATCGCAAGACGCCGACGCACGTTTTAACGCGATATATATATATATATATATATATATATATATATATATATATATATATATATATATAACCAATTAAAATAGTGAAGAGGTTCTATAGTACAGAAAGGAGTACACTACGGGTACTAATAATGCTTTGAGCCTTCTTTGCATCTGCGCCCCTGAGGGAACATCGGCACAACATTGGCACTGACAATAAGTTTTATTTCCTATACAGTGTGTCACAGTCGAATGATCGCGCAAGGATTTCTTGTAACCGTTTGGCGATGAATTGCCCGATAGCGACTGCCATCGACCTTGTTGATATTGTTTTGAGCTGCCTTCTTGCAAATCACTTACCAGGAAGCGATTCGGAAGGAAGTTAACATTGAAAAATCTAGGTATGGATGTAAACAATCAACAATAATAATGTTCATGTACAAGTGAAGGTTCTTGTTACTTTCCGTAATTTTTTTTTTTACAGTAAAATATAAAATTCGCATGTCATGTTACGAGGTCTGACAATGGGTTGGTACGATAAAAGTACTCTTTTTTTAAAACAGTACGATCCAATTAAACTTTCGGACAAAATTAATACAGCAACAAATTAAATCTTACCATCTCTATAAGATTGTTCTTTACGACTAAATAACAAAATTGTAATGGTAAAAAAAATTAGTTATGGTGTGCAAGGGACACTAGTAACGTGTGTCTGCTTTAAATTATTGTATGTGGGGCCATCTGAAAAATGTTGTTAATAAAACGAAACCAGCAAATATTTAAAATATAAAAGAGATAATTCTAACAAAAATTAACAATATTTCTTAAAAAAACCATAAAGTAGTATTAAAGCAGGGACACCATCTCAAAATGGCCGCCATAATGGCGAGATATTAAGAGTTCGCCGTATTGGAAAAGGGCGGGGCTTGGCGTTAACCATCTTGGTAAGGGGTGGGGCGTCAGCTGTCATCTGTCAACTGTCACGGCAGCCATCTTGGATGATTTTAGCAGACGTAGCAAGCTACTAGGTCGCACATCGGAGATTATGTGTTATGATAACTTTGGATGTTAGAAATGCGTGTCATGGCAGCTACTCTTGGAAGATTTAAAGAAAAATGGTATAAATAACAATCTCGTTGGTATTATAGTATCTTACCTATCAGGGAGGAATATAATACTGGAAGCAGAAGACATAACGAAAAGCATACCAATCAATAGCGGCGTCCCTCAGGGATCAGTGTAAGGCTCAACCTAATGGAATATTTTATATGATGAACTTTTTCAAATGGAACTACTAGAAGGAACTACATCAATAGGATTTGCAGACGACGTGGCAATGGTGGTGACCGCAAGGAACGAGAAGTCCCTTATGAATACGGCGAATGCAGGACTACAAAAGATGGTGAACTGGATGGAAAAAAATAAACTCCAACTTGCTCCTCAGAAGACCGAGGCAGTGCTCCTCACGACAAAGAGAAAGATACTACCGATACAATTCAATGTTCAAGTAACACTAATAACGCCTTGTAAGGCGCTGAAATACCTCGGAGTATGGCTAGATACGAAATTGAACTTTGACGAGCATGTTAGCAAGACCATAGAGAAAGCTGAGAAGACGATTTCAGCACTATCGAGCCTTATGCCAAACGTTGGAGGACCGAGGGCCTCAAAAAGAAGAATCCTATCGAGCGTGATTCATTCACAGCCACTGTACGCTGCACCGGCATGGTATACAGTAACCGGTAATAAGAAACTCATAAGAGATTAAGGAGAATACAACGAATGATGTCTATCAGGGTGAGCAGTGCATACAGGACGATATCAGAAGAAGCAATGACAGTGAACGCTGGAATTCTACCTATAGAACTGAAAATTAAGGAGAGACTGGAAGCATACAATGATCTAGGGAAAAGACTATTAAGGACAACTTGATCGCTCATCGGCAAGGAATGTGGACGAATGGAACATACGGACGTTGGACATGGAGGTTGATCCCAGAAATAAAAGCATGATAGACCACACGAGAGGTAGA